>JANSVA010000216.1:16913353-16929519 GCA_025504915.1 Erythroxylum reticulatum
ATCTTAATTTGAAATTATGATTATTATTATTTAATTTTTTAACTAAAACAAATCGTTCGTAATAAACTTATTAATGAATTACATATTCTTAATTATATTAACGACCAGGGGCATTTTCGTCATTGGTACAATTTTTTCGTTCTATCCACTACAACCAAACACATTCTGTCCTCGTGACGGAAACAAGTTTTTCTGTTCTGTTCACCATAACCAAACAGTTCACTGTCTCCAATTTTTGTTCCGTTCCATCTCCAAATTTCTGTTCTATTCCGTCTCCAGAAACCAGAGACAGCAACCATACGGACAGGTAGGGCACCGCTACTAGTGTGTTTGAAAGATCAAAGAAAAATGGAAAAAAAGTGATTCGAGTAGCTAATGGTCAATTATGATCAACTTTTAAGTTTGTTTAACAGAAAGGGTAAAGGAGTAATTTACCTTTTTAATGATATAATTGTAATATTATAATATTTTCTTCTATTTGTACTCCTTTTTTTTGGAGAAATTATCAACTACGAAAAAGAATTGGATGTTTGTTTCTGTTTTTTTTTACTTCTTATGATTCTGAAAAAGAAAATATGATTTTCAAAAACTTTTTTATGTTAATATCATTATTATTTTAACAACAATTTTAAATAAGCAAGAATTTTATGTTCTTGTTAATTGAGACAACTATATTTTAAAACCTCTTTTTTCTTGTTGTCAGACTTAATTTGTTTACGGTTTCATTTTAAACAAAGCAACCATTGTTTCTGTTTAATAACAAATGCTTCGATTGACAATATTGAACTACAAAGATGAATTGATTGCATTATCCTTAATTTCAAGATATGAGTTTCGGAACTAGGTTTTTGATAACTGAGTTCATATGAACCCTTAAAACCTTCATTTACAAGTTGTAAAGATCATGAGAATACTATCACTAACTAGGAAGAATATCATAGCTAAATAAAAATCATACTAAACATGCTTATATTAATCACCATGATTATGTGTAAAAAATACCACCACTAATGCCATATAAGTTATAGGTTCACCTTAAAAAGAGAATGTCATTGCTGAGTATGAAGAATATCATGCTTCAATAAATATTATATAGGGCTCTATACATCCAATATTACATACAAAAATAGCACAATTTATAATAGACAAGTCACACAATCACCTTAAAATGAGGACATCATCATCAAGTACAAAGAATATTATGTCTCTATGTATACTATATTAGGACTCCATACATTTAATACTACCTTTATATGCAAAAATTGTCACCACTTATGGTAGATAAGTCACACGTTTATTTTAAAATGAGAAAACTATCACTAAAAGGAAGAATACCACGCTTGAATAAACAATATACTAGGGCTTCATACATTCAGTACCATATATAAGCACAAGAAATATCTTCACCTATAGCAAATAATTGACACCTTTACCATAAACTGAGAATATCATCCCTGAGTATATAAGAAATAATAATATGCCTTAATAAACATAATATAAGTTTTGTATACATCCAATGTTATATCTTTGTACAAAATATACTACCACTTACAGGTTATAACAAATAAGTCACACTTTAGTCATACTCTCTCCTCTCATCTCCACTGATGGTCTTAGTGTTGACGCAAGTTTTAATCTATTTAAAACCCTCAATATATTGCAAGCATACAGGTCATGGGTGTAGTATGTGAGGTGTCGATTCCTTGAGGAGTTGTCGAACTAATCTAATTCTAAGTTATCTAAGGCCTAAAGAATTATTAAAATAAAAATAAAAACTGAATAAAAAAAAACAAGTGAAGATGATTGATAGAAAGTTAATTTGTAAAATTAACACAAAAGAAATTGAGTATTAAGCACCACTAAATTCACAACGGAAAATTACATAAGAAAATTACCAAATTATGAGAAAGGGATTTATTCTATCATCAATGCTATCCTAATCACTTTTGTATTAATGTGGTGTCAGTTATAGACTATTGAAGGATGGATTACTCTCTCTCAAGTTATAATTACTAATCCTTAATTAATAAACCGTAATTAAGTTAAGTTAGCAAAAATGTCATCTCTCGATTAACAATCAGCCCACAACCTAATCAGTTGTCAAGCTTTTTAATAAGCTACCGAGTCTTACATGAGATCTTTCTCTGTATAATTATCGATTTGATTATTACATAGTCTATTGGGTTGTTTAACTCTTATTAACTAACCCGATCATTTTGCATTCGGTTCATTCTCTCGATTTGTTACTGAAGCATGAAGTTACAATAAATAATCACAACACCCAAATGAATTATCACAAAAACAACTAGCTTAATATTGAATCAAGTTTAAATATCAAAAGAAAAGTTAGAACATCATCATCAATCCCAAATCCATCAACATTTAGAACATCATCATCAATCCCAAATCCATCAACATTATCATATCCATCTTACACATTCAAAGAAAAAATAACAAAGATAAAGAAAATGTCACTTGGACGGGATCAGGATGGATAGGAAAGTAGTAGCAATAGAAGCCTGCTCTTCTCTCCTCTTCTTCCTCTTCTCTCTCTTCTTCTTCTTTCTTCTTGGAGTTTTCCCAAAGTGACAAAAATTCGAGCTCCTACTAAGGTTCTTTTTCTTTCTTTATATAGTCATTTCTATTTTAGGTAAGCCCTAGGATTTTCTCCTATCCAAAAAGTCTCAAATGTACCTCGATAAGTCAAGTTCGGGAGGCTATCCACATTGTCTATCGCAGGCCACAATTGTGGCACTTTATTTAGCTCTCTATCACGATTGTGTAAGACCATGCCACAATTGTGGCTCCCCCCAATTGGTTTTGTCATGATCGTGGGCCTAGGTTTGGCTCTAGGCTTCCTCCAATTCTCCTTCGTTCTTTCATATATGTTCTTAAACACTAACAAATATATCAAGGCACCTCAAATACATAAAATTAAAGCACAAAAGCATGCTCTAACTCATATAACACTCAAAACACAAACATTTAACTAAATAACACAATCCTAACCTAAACATGCACTAATTATTCAATTTAACAACTAAACACATACTAAACTATCCACTAAAATATTATTTAACCTACCACTATCACTTAGCCATGCTTTTGATTGATTTCTTCAACTTTAATCTAGCTTCTATTGTTCCATCGTTGCTTTCTTATACCCTTTTGCCTTATTCCAATCTCCCCCATTGACCTGGTTCCTACTAGCTTGTTGTCTTCCTGTCACTCACCCCTTCTCTTCTCCTAACTACTTTAATGTCAATTTTGTATTTTTACCTATTGTTTTACTGACTTATCAAAATATATTACCATTTTTAATTAATTTTATTATCCAACCTTATAAGTTAAGGTTGTCTTTTTAACCATTATTTGCTATTATACTATAACTGAAGCACTAACATGTAGATTTATAACTCTATGGTGAATTTCCACCATTGCCATTTTCTTCATATCCTTCCAAATTGTTTCTCCTCCTTCATTCTAGTACCCCATAAACTAAGACCTCCCTAAGTAGGAGTTGTAAGCAGGTTATGGGAGATCACCAGATCCCCACTCTACAATTTGCTTTGCCAAAGGACCAAAATGGAAAGTTGATTGTTTATTGATATTGAAATACTTAAAAGGGGTGCTTATAGCTAGGATTCAACTTTAGATGGGTTCTATTTTTTTTTATCAAAGACCTCCATTTCCTATAATACATAAATGAGCTTTCAATCTTTGGAAAAATAGGGGATTGGTTGAGGTCCTTTCGTGAGAAGAAAACCTCATCCTTTTCTTTTTCTCTTTTAGTTATGTAGCTCTTAAGATTTTGGAAGAGGGGCCACAACATGTTGCCTAACAACTATTATTCTTGCAATCCTGACAACCTGGTCTAATCATTGTGAAAGAGCTCGATTCTCCCAAGAATTAATCACTTTTTTTTATACTTCTCTATTATCAATAGACAATATTGGTATTTCAGCTTCAAAGAAGCTATGAGTATACAAACCAAAGATCTGTTGAGACTTCTAGGACTTTTTTATATCAGATGACAAATAGGATTTGCACTTAGATAAATTGATATATAAACTAAAGATCCTGCAAAAATCCATAAGAGATTGGTGCATTATGGAAATTAAGGGATAATCTGCTTCACAAAAAATTAAAAGATCATTAGAAAAAACATAACTGTGTTAGAGAAAGTTCCTTACATTGTTTATGGTATTTGAAATTTGCACTTCTAGAGGCTTTGAGGAAAATAACTTTATTCAAAATTTTCATAGAAAAGACAAAAGGTTAGGATAAAGGGGATCTCCTTGCCTTATTCTTTTGGATCCCTTAAAAAGTTTAATAGGTGTAACATTGATAAGAATGTTGTATGAGGGAGTAAACATATAAGTGCAAAGCCACTCAATTAAGAAGATGGGGAATCCAAACCATTACACACTTATTGAGACACATTTCAATTGGATTCACTCAAAAGCCTTGGAAAAATCTATTTTCATAAAACAACTTTTTGATAGATTTACTTGAGTTGTATTCCCTCATCAATTCCTGCTCCAAGAGTATGTCGTCTGATATTTATCTTCCTGGAATGAAAGCTCCTTGAATGGCATGAATGAACTGGTTTAATGTATCTCTTAATTTGTTAGCCAGAAGTTTTGAAATCACCTTGTAGCCAATATTGTAATAAGAGATTGGTTGAAAGTAATTAAGAGAGCTAGCATTAAGTTGTTTTGGAATTAAAAAATATAAGAAACATTAATCTCCCTCAATAATCTCCCAGAATTCAGAAATTCCATAACATTTTCATTAAGCAAAGTGCATGTAGTTTGCTAGGTAGTTTGAATAAAGTGAACATTGAATCCATTTTGACCTGGAGCCTTCATAGGGTTAAGACTTAAAAGCACTGATTTGATCTCCTATGGAGTAACTGGTTGTTGAAGTTTTGAGAGAGCCTCTTAAGATAAAGAGTTAGGAGCACCAATTAATTATACTAGATCCTGCAACTTGGAAAGACCAGAATTACCAGAGTCTCTAGTTAGCTTCTTGAAATAACTGAAAATCATCTCCTTCGTAGATGATCTATTAGTCGCCAATTGATTGTCATCATTCATAAGGCTACTGATCTTGTTACTCTTCCTCCTTATACGAATAGACTTAAGGATAAACCTAGTGTTGAAATCACCTTCCTTTAGCCAAGCTATCCTTGCATTTTGCATAAGTAATGATGTGATGATCCCAGAGAGCTTTATTGTAATTCTCTAACTTCATAGCTTCAACATTTTTCAAAGAAAAGCTACTAGGTTTCTAGTAACAATCTTCCTGAGCTTCCTTTAAATCTTTCTTAGTAGAAAACTTCTTATCAAAAGTTGAATGATGTTTAGCCTTGTAACAATCTTTGAGTTTGGTTATAAGAATTTGAAGTTTTTTCATTTGCTGAACAACTTATAACCACTAATCCTACTGCTCTAAACTTCATTCACTAAACCCAAAAAAACTTCTCTTTTAGAGAGAAAATTTAAGAACTTAAAAGGTGCTTTGAAACTAGAAGCAGATAAAAAGTTTTTAACTTCCATGCTCGAATGATCTAAATGAAGAAGGGGTCTAAAAAAGGCATAAGAAGAGGGGCATTTTCTCAGTAAATGATTATTAAACATATTTTGTCCAATTTCTTTATGATGAAATAGTTTTCAAGTTGTTTATTGCTCTATATGAAGAATTTCCCAACTAATTTGAGGTATGTCACCTCTCTTATTTACAACATTTTCTAGCTACTTTCCAAAAGTTGAGGAGTTCGCTCTATCTCCCTAAACTTCAAAAAGGTATAATACATAGTTAAGATATCCTACACTCACTTAGGCATTTTCATAGAGCTTTGGAAAGAGAACAAAAATTTCCATAGTTTGGCTCTCTAAAATTAAAAATTAGCAACATAGATAATAGTTATGATCAAGCTAATCCCTGAGTCAGTAATTTGGCAACCCAAACGGATATACTAATTTAAGAATAGATACCTGTGCTTTTTCTTATTGAAAGCATAGATGATTCTCCCATGATCATGATGAGAGTGATTATAACCAAAATCCCAATCTTTCCCAAGAATTTCATGAGATTATGAAGTTTATGTGCTTTATTCCTTATTTCCAACAATCCAAGTATAATTAGACTATTTTCTAACAAAATATCTTTGACAGCCTAACCCTTATAAGGTCATTTAAGCCTTTGATATTCCAAAAAAGCATAATATAGTTAACATAGCTAAGTAAGAAGAGAAATTACCAACCCCTTTTAGGTTTCGTTCTTTTCCTCCCTGACTTATTGGAGGCTAGAGTGAATTGTTCAATCTACTTTTGATTAATATCTTTCCCTTGATGAAGAGTTTTTTATTCTAGCTCATTGGTAGAAAGGTTTGAAATAGGAAAGCTAATCTCATCCTTAAGTTCATTATCTCTTATCTTGTTCTGATTGGAATTTTGAATTTCATCTTTAACTGTTAAGGCATTTTAGTTATCAAGGATTGCTTCAGTATTGATTTCTCTAGGAAATTATGTTGAGGGATTCACAATCCCCTTGAGTTCATAGTAGCCTCCTGTAGAGAAGAGTTTTCCTGTAGGTCTCTAATTATGTTTCCCCATCTGAGATTTCTAATTGTATAAGAGTTGTATTTCAGCCTTAACTAATTCATTTTCCATATTTAATTTCATAGCAAGCAAGGAATCAGGTAGAACCATCTTAGGATTAATCTCCACACAAATTCTATCATAGGAAACCTTTTGAAGTTTAGAAATGGCTCAACCAAAAGTCATTAGCTTCCTAATCAAACTAATTAGGAAAATTTAACCATCAAATGGACAGTATTTAAGAGGAATGTTATGAAAAATTAATCCATAATGGGATGGTGTCAATGTTGGATCTATCGAATTTCAATCCTAGAACCCACTTTTGGATGAAAACAGGTTGTCCTCCAACATGCCAGGGACTAGATTCCATATTCTTGCATAGGCTCTCTTCATTTGTGAACTTGAACAGGAAAGAATCATCCTCAGTCAGCAAGATTTTATAAAGACCATTGCTTCCCCATCTGGTTTGAGCCCAGTGCTGCGTAAGAGGGAATGTTGGTCTTTTGTTAAGGAAACAACATAATAGAGTGTTTCTCCAGTGTTTAACACCTTCCTGCAACATCTCAATTGGAGGTGAAACAATTCCATTCACCAAGGTCACAAAGAAATGGTTTGGTCATTCTCGAGCTACAATATTTCTCCATGTTCTCTTGCTCTATTTTTATTTTTCAACTTTCTTAGTGCTTTCACATTGATATCGATTGACTTCTACAGTGATGAAAGTGGTCCTGCAATTCTCCTAAATGAGTGAAGCCCTCTCGGAAGCTCTCAAGATATTGGAAGAGGGTCCATATCATATTGGAAATCAACTAATATCCTTGCAATCCTAGTAGTTAGGTCTGAATTTTG
Source organism: Erythroxylum reticulatum (assembly GCA_025504915.1). Classification (NCBI taxonomy): domain Eukaryota; kingdom Viridiplantae; phylum Streptophyta; class Magnoliopsida; order Malpighiales; family Erythroxylaceae; genus Erythroxylum; species Erythroxylum reticulatum. Next base: position 16,920,808 of record JANSVA010000216.1, read on the forward strand.
AAACAGTTAACCTAAACAACATTCCTTTATAGATTGATGTCTATAATGTAGCACTTGAGTACTAGACCATAAAGGGGCTAAGCTCCTTAGCAATCTACATAGGGAAACCTTTTTATCTAGATGAAAATATAGTAAAGAAAAGGAGAATTAGCTATGCTTGCACATGTGTGAGCATTGATATGATAAAAGACCTCCTTGATGAAATTTCGATTATAAGGCTAGGATATGGAAATGAACTTTTCAAAGACAGTGAAGCTACTTCTTATCATTGGAAGCCTCCCCCAAAAGCTCAAGGAAAAATATGGAAGCCTACTAGTAGGAATTTTAATACAAGATACTACAATGAACTAATGGGAGCTGAGGAGGAAAGTAAAGTCAAAGAGAATAAGGATAATATTCAAGCAACTGATGGGACTAACCTAGATATTAATACTAATTAATCTAGTAAGGTGGTTGATATTAACCTAATTCATGTAAAAATTAAGGTTATTCTAGAAATCTCTAGAGTTAAGATAATTATTCCCCCAAAAGAGTTGAAGGATAGCAATGTGAATAAAGGTGAAGAAAAACCAACTCTTAGCAGCCAAGGAGGCCTGATTGTAGCTAAAGGGCATAAAGAGTAGTTCTAAATTGTGGAAAGAGGGAAATCATGAAGGAGTAGGTGTAAAAGATCCTAAGGTAAAGGAAAAATAGCATGTCCATTTTAATATGGAATGTTAAAGGATTGAATTGCCTTAATAAGCTCTATACTTTAAAGGATTTTGTCTGGAGGAAAAGGCTTCTAATAGTAGGATTACTAAAAAAAATAAAAATAGGGAATTTGATAAAACTGAAAGTTTTATGACCTTAATGATGAATGTTTTCTAACCATCCTCATTATGTTTATGGGAGAATCATAATCTACTACAATTCAAACAATGTTAAAGTGTATCTGTTGAGCTCTAATGATGAAGTAATACACCTAAAGGTATCATTTCTCTAGTAGAAAGCATTGATCTTACCCAATGAATATCTTATAGAGTAATATTAAAGATGTCAATAGTGGAAGCAATAAACCTTGGTTAATTTGTGGTGATTTTGACTCAAATCTATATAGATCTAAAGCTAAAAGGAATTGTAACTTAAGAAATTTCTTTGAGAATTTCAAGGAATGTGTTGAGCAATTAGGAGTTAATAATCTAAAATTTGAAGGGCATACATTCACTTGGATAAACAAGCAAAGCTTTAACTAGGTCATCAGGAAAAAATTGGATAGAGCTCTTATCAATTCTAGCTAGTTAAACCTATTTTTTGGTAGCATTGCTAGGTTTAAGGCTCCCCTATTTTCTAATTGTACTCTAATCCTGGTGGGATAAATACTCTAAAGGAAAATTAGGCATTTCCTTTTTAGATTTAATAACTTTTTGGCTACTGAGAATGGTTTTTTGAAAGCTTAAAAGAAGGGAGTTGACTGCTTTAATGTTGTCACTAAAAAATTTTCATGTGTTTGGAAACTAAAGGCTATTAGGAGAGGGCTTAAATTGATGAATATGTTAAAAGTACTACTACCAAATTAGCTAAGGAATCTACCAAGGTGGAGCTTACTACTATGCAATCCTAGCTTGCAACTAATCCTAGTGATCTATCTTTACTTATCCTCTATCCACTTCTCATTTGTTGTTGTCAAGTATGCAAGAAATATTATGAAGGACTTGGATGTTGGCATAGATGCAACAATGACTAACTTCTTAAGTGTATTCTTTGTTAATATTGACATTATTGCACGTAAAAATAGTTTAATAAAAATGGAATAGTGATTAATAAAGTTGTTCTTATAATTTTTCATCCTTATACTTCGCAATAATTACTAGTGTTGTGGCTGCATCTATATAGAATCATAGGAAATTATAGTATTTGAGTCTAATGATAAGGACGAAGGTGCTAGGAAGAATCCATATAAAACACTAGCATGTAGAAACATTTTTTTGTATTGTTTGTGATAATACAAAGTATATTGTGTTATGTTTAACATCACAAAGTGCGGGCAAATGTCTTGTGGCAAGTGTTGGTTTATTTTGGTCAATAATATAAGGATAATCTTTTTTGGCCCATATTTTGTCTCTTGTACGTAAAAGAAAACTTCCAAGGTGACATAACAATTAAGATTAACTCATTGTTTATTTTAATAAGAATTTGGTACTAGTTTTTCCTATTATGTACATTGGTCTAACGTGGAATTGTATATATTTTCAGAATGACTTTTATTAGGAGTCAATTGAGATTCGTAAAGACTTATATAAGCAAGTGATTTCCAATAATAACAACTCATATTTCCCATTATATCCACCTTAGAAAGAAATTATCTAATTTAAGAGCATAGGAAATGGTTTAATTAGAACTGGATAAACAAAAAGAAGTGGAAAAATAAAGTTAAAACATATGGCATGTAAGAAAAATAGTTGTATACTTGCTGAAGCTAAAACTAGATACCGGTGTAGTCCCAACTAGCAACTTAAAAATAAGATAAAAAGTTGCTTAACTAACAAAAGTGCAAAAGAAAGACTAAGTACAAACTTCTAAAGAGAAAGACAATCCAAAAAAGACTTGACGTGTATATAATAATAAAAAAGAGTTTCAGGCCTGGTTCAGCAGTATCTTTTTCATTTTTTTTCTTGGGCTAAAACTAGAGTCTTTATTTTTCACTTCATTTTTAACATCGTATTTCTTCTTTTGTTGTTGGAGGAGATGTGTACAGCAATAGCATGTGAGGTGCTAGGAGGTTTGGATTTGAATTGTTCTCACTTTGAGTATAACCCCTTAGTGGGGAGTGAGGAGGGAGACTAAGAGGAACTTCAATATAAGCATTCAGATCGTCTAACTTCCTTTTCCCTACACAAAATAGAACACAAAACATAAAGGGAAGAGGTCAAATATTCCCTTAGTTAAACATGTTCTCATAGTAAAGAAAAAAAATTAATGTTTGCAATAAGAATTTCCTTGATTCTATTAAGGATGGTAGATAGAGCCCACAAAGGATGGATGTTTTCATCCTCAGAAAAACCTTATTGTTTCTTTCATCCTAAATTGAAAGCCTTCCACAAAAATTTCTATTATTTCTTTCATAATAAATTAAATATACAGAGAATGTAACTATGATAGGGTATTGAGTGTTTAAGAAAGAAAAACAATATTAGGAATCAATTATATGAAATCTAAAAACCACTAGTTTCCTTTTTAATCTCCTTAGGCTTCCATGTATAAGAAATGTGTATCTAATCTAATACTTACTCTTCTCCTCATCATAAGTGGCTAACATTCAATAGGCTGACAAAAGGTTTATCTAGGTTTATTTTTATACAAATTCTTACAAAATTTATCCTTTGTATTTTTTGTGATTATAGAATCTATAGAGAGATGCTTACCCACCACACTTACTATGTAGCCTAACCTTTTATTGCTCCATTACTTTGAAATGATATTGTAAATTTTGACCTAAATTAGTGCATTTCAATTTCTACCAAGTTAGGGATGAAACCTTGCTACCACCGTTTTGTGAACATTGAAAGTCCATTAAAATGACATAGCCCTAACTTAAGCACATAATCTAATCCTTCTATATAGTCACATTTGAACATAAAAATGTTATTTTTAAAAATGAGAACTTCTTAGAGCTGAAAGTTGTTATAGAGGGATTGAGTTGTCATTTGGACGTGAGTAAACACCACCTTCTTTTTTAGGAAATATCCTATAAAGAAATATTTTGGTTTTATAAAACTTTTTTTATAATTTCCAGTGATGATTTAACCAATATACTTTCTTCATCTCTAGATGATAGGAAATAAGTCAAAGAGAGTTTTTTCCCCTTTCTCTACAACATTGTGAACAAAGATAGTCCATGCTTTTTTTTATAAATTGACCGCTTTAAAGGGAGTTTGCTTTGGATGCGATGGGATTGAAGAGGAAGAGAAATGATACTGGACAAGGTAGAAGAAGAAGATTAGCTAGTCATAATGGACAGGGTCGTGAGAGGAACAATAACCATTTTTTTGGTTGCAAAGTTGATAAAGATGTAGGATTGAGGGATGACTGGAATTAAGAAGGGGAGGGTTCAAGCCTTGAGTAGTTTCAAGGTTATATAGGCGTAAATTTAAGGGGGGTAGGGTTAAGGTCTTTATGTCTCTAGTTGATGCAACTAAAGGATTGTCAGAAGTAGAAGATGAGTGTTTTGAAGAGAAGGCAACTTTAAAGTTGAAGGAAAATAAAGGGAATAATTGAATTAAATCTATGGGCAGGAACATTTAAGGAATGAATGATGGTTGATGTATGGTAATTGAAAGTTTAAAGGTAGGAAAAGAGGATTGCTTAATAGAACAAACAAAAAGGACAAGAAGGAGAAGAGAAATATAATACATGGAATAAATTGAATCTAACTAAAGGAACCAGAAGGTTTAAGGAGTAATGAGTTTGTAACGAGAGTTTCTCTCTTTCTATTAGTTTCTAAGGATGAGTTCTACAATTAGTTTTTTGTCAGTTTACCTTTAAATAGTTGTATATAAAGAAGCTAAGTGCATATGAGAGAGTCAGTTGAATAAAATTATATGAGTTTGTTCTCTTTCATGAGCTCTACTATGCTAATGATTCTTTTAATTTATAACTTGTTCAATAATGTTATATTTCATATTATCCTTTGTTATAAATGCTTATATACATATGATCAACCATCAATATATGTGTTTTATTTGATGTAGTTGATTTCTTATAATTTGAAACTTATGAAAATAAATTAGGAAGAATAATGCAATTATTTACATTGTAATACCAGAATGAAACATTATCTAAACTAATCACATAACCAAGTGCTAATTTTAATTAGTAAGAAAATTACATTATATATTGGAACCACCAATCAATTATAAATCCTATGATGAAAACTATATTAAAGATCTCTATCTGTTATTAATAGTTTACCAAAATGACTCTGAGGAACAAATTTGGGGAATTTTGTGAGCCTCAGCTAATTGATAAAGATACATTCAAATTTCATCAGTTACACCTATTAAGAAGCTCAAATATAAGATTAGAGAAAAACAAGATAAGCATAAACTCATTAAATTGTGCATAATGATTCCCTCAAGTGATGGTTCTCTCAACTACCTCTATGCATGGAGATTTACGTAGACGTGGTTAAATAAATTGGGTACGTTCACTCCTACACCTTCCTTTCTTCCACTTCTATTGCATTCTCTTCGAACCTTCTCTTCTTCCTCTTTTGCTGCTTTCTTATTGGAAAATTAGACCCTGTCAGGGGCACTTTAGTCCTACCATAATATTTTCTTCATCCCACCATCTTCCCTTTCCATTTTGAACTATTACTTTTTAGCTTTTCATACCTATAAAAGCTATTTGTTTGCTTTCCTAGCTTTGGTCCCTGAAAATGCAGACTTTACTTGACATTGGTAAGGATGAACCCATCATAGGCTACCCACATCCTTCCTAAACCCCAAACACACCAAGATCTCGCTGACACCACCTACACCATATCACCTATAGGTTTTACCCCCTTGAAAAAGCTGGAAACAAGTAGTCAAGGATCACTAAGCATCAAGTCTAATCTTTAATCCTCCCATGGAAACAAATGGTAAGCTTATAGTTTGTTTGGAGATTGAAATACTAGAAGAAGGTACACATAGTTGGGAAGCTACCCTTGTTGGTTTCTTCTTTGATTAACGACCCCTTCCCAATCATCCATAAATGGGCTCATCGATTATGGCACAACAAAGGATTGGTAGATGTTTAAGGTTTAGGGGGATTAGGGTTTCTAAAATGCTAGTTTTTTTTCATACTTTTAACATTTCAAGGCTACTTTTGGAAGATATACATGTGGAAAAATCCTAGACCAAACCCTAGAAGACTCAAGAGTATATAAAGAAGCTTTAAACACCATTTGAAGGTAGAATAATTATAATTAAAAAGGAGATCAAAGAGGAAATTCTTAATAACAAGGTTGCAGAATTTTCAAATCAAGGCAGAAAAGAGAAGACTTCTAGATTCAATTATCTACTATTTCCATATTTAGTTACATCTGTGGATTGCTAAATTCCTTTATAGGAATTATTGTTGCATTATTGATATTTATTGATTTATAATCAATTTGAATCAAAAGATTGAATTATTCAGTTCTTTTATGTTGCACAACAAGAGTTATACCTCAATACACCTATAAACATCAAATTAATAGACAATTGAAGAGAGATCTTAATTATTTATTAGTTATCCATAAGATTGCTTCAACTCTAATTTCATAATTAGAATGAATTTTGATAAATTGAGAGATCACAATTCAATTTCTATCTATTTTTAAGGGGATTACTTAATTAGATTTCAAAAGAGGGTAATCATAACTATAGGATATCTAGGATCAAGTATGAAATCAAGAAGGTAAAAGGAAAACAAATAAGGACAGAAGTAATTCCTAGGTTTCATTATTAATCAATTGATCGATTTTATTATTGCCTATTTTATAGTTTTTTCATAGTTTATTTGTTAAGCCTTTGTTTTTAGTTTAATTCTTAATTAATCATCTTATGTTTTACCTTAAATAATTTTTACAAGAATTGTTGGGTGACTATACAATCCTTATGGGACGATACTTTTTATACTATAAGTTATGATTTGTATACTTGAAGTTAAGAAAATTTTAAACTAAAACTATCAACAAACATATCTTGAATTTCTTCTACAAACTTGAGTTTTCAACTAGAAGGTGTGATGCTTTCTTCTAATAGTAATTTTTAGATCTTAGGAGTAATTCCTAGTTTTGTAGCCTCCATTGTTTTCATTCCTCACTAAATTTTAGGAATTCTATCCATATCAAACCTAAATTTTGGCTATATTAAACATTGAAATTCTAACCTAAACTTTTAGCATTGCATGTTGAAATCTAAAGCTAAAAATTGTTATTCAATTAGTCTAATATCAACCATATTTTTAAAATTTTGTGACTAATTAATAGTTAATATTTATTCTATTTGTCCTCTAGCTATTTGGTATTAGAGCTATGATAGGAACTACCTCCTTTATAAGATATTCAACATCTTGACTTAATAGTTGGATATACTCTTCTAAATCTTTTAGCCTATAAGTTAAATTTTATTAAGAATGAAGAGCTGAAGAGACAAGTAGAGGACTTGTTGAAAAAAGGATTTATTTAAGAAAGTCTTTGTCCATGTACAATTATAGCATTATTGACTCCTAAAAAGGATGTAATTTAACAAATATGTATTGATTGTTAAGCAATAGATAAGATGTTGGGACCCCGCCCTCGTGATTCAAGTATCTGACATCCTAAGTGACATCTGAATGCGTGCATCCCAAGGCGATCCCCCACCAGGACAAACATTAAAACAACGGTCTTATTCTATGTCAGGACATATTTATTAGGAAAACTTCAATCTTATAGCACCAAATTAATACCATTTTAGGACAATTTGAAAGAAGACTCTGAGGTATACAATTTCTATGAAGACCTTGAAGGCGAATTCTATCGTCTGAAAGGTCAAAAATGGACCAGACGAATAGTGTACAGAAGGAGAAGTTTAGATCACATAGGCAGAAAACAGACGGAGTAAAATAACAGATGAATGGTAAAGGCAGAAAAAGAAAAAAGACAGACGAATGGAAAAGGCAGATGAAGTTAAAAGACAGACGAATGGTAAAGGTAGACGAAGCAGAAAGATAGATGATTGGAAAAGGCAAACGAAGTTGAAAGACAAACAAATGATAAAGGCAGATGAAATGGAAAGGTCAACTTAATACGAAGCAAAAGTCAACTTAAGATGATACAGATGGTCAACTTAAGACGAACCAAAAGTCAACCTAAGACGATACAGATGGTCAACTTAAGACGAAGCAAAAGTTAACTTAAGAAGAATGACGTCATCATAGATGATATGACGTCATCCTAGACGATACATCTCTTAAGACAAAGTGTCTTTACAGACGATACATCTCTTAAGACGAATGACATCATCATAGATGATATAACGTCATTACAGATGATACATCTCTTAAGGAGAATGATGTCATCATAAACGATATGATGTCATTATAAATGATACATTTTTTAAGACGAATGACGTCATCATAGATGATATGACATCATTACAGACAATACATCTCTTAAGACAAATGATGTCTTCACATATCATATGACGTCATTACAGACGATACATCTCTTAAGACAAAGCGTCTTTACAGACAATACCAAGGTATACTCCTAAGCATAAGCATCTCCCCCTCTTAAAGACCATAACTTACAACCTATAAGTCCAAAAATTTTATACTATATGCCATTGGAAAACTAAAAGAGAGTGACCTATAACTTTCCAAAAGGCACCTTTACCTATATCATCCTGGATTAATTTAGACCTTCTCTTGAAATCCGAACACGAAATTTTCCCTTATGGAACTTAAAAAAACAATGTACAAACTTCAAAGAGAGTTATGGATAAAAATGCAATTATATTTCATTTGCATCAAAAGATAAGAGTCTTACAAAGGTTTAGCCAGCATTTCAAGCCGCAAATACATTAATTTCTTAAATTTCCAAAATACAGAAGGTACATAATTCATGATTTGCTCAAAATGCAATTAAAGGCTCTCTTTACAAAATTTGCTTCAAATACAGAATATACAAAAATTGGAGTGATGCCTTGACCCTTGTCTACTCGATAT
>JANSVA010000216.1:16942208-16956001 GCA_025504915.1 Erythroxylum reticulatum
TCTTAATTTTTACCAATGATCCAAACCCCCTTTTTATCAACTTAGTTGCATTTTCGACAATTAGGCTAGCTTAGACCTTTTGAGCTAGGTTCTGATTAAACGAGACAACCCGAGGTTGCATCCTATATTGCAATCCTTGGAATTAAATTTTTTATTCGGTTTCCAAAGGATTAATCTAATGATCAAATGAGAGCTGATCAGCAGCAAGAGAAAATGCATTGGTAGATAAGACACCTATTGAAGCCAAAAATCTGATTTCCAGCACGGCTGCTATGGACAAAATAAATATGATCCTAACTACTCCTATGCATAAAATTCATGATGGAAGAATCCTTCGTTTAATAGTTATAGACAACAAAGACAATAACAATAAAGCTCCTACCATTAACCATTTCAAAAGCAAGCTTAACCATTAAACTCTTGGCCTTTATAAGAGGTACGGATGGGAGTGGGTTATCAACTCAATTAATATCTACACTACCCGACCATAAAAATGGACATGGAGGTAAAAAAATGGATTTTAAATGGATGCTAAAAAATGGATGTGAATATGGATTTGGACATGGGTCTAGTGATAACCCGAACTGATGGATACCCATATGCTACTCGATTTTTATTAACTCTATTTTTCTGTTTTTCTTTAAGATTTATGGTTAAATATAATAAAATACTATTATTTTCTTAGAAGAAATAACTTTAAAATCTCCACTTTACTCCTCAATCCTCACATTTTTCATAATATTTTATTTTCATATAGGATGATAATAATGCAAATGATATGGAGATAGAGTTTTGAATGTTATGGAGTTCACACAAAGACAATTTGAAGCTTTGCATATTTCAGTCCTTAATCAAGTTCTTGATTGTAAAAATATATATGTTATCTTTGCACTAGACATTATGATTTTGATTATTCCAATTTTATGGTTTTTTTAAGACATACAAATCAAAATCTTGACTTATTATTGTTAAAGTAATTTTGATTTGAAGCGTTCGCAAAAATCTGTTCTTTATATTTTCTATTTAGAAGTTATATTTTTATATACTATACAACCTGATGGATATCCAAAAACTCGAACAATCCAATGGATTTGGATATAGGTAGTAAATCGTACAAATCGATAGATATGGATATGGATATGGGTTGAGTCATAAAAAATGGATATGGATTTGGGTAGAGTAAAACCCAAACTGAACCCTACCCATTTCCATCCCTAATAGGAAGACACAATGAAAAAAACTAGCTCAGAATACAATTCATTTTTAAAATAGTACCATATAATTTCAATAGTAAACAAAAACTAGTATTCAAAATATGTAAAATCAAATAAGTCAAATAGTTATTGTTGTTAGCCAATTGGAAAATCAAAGTTTGGGTAAACTTCCTTCTTAGAAAATAATGAACCTAAAAAGGAATGTAAGTGCTATCACCTTGAGAAGTGGTAAAGAAACATAAGCATCATATAAGACTCCTCTTATGGGCAATGATCAAGAATCTAAAAAGGAACTCGAAGTGTCTCCAAAAGAAGCTTAAATGAAAACTAACTCTCAATATCCCGTGATTAAAAATTTTACTCATACTTTAACTCCTTTTCCTAGCAGGTTTACTAAATCAAAGAAAGAGGAGTAAGATACAGAGATTTTGGAAATGTTCAAAAAGGTAGAGGTGAACATACCTCTAATTGATGCCATAAAACAAGTTGCAAGATATGCCAAATTTCTCAAGATATTATGCACTTCCAAAAGGAAATTGAGAGACGATGAGAAAGTAAGTGTGGGGGAGAATGTTTCTGCAGTCATACAAAGGAAACTTCCTCCAAAGTGTAAGGATCTAGGTATGTTTACACTTGAAGCAAATTAAATGCCAAAAATAATATAAAAAACTTAAATAAAAAGGAAAATGCATTAAATATAGGTATATAAATATAGAAAAACATTTATCAAACATCCTCTTGTTCTCAAGCAAGTCACAATCTAATTCATCAAACTTATAACATTCATCCCTTATTAACCTCATCCTATCCCTCCACATTCTTAATCACCATACCATATCAATCAAAGTTAACATGCAATTAGATTCAAATCATTATAGAACCAACTTTCATAAGTCAATATCTAGTGCAATCATATAAATAATCTTTTTGAAATTGAAAGCATAAATTTTTATACCCTCCTAAGGATTCACTTAAAAAACTCAAACTATTTAGGGTGAAAAATGTAGAACTCTTAAATCAATGCATAGAAGGATTCTTAACCATAAGCTTGCAATAACATTGTATCTCCATCACTTATAAGTAAACTAGAAACAAATTTTCAAAAGTCTTATAACAGGGTCTTAATAAGGCTTACTTTAAGGTGTAATAGGAATAACAAAAAGGGCGATAATATTGAAGGAAATTTATATTAAAAAAATTACTTGCAACTTAGTTCTTTAAAATATTAGCCCTTGAAACTATAATTACATTAGTGCCATATCTTTAACAGATTTTTCCAAGACATACTTGCAACATATATTATTTATATTTTTTATTTTTTATTTTGTTATTTTTATCATTTATCATGTACTAATAATTAAAGAAATGTTAAAACATTTCAAATTTTAAGTTTCAACAAATACGTAAATGTAAATAGCCTTTAGGGTTCAAAATAATGATAAAAGCTTTATGAAAAATAAGGTAAAGGCTATTAATGTGGTTATAATTAATGAAAAGGTTAAGTCTCAAATTGGTTACTCCTAAGGGATAAAATATGGTGGGATAATTATCAAGAAAATAGGCCAAACGAAAATTCAAATTTAACAAATACTTATAACTTAACAAATATGATGTCAATATGAATAATATAAGCAATTTCTAGAATTATCCAATTACACATGATAAAATACATGAAAGAATAAAAGAGTTTAAAATAATAATGTAATTGCTCTTAGGCTCAAAAACTCATAGAAATGATTTTGTTTCATTCAAATTGATTATCTAGTTATAAAAGCAAGTTTATTCTAACTTCCATCCTTTTGCACATTAATCCAATGCAACAATTAATAATGATCTAAAGTGTTGTGGACAGATTTGAACTAAATCAAGATATCAATTAATAAGATTTAATAAAAATATTATAATAAAGTTACGATAAATGAATTCACTTTCCCACACTTAAATTTGTACATTTCCCCAGTGTACACTATACAAGCACATAAAATATAAAATAAAATAAGAACAAAATTAAGAAGGATTTAATGGTACTACCTTGGATAAGAATATTTATAGAGCCCTAAAGTGAAGAAGATCCATCCTAATTTATATATATCTAGCTTTACAAAATATAAACAAAAGAAGTTAAAAGAAAATAATAATTAAAAACATATGAATAAAAATATCATAACATAAATAATAGATTATGAATGTTCAAACAAAATAAAATAAAATAAAATAACAAAGAAAATAAGAGAAATATAAAAATAATAAGGAAAAGAAAATAAAAAACCAAATATAAGCATCCCTCAGTCCCTCTGTGAATATAGCATGTCCAACAAAGGAGGATCCTCGGGTTGTGCATTCGTAAACTGTTGTGGAGATAAAGATGATGCAATTGCTCTAAATGGTGCAGGTGGGATGGATATACCAAGATGTCCCGCCAGTGGCGTCAAACCTCCTCCATCCATCTATTATAGATTGCTATCCTCGGTATATGCTCCAGTAAGCATTTACCCTGAGCTTTGACATGTTCTATTCGCTCTATAATCATTGCCTATTGTGTTTAGATAGTACACCGAATACATGCCCCATGTGTTTCTTCAACTGAGCTATCTTCAAGTGGTATCGACACCTTGGGTACTTCCACACTAACCTCGTCTTGTGATACTTCTCTTGTCTAGAATGACGATGAACTTGATTATTTTGTTGGTTCTATACGATCCTAGGGTTGATTACCCTCTCTCAAGTTATAACTATTAACCCTAAATCATAAACCCTAATCAGATAATGGAAGTTGCAATCTCTCAATTAACACCTATCCAAAACCCTAATTAGTTCTGAAGTTCTCTAATAAACTATCGGAAATCTATGCAAGGGATCTCTTCATAAATTTTACCAATTTAATTTAATTCTAATTTCTATTAAATCACCTAATTGTTGTTAGACCAATTTAATCATTTTTTATTCAATTCACCCTCTCATTTTATTATCGAATTATGTAATCATAAAATCAAACCACAAAAAATCCAATAAACACATAAACCATCAAAATTTTCATTAATTTAAAAATAAATTCCAAAGGTGAGTTTAGAACATCCTCAACATTTTAGATCCTATCATTAACTATTATTCCAATTCTATACAATAATAAAACTAAAAATAAATAGCAAATAAAATCTAAATGGATGATGGGAGGCAGCGACGTCAAAAAACCTCCTGATCCAGGAATTATGCTAAGTCAGCTTCTTCTCTTCCTTCTTCTTTTCCTCTATCCTCGATGATTCATTTCTAGGTTTTCTTAAGGAGGCTGATGCAAAAGCTCTTTTTGCCTCTTATTTATGTTCTTTTTATACCTCTTTATGTTTCGGGTGACTTTAGGGTTTTTCTAGTGCCCAAAAGATTTGAAACTACCTCAAAACTTGACATTTTTTAATTTCTATGCATCTACCTGACATAAGCCACGATCGTGGGCCACATCTGAACCTTCTGTCATGATCATAGGTCGTTATTTCAGCCCAACTACCTCCAAAACTCCTCCACTCTTTGATGTTGACCCTAAAACACTAGCAAACATATTAAGGTACCTTAAAACATAATATTTAATCTCAAAAACTTGTACTAAACCATAAAACATTTAAAACCTAAATAATTAACAAAATAACACAATTCTAACCTAAACACATACTGAATGATTGAATTAACAATTAAATACATATCAAACTGCCTTATAATATGGTGCAATTTACACTTATCAACATCCCCACACTTAAACGTTTGCTTGTCCTCAAGCAAACAAAACAAGAAACACACAAAGCACACAACGCAGTAATGAGGCAATGGCTTCATCTTCTTGAAATAAACTTAACTTTAAACACAATCATTTAAGTTGTTCCAAATCATTAACATCAAAAATCTGCATCTAGGAACTTTATACTAAATATATATATTAATCAAGACTTAAATATTAAGTTTATTTACCCCTTTCAATTGTACACACACATTAATAATTATTTGGTCCTTTAAACTTTGTAACTAATCCTAAGCACGTTTTCATGAAAAGTTAAGCTATTTACAAGTTCGATAAGTTTTTGTTATAAAACACTTCTTTTATTACTTTTTGTGGATATGGACCTAGTCTTTTTACACAGAGGCAAAAATTGGTGATGATTGTTGATCCGGTTACTTAACTAAATCATGTTTTTTATTAATTCGATTCGTTGGAACATCATTACAACATTTTGATGCAGAGGCACACATTTTTTATGCGCGTCGATCCAGTTACTCGGCTACATTACATTGTCAACTAACTACTTGCTCTATTCATAACCCAAAGACCATCGAAATAGTTATTTATTTAAAATTAGCAAACTTTTTTTAGTTAATGCCTACTTTGTTGCTTTTAACTACTCATTTTCTTGAAAAAATACTAGCTAAGTATGTGACAACTTATAAAGTGATAACCTAACACTAAATCCTAATTAATTTGCATATTTTAGCCAAAGAACCCAAATTACTAATTTCACTAGTTAATGACTTTTCACAACCTAATATATTATGCTCAAAATTAAATCAATTTCATTCCATCTAAGCCATCGACACTTTCATATAATTCATAATATGCAACCTAAACAAACTATCATACAATATGTAAAATTCACATTCAAAGCAAAAATCACAACCCTCACTACATTTGAACAGCACATTTTCCTCAATGTGAGAAGGAGACAAACAAACGTACATGGAAAGAAGAAAAATAAAATACAATAAAACCAAAAAATAAAGATTAAATTTAAAAAGGAAAAGGGTTAGAAACAAGTTTCATAGTGATGGAGGCGGTGATGGTGTCGGAGGTGGCAGTTGGACATTTTGAGCCTCAAAGTATTGATGAATATGTCATATATCCTAGCTCTAACATCATTGTGTGTAGGTCATCTCCTTCATTCTTTTAGAATCCTCTGCAAGTGTATTTGTAGTTACCTTGGCATTGGTAGAGAATGTATTGAGCACTTTCTTCCAACCTAGTTCTTCTATGTCTTCTTCCTCTTTGGACTCCTAGCTAGTCGAGTCCTCTTCTACCTCCTAAGGTAACATTGTGATAGAACTTGCCCGACTAGCCCTAATCTTCATATGCTTTTTTTGGTTGATGTGCTAGAGTTCCATGTTATGGGATTTAAGGATTTCAGAACACCGCAAATGATGGTGATTTATGAAATCAAGGAGGTAGACAGTTAGTCCACTACAATCTATGCCATGGTACTCAGCAATGGAAGACACCAAATAACCCATACCCAAATTGTTTCTCCTCTTACGTAGAGTCACAACAATAGCATTCAAAACATGAGTGGAGCTGCACACTGGGATACTGTGATCCATGCACCACAATAGAAAATTTTCCTTTGTTGAGCACTTATTGGTTTTTGTAAATTTTTTTATTTGCAAAAACCAATTGACACATTAATTTATGCAATAATAAGTGCTTATGGGTTCATGTAATGTTGTCATGGGAATTCTTAGTGTCGAATCACTGTAACACAATGATCTTATTCCAATAATGAGAAGCATGAAAATCATATTGCTAATCGATAATGGAATATTCGGGGAACCCGCACATATCACACATAATTTTAATGATTAGCTCATATATTTATCCCGACAAATTAAACCACAATTCCTTTAGGTTAGTAGGTTTGAAATAAAGGCAAGTGAAGAATTCAATAGTGAGTTCCTGGTAAATAGGATATTGGAAGTCTATAAACTTGGCCACTGAATTCTTTCTGCTAGATTCTCAACCCTATCTCGCAATTGTAGCCTATCAAGGGTATCAAAATCAAAATATTTAGGGACTACTATTTGTTTAACATTAAGAGATTGGAAACAAATGCCTTCATCCTCTATATAGAATAGGAAGGATGCTTTGAAGTCCACTGCCCTATTCCTTCGCCCTCGGCCCGAGGTTCGATTTCGTCCTCATGATTGGTTACACTTTGCTGACTGCTTGATGCATGACATACTTGATTGTAAATGCGTGGAAGTTGGAAATAAGTGGAAATTTGGAAGTTGGTTAAAGAGAAGTGAGAGTGTTTGGAGGTTTTAATCTTAAAGAGATAAAGTAAAAATGAAAGTGAGTGAAAAAATGAAGTATGACATGAATATATAAGTGAAGGAATGGTAAAATAGTAAAAATTTTAGCTAAAAATTGCGTGGATAGTTTTACCCTGCCGAAGGCCACGATCGTGGCCTATAATATTTTCACCAATTTTTGATTTCTTTTTTCTTTTTTCCTTCTACACATTCCCAAGATAACTTCCTAACTCTTTTATATCTCTTTCACCTCTCTTTTTACTTACTTCCTCGATTATCTAACTCATATCGAAGTCCTATGCGTTCCTAACCTTATTTGGAAGTGAAATAACCTAACTACAGAATTCAAACTATCTAAAATCAAAGAAATATCTGATAATTTAAAAATCATAGGTTGCCTCCCATGCAACGCTACTTTTAGCGTCTTTAATTTGATGTTCTTCCTTCATTAGAAACTTAGTCGGGATCAGTTATGAGTGGTTTGCTTCCACCCTTTTCGTTCAACATCAATTTTGTGTGCCTTGTAAGTAAGCTACAAATTGTAGAATGATTAGAAGGACAATATTGATAAAGATGAGAAAAACAATTAATGTCAGTAATGTCCTTTTCACTAACAAGCCATTAATAAAATAGGGAATAACAAAACTACCTAAATCTTTCATCAAATCCAACAGTTTTTCCTATAAGAAGGTGAGTTGTTCTCTTTCTTCCTTAATCACCTTTGTATCCCTACTTGTTCTGCTTCATGAATAGAGACTTCATAGCTTTTTCAATCTCAATGTCTATTGTCATATGTTTTTCGTCCTTTTATTCTTTAGAAGATTCGAACACATCAATTATCCTGAATGAGCTACTCTCCTTCGGATTCTTTAATACATCATTCAAGTTGAAAGTCACTTGGTCATCATTAATCTAAAGGATAAGGTTCTTTTTGTGGACATCTACAAATGATTTTTTGATGTTCACACATGGTATATCAAGAACTAGTGAATAGTAGGGAGGGTTGGAATTCTTTTCTTCATCCTCTTTCTTTCTCTCTTAGTATTCAATAAGGTAGGGTTTATTTTGGTTTTCCACTAATCTTTATGGCTCTCCCCATTCTTAGGTATGATAGCCTCATATTGCTCACCTTTGATATATTTCCATAATACTTAGAGAGTCTTCCACACTTATCTTACAAAATTCACGAGAAAGTTGTCTCACTCAAATCTCTAGGTTATGAATAGAAGAGACATGATTTTCTGTTACTTGCTTAATTTGATCTTCTAGTCTTTTCTATCCTTCTTATATATTCGTGGGCTTATCTAGGATTTTGTACAATTTAGAATCCTATGAACTGGACTTATCTTGTTGAAATCCTAATATGCCTTGATGTCCTAAGCGAGTCCTTATAGTGGTGGATCAATAAAAATTTGGGTAGTGCTGCCACCCCGAAGTTTACATGTTCTAATAAGGATCGTTACTTCCCCAAGCATACTGTGCCTAATTGTGGTTCGTAAAAGTTCCTTACTCCCTATAATATCTATCCTCCATCATTTTTTTTTCATTTCTTCTTGGCATCTAGATCTTCAGATGTTTCATTCTCACTCTAAGATGTCTTGATGTGTCTCTACTTTATGCCCCAAACTTCTTTCTCTTTTTTTAAACATAAAAATGGTGAAAAATTGTTAGACTACAAGAATTAAACTAATCGCCTCTCCAGTAACAACGTCAAAAACTTGATTGGTGGTTTAGTTGCATGTAAGTTTTAAAAAATAACCCTCGATAATCCATATCATTAGCGTAGCACCAAAGGCATCAATCTCACAAGGAGGGATAATCTAATCTTAAAATCTAAGGCCAAAAACAAATAATAGAAATTCAAAATGTAACGAAACTAAAACGAGAATTTAATTCAATTAATTAAATTAAGAATCAACACAAAAATACTAATTATTACGCAATTGCAACACATCTAAGAATCATCCTAAGGAAATTACAATTTGAAAGAAAGGGAATTTTACCTATCCTTAATGCTAACCTAACTAATTATGAATTATCGGATTGTTGGTTCTAGATGATCCTAGGGTTGATTACTCTCTCTTAAGTTATAAAAATTAACCCTAATCATATTATAGAAGTTGCAATCTCTCAATTCACACTTATCCAAAATCCTAGTTAGTTCTGATTTGATTTAATTCTAATTTCTATTAAAATCACCTAACTCTCATTAAACCAATTTAATCATTTTTTATTTAATTTACCCTCTTATTTTATTATCGAATTATGCAATCACATAATCAAACCACAACAAATCTAATAAACAGATAAACCATCAAATTCTATATAATAATAAAACTAAAACTAAGCAAGAAGTACAATTTAAATGGATGATGGGAGGCAACAACATTAGGAAACCTCTTGATCCGGGAAGTTCGTCGAGTCAACTTCTTCTCCAATTCTCTCTTCCTTCTTCTCTACCTCTATCTCTTAATGATTCCTCTCTAGGGTTTCTCAAGGTGGCTAATGCAAAAGCTCCTTTTGCCTCTTCTTTCTATTCTTTTTATATCTATATATGTTTTAGATGACTCTAGGGTTTTTCCAAGGTCTGAAAGATCTGAAAAATCCTTTGAAATATGACATCTTTTAGTATCTATGTGTCTGCCCGACGTAGGCTACAACCATGGCCCTTCAGGCTAAGATTGTGGGTCATGTTCGAGCCTTTTATCACAATTGTGGCATACAGGCCATGGTCATGGGCTAATTCTGGTGCTTTTGCCACGATCGTGTCTAGATATGCCACGATCGTTGGTCGTTGTTTCGCCCGAATGTCTCTGAAACTGCTCTATTCTTCAATATTGACCCTAAAACACTAGCAAACACATCAAGGTACCTCAAAAACTTATATTGACCCGTA
Organism: Erythroxylum reticulatum; assembly: GCA_025504915.1. Lineage (NCBI taxonomy): Eukaryota > Viridiplantae > Streptophyta > Magnoliopsida > Malpighiales > Erythroxylaceae > Erythroxylum > Erythroxylum reticulatum. The sequence goes on from JANSVA010000216.1 coordinate 16,952,379, forward strand.
AAACATTTAAACAGTAAATAATACAAACTAACACAATTCTAACCTAAACACATACTGAATGATTGAATTAACAGTTAAATACATATCAAACTAAGCCCTAAAACATGGTGTAATTTACACTTATCAGTTGCTCAGTTATGTTTGGGTGATCCCTATCTCCTTCCTATGTGGTTGATTCATCAAGAACCCCAATCATGTCGTTGTGTCATTTTTAAGTCCTGTTGTCTACCATGCGCATATGTTTCATTACATCTTCATTCAGAGCTATCATGGTATCAACCAGTCACATCGTTGGTATTCTATTGAAGACCCTCATCCTCCATGCAAGCCTTGTCATATAAAATTTGACAAAGATTGTCCTAACCTTCCTCCCTTCACTTTGACAACAGACGAATTGGGCTAAATCATGCCACAAATATTTTAGCATCCACTCATTCATACTCTACAAGTAGAACACATCTAAATTCTTGACTACACCAAATTTGTCACCTCACCCACTCAGAGTCGTCATCGTCATCATCAACTCCCAGTTGAAGTCTCGCTAAAGCAAGGGGTCTGAAGAGGTCTAATAATACGTAGCCTTACCCCTATGTAGTGGAGAAGCTGTTTCTAGTATATCCATATACAATGCGTCATGAAAATCTTACAATAAACATGGATGTGCAAACATATAAAAGAAATAAGGTAAAACAAATCAAATAAACATAAAATGTATGAAAAATAACTAAATAAAAAATACAGCATAATGAAAATGAATGCTAAAGAGAAACCCCAAAAAGAGTAATAAATATAACACAAAATAACATACATGTAGCTCATATCTAGGAATAATAAATGTTAAGTGAAATACATACCAGAAGAGACCCGTACCGATCATTAAAGACCTGTACATGAAAAACTCTGACCATGCTTGTCAACACCTTAATGACGCTATATAGGAACCAATCTAAGCTATACACCCTAGAAGTAACATACTACATAATAAATCAAAAGGGAACAGGTTTTTGGTAACCTACATGAAAGCAAATGTCCTTTTTCAATAGAGACCCTTAACCCGTATCCTAACATGTAAAAGCTTTCTATTTCGGGCCAAGTCCTCAGTAAGATCTAACCTATCCATATCATTCTTGATCACTTCCCCCATTTCTTTTTAGGCCTTCCCTTCTTACAGTCTCGAAGTATTATTTTCTTACATCTTCTCACTAGAGCGTTGGGATATCTTCACTCAACATGTCTAAACCATCTAAGACGTGCTTCTCTCAATTAGTGGTCTAGTAATCCCTTAGTGATTCACATTGAACACTAGCCTCATGAAGTCCATAAGGGACATTTTTTGTTCTCCTTAGTTTCTTTTGAATCTCTCTTTTTTGCTTTGTTATATCTATAACTTTTAAATTCTTTGCCTTGCTCGAACTCTTTATGGATCTTATGTTCATGCACATGAAATGATACAAGAAAAAGGTATTAAATTCCTTAAATAAAAGTAATTCTAATTGAGCAAGATGCTAACTCAATCTTTAGAAACGACTCCAAAAAAACTTGGTTGCTTGTTTTAACGTATGCATTAAAACAAGTATATGGACCATATATTTCAGTATACAAAATATCATTCCCATAAAGATTGGATTAGCAACCTAACAATTTGAATGCACTTTAAGGTAATAAAAGATTTAATTAATTGAAATTAAAATAAACTAATATAATTGAACTATTGAATTAGTAATAAGAGCAATGTTAATCAATAATGGAAACATAACAGTTATTCTATCCTTATTTTGTCTTCCCTTTATCTTGTTAATTCAATTATACTTAATCCTAGATATCATAAGGTTTTGATTACCCTCTCTCAAGATCTAACCATGTAATCCTAATTGAAATATAAAAAAGTTGATTTGCAATCTCTCGATTCACAAAATTATTCATAACTACTCAATTGGATTTGAAGCAATCATAAGGATAATTAATTCACAATTAAGATATCTTTTCATTTGTTTATTAGCCTGATATCTATAAGTCTATTAAAGTACCAACTTTTATTGCATAAATTAACATAGATAAATTTTATTCAATCTCTCAATTTCTTATTAAGTATACACTCAATAATACCACAAAGCAATATTGTATTGAATTCAACAAGATAAAAATTAAAAATAAAAATTCAAAAATAAACCTTAATATAGATTTAGAAACCCATATTAATGTTCGAAACACAGGTATTCAAAATTGACATTCAAGACAATGAAAAGAATAAGAAACTAATGACTAAGCTTGCAAGCATTGATCTGGAAATTCTGGAAAGCTAGAATTGACGTAATACATCCATTATTTTATCTTCTTCTTTATGAAGTGTATAATATTTCTTTGCTTTTGCTTTTGTTTTCGCTTTTCCTTTTTAGGTTTCTTTGAAGACTATCTTTGCCTCTCTTTAAATTTAAACACTTATAATCTGCATCTTTTGATATAGCCTTCTTATTATCCTTATATATAAACAAACTAGGGTTTTGGGATATACACGATTACTAAAATGGTCAGCTAAGTGATCATGTATCTCTAAAAACATCTTTGTGACTTTAACGGGTTATAGAGACTTACATAGACAAAATACATGGTTATGTATGTCAACATACACAATTGTATAACTCCATACAAGCAAGAATTACGTCTTTAAAGCTCCACACATTTATAGTTACTTAATCATTATATATGGCTGTGTAAGTCCACAATTGCCCTAATTTTTTCATTCCATGCCATGATTTCACCTAAATACATCTCTCATTAGGCTATGAACGCAAATATTACCTAAAAACACACTTAAAGCAAATTAAGGACCAAAAATACTATAAAAACTATCAAATAACAATCAAAATACATTAAATATAGGTATATAAATATAGACAAATAATTTTCTATCAAATAATAATAAGAAAACAAGATAAAGAGATCATTTTTCTTAAATCTTAAGTATTTTATAAATCTTTATTGAAATCTTTTCTAATTTCCAAAAACAATGTAATGTTGATCATCCAAAAATGTGTAACTTACAATTGACTTCTTACGTCTTTTCCGTTATTTCTTATCCAAAAAACTCTCTTTCTTTTCTAAATTCCTTACTTTACATCTGAAACCTTATCTTTTTAGTGAGCTGTGCGACCATAATATAGTTCTATGTGGTAAGCTATGTTATGTTTGTAATGCTCTGAAATCTTTGAAACCAAGATGGAACACACATAAGGATGTGTAAGATGACATGTTTTATGCTATAAGGGGTAACACAAGGTGTGTAGGTCTATAAACGAGAAACAAAAGCAACCACTTTGTAACACGACCCTAACAAGGTAATGTATAAGTACCATGTTTAGTGGTCTTTTCCAAATCTTCCAATTTGCTCTAAGTTAGTCTAACTCTACTATAATTTTTCTCCTTTTCCTTGAATAGGCAAAGATAAGACCTAAAATAGAAATATTTCTCATATTCAGTACCAAATCCTCTAAAATCATCTAAAAATACAAGCAATATGCTATGGAAATAATGTTAAAAGTAATGTATGAATAGTATACATTGAACTCCCCCACACTTAAGTAATTGCTTGTCCTTAAGCAAATTATCCTAGAAAAGTTTTAAAC
>JANSVA010000216.1:16956101-16971470 GCA_025504915.1 Erythroxylum reticulatum
ACCAATACACCTGAAAAGTAAAGAGCACAAAAATAAACGTAATAGAATGGAATGTAAATGGATGTACTATTAGAAAATTGTTGTTTGAGAGGGATGGAAGGGTTTATAATGTAATATAGTGAAATATTGTTTAAAAGATGGATGGAATGGAATGTAATGTATTTATGATAATAATGAATGACTATTGTACCCTTGATAAAACAAAACATATGTTAATAGATATAAAACATAGGGTTCAGGGTATAATAGCTATTATAAAAATTTATTGAGGGTATATTAGGTAGTACATATTTATCATTTTATATTCCATCCTAAACCTCCCAAGTCGAAGGTAACTCATTTTTACTGTTTAGGATGGAATAGGATGTAATGTGAAAGCCTTTCCTTCCATCCTATTCCTTTCCATTCCATTATAAACCATCCTCCCAAATAATGGAATAATATTACATTGCATTACTAACTGCCCTACCAAACATAGCCTTAGTAAATTCTTAACATCCTTGATCATTTTCTTAGGAAACATTGGATGAGAATATTGATATTACTAAGGGATGATCAAAATAAGTTGAATTATTCCATCAAATGAGAGGTTTTTATTGCTCTAGTGACCAATTCTCCTTTTAACCATGTCAAAGAGTGGCTTACAATCAATAGATTACAAATTTTTAAAAGAAATTGGTAATCCTAAAGAGCATAAAGGAGGGAAATTTGCGTTGAGTTAAAAAGATGCCCGATAATTCAATTGATAAATGACTTGCATTTTCTAAGGGCAAAAGGTAGCTTTTTCTCTTGCTAATGCTAAGTCCATAGAGCAAACTAAATAAGTTTAGAGAGTTAAGCAATCATACAATGTATTAGAATCTACTTCATAAGAAACAAGATCATTAGTAAAGGAGATATTACAAATGTTCAATCTCATACATTTGCTGTGAAAGTTTAAAAATAATATTTGTCTTAACGTTGTATTGCAGTTACCTAGTAAGCACTTGAATACAGATGGCTAATAAGTACAGACATATAGGTTCTCCTCACCTTATTCCCCTTTCATCTATAAAGATAAGAGAAGCCTTGTGATGGATAAGGATGTTATAAGGAGTAGTGATCATTGAATAGAGTTGGTAATCCAAATGCATCCAAATAATCTAGCATAAAATTCTAATCTACCATGTCAATGGCCTTATTGAAATCAATCTTTAGAGTGTAGCTCTTACTTGAGCCTTCCATATAATAGTTTTTAAATAACTCCGAGATAAAAAATAAATGTCAGCTATTAATCTCCATTAGTTGGAGGTAGCTTCAATAAGGATGATGATGGAAGGAAAAAATAGCTTTATCTTGGAAGGAAACAAGATAGAGATAATCTTACAAAATATTGCGAAAAGAGATTGGTCAAATTCCATTAAGATTTTGGGACTGGGGGATTTGAGAACTAAATATTGGTTTTTTAAATTCCAAATATTCATAATTTTTAAGCTAGAGAAAAAAATACAACACAACACTGCGTAAAGAGGTTTTTATTGAATTCCAAGCTTTTCGATAGAAAAATGCATTGGGCCATATTGGGATTCATGGTGATGAATGTATTGATTATTAATGAAGGAGCCAAGGATGCATTGATTGTTAATGAAGGAGCCAAGTATCATAATTCTGATAGAATCATATGATACCACAATCCTTTCTTTGTATTGATTTTCATGGTTGGTAATGATATTCTAAAACATATTACCTTTTAAAGTTATAATGAATTGATTAATAAAAAATATATAATTACAATTCATAGTCCAACGTACTAACTCATAAACTATTAACTTCTGCTAGCAGTTAGTAACTTTACACTTCTTAACTTTTAAGTTGATTTCCAAATACCAAAAAGAAAATTCTTTAATGAGTTTAGGTAATAAAAGCAAAATATTTTTATATAGGTTATTGATACACCTTGTATTCTATTTTAGAAGGGTCATTAAGAGAGTTTAGGGGTTAAACTATATCTTTTGACCATAGGTTTACGATTAGACATCCTCCTTTTAAATGATTTGAACTCTTCGGGAGTAGAAATTGTACCACTAATATGATGAGCCTCTGAAAAAATGTAAACTTATATCAAGTTTTATAATAACATTTACTTTAGGGATTAAAATAATGGTATAATGATGATCCTTTTTAGTTCTTTCATAAGAGGATGATATCTATTGACCATTTGGGAGACTTAACTTAAGTTTGGTTAATGTTTTTTCTAATTCTCTATTATCAAAGGCAATAAAGTAAACCAAAAGTATGATTCCAAGGCTGCATTAAAGTTGTCCTGCTATACTTCTACAATTCTAATGTATAATGAGACGCTCATATTAGGTCTATACTAGTTATAAGAACAACTTATTCTTATCTTAAGCAAGTTAATTCATAGGTGAATAAACTCTTATCATATATAGGGTAGATACAACTTATTAAATCTTTATTTAATTCCTTACATATCTATTAGAGTTTGCACATCTTCTTATCTAAAGGAGTACTCAAGACAATGGAAAGACTATTTAAGAATTTCATATGGAATCATTCTAATGGAAATAAAGGGTTAGCCAATGTGAAGTGGATTGATATATATTTTCCTAAAGATAAGGGGGCTTAAATACTAGTTTAGTAAAACTCTCCAATCAAGCTCTCATCTTTAAGAGACTATGGTAGATCCTTGAAGATAAAAAAAATCATTATAGATTAGGTGCATCCATTCCTACTTTCTGAAAGGTAGATGTATTTGGGAGATGAGTATGAGTCCTTCGAACCTTACTTTTTAAATAAGCTAATGCACCTGTGAAACTTGGTTTAGGATGATGTCAAGTGTAAAGTTGGCAATTAGTTACTAACCTCTCTGTGGTTTGATAATTGGTCATGTCAAGGCTCTCTTATTCACCATCTACCCTCATCAATGATCTCTCTCTTTCCCATTTATACTAAACTCAGTTCATTCATTGATGGTAACTCCTAGAGGCTCCCTACTTATTTTAGTCAGATATAACCATAGCATTCCCTAAATTCATTCACAACAGACACTTTTTATTAAAGAGACCTTCCAATTTGCAAACTATCAAACAAGATTAGCATATGCTCAGATTGAGGAATCTATAAGTTGGCAGGAGAATAATCATTTGGCATAAGATTCTTCCTCCAAAGGTATCTTTTTTTCTTTGATTATAGTCAAAAATTGACGTAATACTATTGATAGACTTTCTTACCTTCATATAAACAAAAGATGGTCTCTATATTCTACATAAGATAAAACTAGAGATCATCTATTCTTCATTTTTTTCAGTTTCTATGTTTATTTGAGAATAGGTGAAGGTAAAATGATTACAGACTACTTTTGATAATTCTATCTCCATAATTATTCATTGGCTAGACACATAAGCTTCTATTCTTATGACTGACAAACTGGTCTACTTACTAGATATGGGACTATGTGTGCAAACAATCTGGAAAGAAAGGAATGTGAGAAATTTTAAATCCAAATGCAAAACCATTGAAGCCATTATCAATGAAGTTATAAATGGGACTCGAGAAAATATTTTACGGAGAAACCTTGCTACAACTTGTAGTTACACTCTACTCCCCTCTTTAAATATCTAACTCGTGTGCTACTTATATAATAGAAATGGCATAGGTATATCCAACATGCTCTTTTTTGTGTTAAGGGTTAATCCCATAAACCTCCTTTTGGGGATGTAAGTTTCATTATTTATTAATTCATTCCTTTTTCCTCTTTTTGAAAAAAACATGTCAATAAGATTTCCCTTTTCATTCCTATTATTTCCTATTAGTCACCTTTTGCAAACTTCTTTCCAATTGGAATATTTCTCTTTCTTTAGAGCTTAAAAGTGGTCTCCACTGGTATGTAACATAAACTATGTCTTCATGAAAAACCTCTTTTCCATTTATCTTTAGAATTGGGATAAATTTAGGTAGCTTGCTTTTTAAGCAATCCTCAATATAGAGTCTTGCATATCTAATTCACCTCATTGTTGCCCTTGTCTCATTTATATGTAAGGGCTTCACAATGAAGCTTGCAAAGTGGCTCAAACCTATTGTAGAATAATATTCCAAAGAAATATTGTGAATGTTTATCTAAAGTGGTACATGTTTGGTCTTCATCTCCTCAAGCAGTATTTTATGTCTCCTTTGTTGTAAAAAGAGAGAATTATCATTTCAAACAAAACTAAAGCAAAAATCTTACAAAAAGAAACTATGGTTCCTAAAGCAAAATTGGAAATTTATTGCAAATCACAATCATTAGTTCAAAGGTAGAATTGCAATAGCTTATGATACATCAAAGGCTATACTAACTCTACTTTCTTTCTCAGACCAACATATAATTGTCAAGATCAAAAGTAATTCAATGTATAGCCAAATCATTATCAGTTTCATTTATGCTTCTAACTTGGAGTTCCAAAGAAAAAATTAAGGAATAATATAGTCCAAGAAGGGAATGAAATCACTAAATTATAGCTACTAATAGGTGATTTCAATGCAAGCTTATAGCCATCTAAAGTTGAAGGTGAAAGAAATAATCCTAGAAGCCATAATGGAGAATTTAGGGATTATGTAAATAATCTTGGTCTCATGGATTTAAACTATGATGGGAATTTCTTCACTTGGTTAAAACAATTAGATATGGGAACGATTGATAAAGAGAAGACTTGATTGAGAAATTGTCAATAGTGGCAATCAAATTTTCCTCTTAAGTAATGCTTAATACACTAGATATTTGTGCCCATACCACTCATTGAGAAGTTTGTCATTTTTTTTGCTAATCAATGGAGTAAAACCCCTTTTAGGTTCATCAAATACCTTGATGACTTCGATGTTTTTAAGAAGCAATTAACATAGCTGAAGAAGAACCTCGAGGGCTTTAAAGTTTATAAATGTATGAGAAAGCCCAAAAATATAAAAGAAAAACTCAAATTAGTAAAACTTAAAAATAACTATGACAACAAGTTTATTCAAAGCTCTAAAGTAGCACATATACACATACAGGAGGATCTTACCACTAACATTAAAAATGTTTTGAAGAAGGATAAAGAAAAATAAGCACTATCATCTTATATGATTGTTCTTAGCAATCAATAGTTACTATTTAAAAAAAATCTAGAACATAATGGTTGAAGGACTGAGACCTGATTACAAACTTATCTTTTAGCTTTATCACTTCTAAAAGGAACTCTAATAGAAACTCTACCATCCCAAAGAAGAGTGGAGAAGTTATTTTAAATCAATATGAATTGCTAAACTCAATCTATGATTACTTTCTTTTATGTATGTCCTCATAAAGTTGTATCAAAGGAAAAATTAGAAAAGATTCTTTCCTCTTTCAACTTTGATGATATGGAAAAGACTCTCTTTTAATGGAATTGATCGCAGGCTTATTGTGTGTAAGTTTTAATAGTAACCCTCGATAATCCGCAATCACATGGTTTGTCAGCGTGGTACCAAAGGTGGCAATCCCACGAAGAGGGAGTTAACCTAACCCTAAAATTTAAGGCCAGAAACAATAACAAAAAATCCAAGATACAACAAAAATAAAAATGAGAATTTGATTCAATCAATCAAATTATGAATCAAATATGAATATACTTATTATTAAGTGACTGCAACACACCCAAGAATCAACTAAAAGAATTTACCAAGTGAAAGAAAGGGAATTTTAACTATCCTTAATGCTAACCTAACTGATTATGAATTATTGGATTGTTAGTTCTAAACTATCCTAGGGTTGATTGCTCTCTCTCGAGTTATAACCACTAACCCTAATCAGATTATGGGGGTTGAATCTCTCAGTTTACAACCTATCCAAAACCTTAATTAGTTCTGAAGTTCTCTAATAAACTATCAGAAACCTTTCTCGATCTGATTCAATTCTTGTTTTAATAAATCACCTAACTTTTGTTAGTCCAATTTAATCATTTTTCATTTGATTCACCCTCTCAGTTTATTACCGAATTATGCAATCACATAATTTATCTATAATGAATCTAATAAACACATAAACAATCATATTTGCATTAATTCAAGAATAAAATTCCAAAGGTGAATTTAGAACATTCTCAACATTCTATATCATATCATTAACTATTCAATCCAATTCTATACAATAATAAAATTGAAATTAAATGGGAAATAAAATCTAAATGGTGTTGGGAGGCACCGACGTCAGGAAACCTCCTGATTTGTGAAGTATGTCGAGTTAGCTTCTTCTCCTCTTTTCTCTTCCTTCTTCTCTTCCTCTATCTCTCGACGATTTCTCTCTAGGGTTTCTCAAGGTGGCTAATGCAAAAGCTCTCTCCTACCTCTTTTTCTTGTCCTTTAAATATCCTTTTGTGTTTTAAACAGTCCTAAGGTTTTTTTAGGGTCTGAAAGGTCAAAAAAATCCCTCATAACTTGACGTTTTTTAGTGTCTGTGCATTTGTCCAACCGTGGCCCTATAGGCCAAGATCGTGGGCCATTTCCTATGCTTCTGTCACGATCATGGCGTGCAATCCATAATCATGGGCCATGTCCTGGGCTTTTGTCACAATCATGGCATGCAGGCCATGATTATAGGGCAACTTTGGTGTTTTGTCACAATCATGGCTTGTTATGCCATAATTGTAGGTCATTGTTTAAACTCAAATGTCTCTAAAAATTCTTTGTTCTTCAATGTTGACCTTAAAATAATAGCAAACACATCAAAGTACATCAAAAACATAACATTTAAACTTAAAAGCTTGTACTAACGCATAAAACACTTAAAACACAAATAATTAACAAACTAACACAATTCTAACCTAATCATATACTAAATGATTGAATTAATGACAAAACACATATCAAACTATGCCCTAAAACACGATGCAATTTACACTTATCAGGAATCCTTATAAAGCTCTAAATCTTGATGCCTTTAATGGTTACTTCTTCCGAAAAGCCTGGTATCTTTTGAAGGATCAATTGATCTGATGTGCACTAGAGGATTTTAAGAATGCAACGATGTTAAAGGAACTAAACAAAACTTATATTGCTTTAGTACCTAAAGTCCCTAGTCTAAACAACCTAAGTGAATACCGGCCTATTCATACTGTAACATAATCTACAAGATCATCTCTAAAATACTAGAAAATAAGCTTAAAGAAGTAATTACCTTAACTATCAATCAGTGCCAAAGAACTTTCATCCAAAAGAGGAATATAAGAGATAACATACATTTTACTCAAAAATTATTTAAGAATTATTATAAAAAGAAGATTATAAGAAGTTATGTCATTAAAATTGATTCACAAAAGGAATTTAATTGGCAAAAGGGTCACTTTTAACACTAAGGTTTACATCAATCAACAAATTTAACCCTAAGGTTTCAAAAAGTATAATTAAAACCCTAAAATTTTGAAAACATTTAAATATAACACCAAAATAACAAAAAAAACTTATGGCTATATGACCCCGTTAGTTTTTTGCCAGGTCAAGGATGACTTAGTAATTTTTAATTTTATTTTATTGCTTATACATGCCCTATACTGCCATGTTATATCAGATGTGGCAATGTGTGGCCCGCTTTCTTAAAAATAAAATTTTACAAATTTTATTAATATTTTACCTACCCTAACTTATATTAACTTAACAATTAAATTAACCACATGATCCATCTATACACAATAAAAAAGAAAGAAAATAATTAATATTCTAGAAAATGAAAGACCATCCCTCTTAGCTTCTTAAAAGAATCAAACTATAAGCCATGGTTTGAAACTCAGAACACTAAGCCATATGAAATAAATGTTAATGGTTTGTTTAAAACTTAATAGTATGATGAAACTTCGTACAATCCAATACCTATCTTATTGGGGGAGATCGTTTCTCAATACAGCTTAGACAAAGATAGATGTTCGTGAGGGCACCCTCAAAATGGAATTTGTTGAGGAAGTGATTCATTTTAACATTTTTGATGCCATGAGACATCCTCTTAATGATAAATCTATTTTCTTTGTTGATGTGATTGACCCTCTGGTGTAGAAAATGTTTAAATTGAGTTGTAAGGATCATTTAGAAACAGTTTTGATTGAGCATATGGAATCAGAAGGCAACAATGTTGTTGAAGTGGGAGAAGAGCTAATTGTAATGGCAGTTACCTTGGAATCATTAGAGCACTCTCCAAAAAGGTATCATTTGGCCTCCATGCATTTACCTAAATCTTACCAGAAGTTGTTACCTTCTGATGTGCAAGAACCTAAAGTGGAACAAAAGTCACTTCCCAAACACCCCAAGTATGCCTATTTAGGAGCTAAGTAAACTCTCCCAGTTACCGTTTCGGTAGGGTTGACTTTGGATTAAGAAGACAGGCTAGTTAGAATATTAAGGGAGCATAAGAAGGCCATCAGATGGATGATCACATATATCCAAGGAATAATCCCTTTTATACGCATGCATCGTATTTTGTTAGAGGAAGATGCTAAGTGCATAAGAAGATCAACATAGGATGAATCCTCTAATGATGGAAGTCGTGAAAAAGGAAGTACTAAAACTTCTCGATGTTGGGGTTATTTACCCGATCTCTAGCAGTAAATGGGTAAGTCCTGTTCAGGTAGTTCTAAAGAAGTCTGAAATCACAGTGACCAATCAGGAAGGTCAGTTAGTTCCCATTGGAGTGCAAGCCGAGTGGCGAGTTTGTATTAACTATAGGAAATTGAACTTGATGACTTGTAAAGATCATTTTCCCCTTGCTTTTCAGGTTATCTTCAAATACCGATTGCACAAAGAGATCAAGAAAAGATCACCTTCATATGCCCATTTGGTACATTTGCTTATTGAAGGATGTCATTTGGATTATGCAATGCACCCGCTACGTTCCAAAGATGTATGGTGAGCTTTTTTTTTTCGAGTATGTTGAGAAAATCAATGAGGTACTCATGAATGATTTTAGCGTGTATGGTTCTTCCTTTGATGAATGTCTTGAGAATCTTGCACTTATCATGGAACGATGCATTGAAACTAACCTTGATCTTAATTGGGAAAAATGTCATTTCATAGTAGTATAGTTTTAGGGCAAGTTATATGTATAGAGGTAGATAAATGTAAAGTTGATCTCATTTCCTCTTTACCTTACCCCTCAAAAGTGTAGAAAGTGTATTCTTTTCCTAATCATGCAGGTTTCTCTAGATTCATTAAGCACTTTTTGAAGATAGTTACACCATTATGTAAGTTTGACAACGCGTTATAACGTTAATCAAATAAAATAACTAAACAACTACTATAGCAGTGGTGAGTCTAGTCGATCCCACAGAGAGTGTATGCAAAGTTTATGAAATAAAATTAATCGGTGTTTAGGATTAGGGGGTTTTAGATTTTTAAAAAGAAAATAAAATGAAACCAGACTAATAAAAAAAATTAAAGAAAACATGAAAAAATGATGAAATGGAGAATTTCATAGGGACTCAGCCTACATCCTAATTAAGCATATTTTATTGATTTGTTGTTCTCAAACCTGTCCAAACAACTAATCGTGGGTTAATAATTAATCCGAGTTTTCCCTTTGGTTTTTTTAAACAAGATACAATCGTTAATTAAACCTAACCACCAAATAACATATGATACGATCTCTAGATTTAATTAGGCAGTGGCATTATGAATTAGGAAAACCGATTAATCAAGGCAACAACTACATATGATGTGTTATTTATCCTAGGTCGTGTTATCCCTAATGATTATGAATTATTAATTGCTACACATAAATTTCAATATAATAATTACTCATTATACATAAATTCTAGCAATAGGTTTGTAAACAAACGATTCAATGAATGAATTAAAATCATCCTTTCACAATACCAATGAGTTCATACATAAATAACCAAACAATAAAAAATTTGATTATCCATACACAACCCAATCAATTCAATAGGAGAGAAAAAATAAAAAAAATATGAAAGAAATGCTTAAATCAAGTCATCGACGTCGATGTCACCTCCGAACTAGCGTTGGGAACTTAGCCTTCTATGGGTCTCTCTAAACAAAATGCTTCAGTCCTACTCAAATAACCCTACCGAAGACCCCTCCATTACGCCTCCAAGTTCTCTTCTCTGTCGCAAGCTTCTCTTTGGATCTCTTCTCAAGCCACTCTTTGTTCTCTCCTCACTATTCACTAATGTGATGAATAAACATTATGGTCCATCTCTACTATTCACGTCTCCTTTTGTTTCTACCTAACCTCGCTATGCTACCTTCCTATCTCCCCTCTTGTCTCGTAAGTTTCTCTCCACTATTCCATAATATGACAATTTAACTTAGTGGCCACCTTACTATTCACGTAAAAAAAACCCTTGCAAACCTCACGCCATTCTCTACGTTGATGTTTTCTATTAAGAAAAACTCCCTACCCAACTATGCATCGTCATCTTGGTGTGTAACCTGTTTACGTGTTGCATTTCTGTAACATGTTACGTTTCCTGCTTGCTTTTATCATGCTATTGTGTTTCATGCTCCACTACGTCGTCAATTCCGCTTCTCTACATGCTACTATGTTTTCTTCATATTGTGCATGTGTTTTAGTCCAATTATTTCCACCACATGCATGTTCCACCTACTGCACCTTAGCTCCATAGACGCCTTATAAATTGTTCATTAATTAACTTATTGCATGGCCATTAAATTAACATAAATTTCATGTAAAATTCCATGCATAATCATGCAGCTCATGTTCTTTGCATTTTGTGCTTTCATTTATGTTATCTTCTTCGTGTCTTTTAATTTTCTTCTTCTTGCTCTAAGAAAACAAGTGAGAATTAATCTTCCAAAAATGACCCAAATATCATGCCTTCGACTCACTTGAGCTCCATCACATCTAAATTGTGCCTAAAACCACATATAAACTAAAGTGAGTATCTTAAGCAATTTGATGTCATTAATCGCTAAGTGTTATTAAATAATAATCAACTAAGTCACATGTCAATTTTTCCCACACTTAGCTTTTCGTCTTCCTCGGGCAAAACATCAAAATTAAGCTCATAGACCCAAAAACAACATTTACTCATTTCCTATATTTTCTAAGAATATATAATCGTAACAAAGATGAATGTCTTTCAAAAATCATAGCAAGAAGTCAACATTCCAATCTTTTACTCATGATCAATTGACATTCATCATCTTCAAAAATTAAGCAATCTAATGGTAGACTCAGAAAATGTGTTTAACTAAAATATATCTATAGGTACTCTCAACATCATTCATGATCATGTCATTCCACAACTTTGCATATCATTTTATTTCTCCACCACTAATGTTCACATGTAAAATCATGGATCAAAGGACTTTTTAAGGTTGTAATGTGGGTAAAGGTAAGGTGAGATGTATTTGGATCAAGTAACATGAAAGCCATTAAAGCTAGTGAAATAAAGCAACACTCAATGTGACATCAAATGCACAAGTTAACACTCATCAAAAACTGGGTACCGTTAGCTATAACAAATGCAACATTCATATTTCACCACCCAATTTAGCTCTCACACACAAACCACATGAAGCATATACCAATCTAAAGGAATCACTCATACAATTGATAAAAACCACAAAAGAGTTAACCTTCTAAGCCAACATCTATCTCATATTCAACATACATAAATATCATATTCATTACAAATCTACGAAGATGCATTAATTATGAATAACTTTACAAACTCATATGCACTTCCTCTTTGATAAATTTATTTAAACAAAAAAAATCATTCTTTTTCTTTTTCTTCTTTTGTTCTTTTTCATTTTCTTTTCATTTCTCATTTTCTTTTTTCTTTCTTTTTTCCTTATAAAAATTAAAATAAACTACATCAATATGGGAATTTCAATTATAAGACATAATAAAACATCCTAACATTAACTAACCCACACATATGTACATCCCCATACTTACACTTTTGTACATCCACAAACTCACCAATCACAAATGTTCCACTAGTTTTATGGCTTAGGTAGGATATTTGGTTGAGTATAAAGTGTGTAATATGGTTGATACCAAAAGAAAGGCTAATAAGGCTTAAAGAGGGCTTATTAAAAAGGAAAATCATATAATGGGTAAGCTATTTGGCTAATATAGTTCGGAAAAGCAAAGAATGCCTAATCATATCTATGTTAATGCATGTGATAAAATGTGGTCTCAAATAGAAATTCAAGGTAAAATTAAGACGAACATATCATGAAGGTCACACATTATAAAAAGACAATGAGATTGATAAGAATGTGTTAGTCAAAAAAGGCTCAAAATCTCACCGACTTTGTCTACCATTACTCACTAATCTTCTAAAGATAATGCAAATCAACCAATCATAAGAGTAAAAGTATATGCTAAAGTTGCTATAAAAATCTCTAGTCAATTCACACTCTAATCATGACTATATATTCCTATAATCAACAGAAAAGAGAAAATGTTTATTTTCTTGTTTTATTCTTTCTCTCATTTTGATTAAAAACTTAAAAACAAGCAACAAACAAACTAATAAAGAACACCCATGCATATAAAAAGAAATGTGAAAATGTAAAGAAAAGAAATTTACTTCTCTTGAATTGCCTCCTAAGAAGCACCTTTGTTTAGGGTCGCTGACTCAACTCCATGTTTCCTCCATACGTGACAAAATTGTGATCTTCATGTGTTACATATGGCTCCTCCATGTGAGGTTCTTCTAGATAAGGCCTTGGTTGATAATCATTCACCTCTAATGTCTTCCCTATCTTTATATTCTTCATCTCTACTGAGTTCTTGCTCTTTTTAAATAATTTGAATGACTCTTCGCCTTTTTCTTCTTCTTTTAATTCTTCCAACCTACTAAATAAAGGTGAAGGGTTAGTCTTGAATATAATTACGGACTCAGTACTTACCTCCAAGCTAAAAGATGTGTCTTTTGTTTTGCTACTTCAAACTCCTTCTCTGTTTCTTCTACACAAGCAACTCCTTGAGTAATGCTTCAAAATTTTGAAGCTCCTTATCACTCTGTAAAGTTTCCTCACAAACTTCCACTGGGTACACCTTGGGTTGATACGACTACTTCTCTTTGTTTTGTAGTTCCAGATGATTGATATCTCCCTATTGAGGCAATGCATCTTACTGAAATTGCAAAGTATCCTGTTAGATTTGTTGTATACCTTACTGAAACAGTTATTGCATATTCTATTGGAACTGCTACGTATCCTATTGAATTTGAAGATTGTTAGCAACCATAATATTAAGCATTTCTTCTAAAGATGTACCTAAGTTTTGTTGGCTCTCCGAATCTTAACAACTAGACCAAGATTGTCTTTCATCCTACTAGAATTGTGGGAGATCCTGTTGGGTCTGCTGTATACTCTCTTGAAGCTAATGCATGCCTTGCTAAAATTGAAGATTGTCAGCATTAAAGGTTTTGATATTGTAATCCAAAGATATACCTAAATCGTGATAAGAAACTTATGATCTATATAAGAATTGTTGTTAATTCTGCAAACTATCACGAAAGTAACATTGTTAATTATGCCATCTATAACTAAAGTTAGGTTGATTAGTCTAACATTGTTTAAAGGATTGAGAGTAAGAGTTAAAGAAAAAATTACTTTTAACCATGATTTTTTTAATAAATCACAAACACGAAACATAATAAAGAAAGGATCACAAAATAACTAAAAAGAAATCAATTACAAACAAATATATACAAAACATTAATTAAATCAAAAACAAAACTAAAACACCACACTCCCCAGCAACAATGTCGAAGTTGACAATATGACGTAACGCTAATTAAAACAAAATAACTAGACTACTACTATAGCAGTAGTGAGTCTAGGTCGATCCCTCAAAGAGTGTGTGCAAAGTTTATGAAATAAAATTAATCGGTGTTTAGGTTTAGGGAGTTTTGGATTTTTAAAAAGAAAATAAAATTAAACTAGACTAATAAAAATAAATTAAAGAAAACTTGCAAAAAATGATAAAAATGGGGAATTCAGTAGGGACTTGGTTCTTGGGTTCAATCTCAGCCTATAGCCTAATTAAGCATATTTCATTGATTTGTTGTTCTCAAACCTCTCATAGCAATTATTAATCGTGGGTTAATAATTAACCCAAAATTTCCCTTAGGTTTTGTTTACTCAAGATATGATCGTTAATTAAACCTAACCACCGAATAACCTATGATACAATATCTAGGTTTAATTAGGCAGTAGCATTACAAATTAGAAAAATCGATTAATCAAGGCAATAACCACATACGATGCGTCATTTGACCTAAGTTATGTTATCCCTAGTGATCATGAATCATTAATCGCTATATATGAATTTTAACATAAAAATTACGAATTATATCAAAATTCTAGCAATGGGTTTGCAAATAAATGATTCAATGAATGCATTAAAATCATCCTTTCACAATACCTAATGAGTTCATACACAAATAACCAAACAATAAAAAAAAATCTCATTTTCCATACATAACCCAAATCTATATGCCTAGGGTAACACAATCAATTCAATAGGATAGAAAAAAACAAAAAAAATATGAAAGAAATGCTTAACCCGAGTGGTCAATGTCGATGTTACCTTCGAACTGGCATTGGAAACTTAGCCTTCCATGGGTCTCTCTAAAGAAAATGCTTCAACCTCACTCAAATAAGCCTACCAAAGACCCCTCCACTATGCCTCCAAGCTCTCTTCTCTATCTCAAGCTTCTCTTCTGTTCTCTTCTCACCCACTCTTTGTTCTCTCCTCAATATTCACTAATTGGATGAATAAACATTGTGGTCCATCTCCACTATTCACATATCCTTTTGTTTTTTCCTAACCTCGCTACGCTATGTCTTATCTTGCAAGTTCCTCTCTGGTATTCCATAATGTGACAATTTAACTTGGTGGCCACCATATTATTCACACAAAAAACCCTTACAAACCTCACGTCCTTCTCTATGTTGTCGTTTTCTGTTAAGAAAAACTCCCTACCCAGTTGTCCGTCATCGTCTTGGTATGGAATATGTTTGCGTGTTATATTTCCTACTTGCTTCTATCATGCTTCTATGTTTCATGCTCCACTACATCATGTTCCGCTTCTCTTCATGCTACTATGTTTTCTTCATATTGTGCATGTAGCGCCCCCTTACCGCAGGGTATACACCGGGATGCCCTTAGGTCATTCCGATACATATCCTACGATAAGGGTAAGCTATGAGAAATCACTACAATACCTCACATGGTATCATAATAATCATAAATCAATATAAAAATCAATGATCTTTTTGAAACCATAAACTTTACTCATTTCATTTCATTAAAATCAGAAATTTACATATCTATCATAGTTCACTGTTTATACATCACTCCAAAAGAAATCTAATACAAAAAGGCCT
>JANSVA010000216.1:17003208-17014085 GCA_025504915.1 Erythroxylum reticulatum
AAAGGTTACCGGCCCACACCAAAGGAACTGTCCGCTTTGGTTATGTCGAGAATTGACCGACGCAGCGGCTACTCGAACCCATAACCTCACGGTTTTCTTTACGCCTCTTACCATTGAGCCTTATCAATTAAAAGAAGTGAGTCCAAGCTAAAGGCAGCTTTGAGCAATGGCAAGTGGTATTTGAGCTGAATATGTGGTTGACAGTTAGGAGATATAGAGGCAAGAAGGGGTGAGATGGTTTGCATGCGCACCATGCAACACTAAGGGGAAATGGTAAAGGAGAGCTATGTGGTGAGAGAGAGCACTCATATAATGAGAGAAAACACTCAATCTTTTATACAATGCCCCTATTACTTTTCAACATCATATGATGGTATTTTTTATTTCATTAATAATATTATGGAAGTGTTCATGAATGATTTCTCTGTACATGTCATTACTTTTAATAAATGTTAAACTAATTTATCTTTATTGTTACAGTGATGTGAAGAAGTCAATATAGTTTTAAATTAGAAGTGACATTTTATAGTAAGGGAAGGAATTATAGTAAGGAATTGAGTTTGATAAGGTAACTTTCAATGTGAAAGAGGAGATGCTACTACCTACAATTGCTAATGGCATAATTTGTTTCCTACATCATGCTAATTTTTACCATCATTTTATAAATGATTTTTCAAAAGTTGATAATGTTATGTAAGACGTAAGCAATTATAAAATAAGAGTAGTTTTGGGGTAAACGAAGGATATAAAGGTAAATGCTATCTATTGTGTAAGTCAATCATTAGATGAAGTTAAAGTAAATTATGTGACCATCAAGACAAAGTTGTTAGTAGTGGTGTTTGTTATTAATACATTTAGTTCATACTTAATGGGGTCAAAGATTACTGTCTACGTATATGATTCCACCATTAAGTGCCTTTTAAACAAGACGGAAGCTAAGACAACATTACTTAGATGGGTCCTTCTTTAAGAGTTCAATTTAGAGATCTATGATAAGAAGGGAACTAAAAATTTGATGGCTAACCGTCTGTCTAAATTAAGGCAAAATTTGGAAGAGAATGGAAAAGATGTGATATATAAAAAATAATCCTTCTCAAATGATCAATTAGTCACTATCTCAAAGTTATGAACTTCCTTGTATGTAGAATTTTACCTCCTGATTTGAGTTATCAATAAAAGAAGAAGTTCTTCTTAGGTATCAAAAGTTATTATTAAAATTAGTCCCTTTTATTTAAATGGTGTACTGAATTTTTTTTCAAAAGGTGTGTTCAGATTATAATCTTTCATTACAATACTTCTTCAAGTGGTGGCCATACTAGTTCTTCAAAAATAGTTGACAAGATTCTCTAAGCGAGCTTTTATTAGCCTACACGCTTTAAGGATGTTCATAGGTAAGTGAGCCACATATGACTATTGTTAAAGAATTAAGAATATCTTGATAAGAAATGGGATGCCTTACAATAACATCTTAAAGGTTAAGATATTTGATGTTTGGGGAATAGACTTCATACACATTTTTCCATTTTCATGTGGAAAGAAGTATATTCTTGGTGCATTATATATCCAAATGGGTGGAAATAGTGATATCCCAACAAATGATGCTAAGCTAGTAGCAAGGCTCTTCAAGAAAGTGGTTTTCTTGAGTTTTGGAATTCACTATAATAATTGATGGTGGTTCAAATTTCACTGAATGCCAATTTGAAGCTCTTTTGAGGAAATATAGGGTGAGTCATAAGGTTTCCTTAGCATACTGTCCTCAAATTAGCAGACAAGTTAAAGTTTTGACTTAGAAAGTTAATAGTATCCCTAAGAAGATGGTTACTAGATTAAAGAAAGACTATGCAATAAAGCTAGATGAAGAATTATGGGTATATCATATAACTTAAAAGATTCCTATTGGCATGTCACCATTTAAGCAAATTTATGGGGAATCTTGTTGCCTTCTAGTCGAATTGAAGCATAGAGCTTATTAGTTGGTTAAGGCCCTCAACTTTGATTTAAAGGCCATTGATGAAAGGCTATTGATCTAATTATATAGGCTTACTAAGCTAAGGTTAGATGCCTACTAGAATGATAAGATTTACAAATAGAGGACTAAGCACTTATATGATAAAAAAACATCTTTTATAAAGAATTTCGCAAGGGGGATTAGGTATTTCTATTTAACTCTCGATTATTTCCAAGTAAGTTAAAGATGAGTTAGTCTAGTCCTTTCTAAGTGTGCAAGGTATTTTTTTTTGGGTATACAATAATGGAATTTTAGAGCAAGAAGACCTTTCAAGGTGAATTCAAAGCAATTAAAGCTATATATAGTAGGAGTCCAAATCGAGCAAGGAATTGCATATGTCCTCTCCTTTTTAATACTTCCTTACATTATGAGAGAAATAAAAGGAGTTCATGATCATAAATAAACGCATGTTGGGAGGCAACCCAATATTTATTTCCTTTTCATGCTTTAAACTTGATTATTTTTAATTATTTTTACTAATAATCATTTATTTTGGTTATTTTTGATATCATATTTTGGAACTAATCTTGTTGAATCTTTATTAACTTCTCTTGGAAAAGTGTTTGGAGTTAGCACATTTTTATTTTGCAGGTTTTTAAGCAATATCATAAGAAGACATCATGTATCTCACCCCATGTTTACTTGTACTTAATTTTATTAGAGAAGTTGAAAACACCATTTTAGAACCAACGCTATGTAAAGATCATATTTTAGGATACTTTTTGTACTCTCCCCATGCTAGACCTTATGTTCATTGTAAAGAGAGCTAAAAAGAAACAGAATGCACCACTTTGGATAAAGAAAATATACACCTCGTGAGGTCTTGTGTCCTAACAACACCATGATATGCTACATTCAATGCCAACTTGTAACTTTCTTTTTGGAAATTGAAATTTTTATTAATTTCCAAAGGAAAATCAAGTCTAAAATGTTCTTTAGTAGGAATGAACTAGATTTCGAAATAAATCTTACACAGCAAGGTTGAGTTCCTCAAGTTACTTTACACTTAACAAAGGACCTTTTCATTCATGTTCCTTATAAGATAAAATTGTATAGCAGCTAAGTAACCCTCGTTGAAACTTGTAGTTTAGGGAGATGGTGAAAAGTTCCATATGATTGCTATAGTTGAACTTGCTTTATTAATGAGGCCTATGATAATCATAATTTGATTGATCCACTTAATAGTTTCATGTAGCCATTCCTTCATACCCCTACTATTAGTCTGAAATATCCTTTGATTCCTATGTAACTTGATTGAGTAAATGGTGCTATTGAAAACTAATTTTATGAACTTACTACGACAAGTTCTCTTATTATAATAAAAAGTGATCCATTAGATGATCGAGTGCCAATTAGTCAAGGGACATGATAAATTGCAAAAATGTTGAATGTTGGTGTAAAGTCCTTGAAAAGCCCAACATTTGAAGAATATATGCTCTATAGTCTTTGATTCTTGGTTACAGAAGAAACAAAGGGGGATAGTCTATTGATTAACCTAGATAGCTTATCCTTGATTGCTAACCAAAGGATAAAAGAGGATTTAGGAAGTCTATAACTATCCCAAACCAACTTATGCCAGTGCACCTTAGGATGATGATCCCTTAAGATGAAGAAATAAGAACTATTTATAAACTTATTAAAGGTATTGGTTAGCTAGATGATAGTGCGTGTCAAGTGCACTGTAAAATTTACCTAACTCTGTACACTTAAAATTTGTTGCCATGGTGAGTTGGGATCGTATCCATAGGAAATGTTCATTTAATTTTTGTAATGAAAATAATTGATGCAAAGGAAATAAAAGGGGGTTTTGAGTTGATGCAATCGAGAAAACAAAATAAAAATTAAACTAATCCAAGCAATTTATCGAAAATAGTCAAAGATGAGAAAAGTGTCAAATATGTGTAAAACCCAGTTTTTAGATCAATCTCGGCCTACACACGATTAAACACATCTTATCATTATAATGCTTTCACACCTCTCCTAGGACCATTGATCGTGGACTAACAACACATTATGTTAATCCCAATTTTTGCTTAAGTCATTTTTAATTAAGAGAAATTCGTTAATTAAACCTAACTACTGAATAACCTAGAGCATAGTCTTTAGATTTAATTATGCAGCCGCATTACGAAATGGAAACAATGTAGGGAGTATCCTTACAAGCTCGGGTTATCTTACCTAAGTTATGTTTGCTCATAATGATTCAAGGTCATTAGTGGTTACTAACGAATCTCAAACACAACAAGCATGGATTATGCTCAAGAGTCTAGCAATAGGTTCATAATAAAACAAACCAATAAATGCATTAAGATCATTTGTACAATACCCAAATGGTTCAATATAGAACAACAATAACAATCCTTAAAAGGAGATTTAAGGTAACAAAGATGAGATAAGTTTAACAGTGACTCAGGCATTGATGTCAAAAGGTGAACTAGTGTCGGGAAGCCTAGCCTTCCATCCAAGAATCTCCAAGAAGTAGCTTCTATCACCTTTATTTCTTTCTCCTGAAACTTAAAAATGAAGAATAAAATGTTTCTGTCGTCAAAGTAATGTATTTATAGCAAAAACTAGGGTTTTGGGTGAGCTGGCAAGAAGTCATACCCATGACTTGTAGTGTCACGTCCATGAATAGCTCCAAGGGAGATTCATGAATGTGAGCCATGCAATCATGTTTTATGGGCATGAGTGATGTCTTATGGCCATGCAAAACTTATGCATGGCTGCGAGTCTCCATTAATTCTCCATGCTTGATGTTTTCTACATATACTCTTCCTCTTATGCATTTTCTTATCTTCTCTTGCTCTAATCCTTCTTCTTCTTGTTCTACGAAGACAAGTGAGTGTGAATATTAAAAAGATGAATCAAAGAGTATGGGTTCAACTCACTTTAGCCATTATGCTTCCAATTATACCTAAAATCAAATATTAACTAAACTGAGTGTTTGAAGCATTTTCAAGTATTAATCACTAAGTGCTAAAGATTAAATGTATCAACAATTAAGGACATGTTAAGTTCCCCCAAACTTAGCTTTTGATTATCCTCGAGAAAATCATCAAAATCAAAGTCATAAACTAAAAAATTTACTCATTGTCCATATTTCCCAATAATAGATAGTCATAAGCAAAGATGAATAACTTTCAAAAACCATAGTAAGAATTCAACATTCAACACTTCTACTCTTGATTAATCAACATTCATCAACCTTAGAAACTTAGCAATATAGAAGTAGACTTGGATAAAATGTGTTCAAATAAGATAGATCCATAGGTAAACTCAAACATTATTCATGATGATGACATTTCATAACTTTGCATATCATTTCATCTCTCCACTGCTAAAAGTCACATGCATAATCATGAATCAAAGGGATTTTCTAAAGTTGTAATATGAGCAAGGGTAAGCTGAGATGTATTTAGGTAATGTAACATAAAATCCATCAAGCTAGTGAAGCAAAAGTAACACTCAATGAAACATCAAGTGCACATATTAACATTCATTCAAAATTGGGTACCATCAGCTATGATGAGTACAACAACTATGTTTCACAACTCAAATTCAAGCTCTCATACTATAAACCACATGAAGCATATCCAAATAGAAGGAATCACTCGTAAAAAAAAGAAGATAATAATACATTGAAACTATAATGAGTTATCCTTCCAAAACAATAACTACCTGATATGTAACAAACCAAATTCACCTATTCAATATAACTTTAAGAGGAGAAACCAATAATTAACAACTTTTTTTAAAAAAAAGGTATTTCCTCCTCAATACTTGTATTCAAAAAAATTTTCTATCTTTTTTTTATAAAATTTTAAAAAGCTATATAAACATAGGAATTTCATTAATAAGACATAAAATGGCATTCCAACAATTATAACCATCCCACACAAATGCATCACCTGACACTTATACTTTTGTATATCCATAGTTATCAACAATTAACGAATGTTCCACTAGCTTTAAGGCTTAGGTAGGACATTTGGTTTAGTTTAAAGCATGTAATGCAGTTAGGACAAAAAGAAAGGCTAATAAAAAGCTCAAAGGGGCTTAACAAAGGAAGATTTATATCAATGGGTAGGCTATTTGACTAATGTAGCTTGCAAAAACAAAGAATGCCGATATCATTTTCATGTTCACACATATGATAAAAATGTGGTCTTAAATAGAAAATCAATGGAAAGTCAGGATGTTAATGTCATGAAGGTCACATAAATAAAAGAAAATGAGACTAATGTAGATGTGTCAGTCTATAAGGCTCAAAATCTTACTAGCTTTTGTTTACCACTAGTTACTACTCTTCTAAAGATAATACATATTGACCAATCATAAGAGTAAAAGTACATGCTAAAGTTACCATAGATTTTTCTAGTCAATTCACACTCTAATTATGACTATAGTCTTAAATAAATAGAAAAAGAGACAATGTTTAATTTTGTTTGTTTGATTTTGAAAACGCCTAAGAAGCCACATAAATAACAATTAAGCTTAAAAATATGCATAAAAATGGAGAACCCCACCCCCATATTTAAAACATACATTATCCCTAATGTAACATCAAATGTAAGAAATGGAGAATTTAACAATAATAGTAAATGCAAAAATGTAATAAAAAGAAATCAACTTCTTTTGGTTGGCCTCCCAAGCAACCCCTTTGTTTACTATCGCTGGCTCGAATCCATGTTGCTCTCATTAAGTGATATCATTCACGTCTTCAATCATTAACACTTCCATATCCTCTATTTGGAAGCCTTTATAATACGGTTTCAGGAGATGACCATTCACTTTGAATGTCTTATCAGTTTTCAGACTTTGTATCTCTATTGCACCAAAAGGAAAGACATGAATACCAATAAGTGGGCCAACCCAACAGGAAAACAAATTACTTGGGAATAATTTGAGCTTAGATCTATAGTGCAGCACTTTTTGACCTAATGCGAAGCTTTTCCTTGAGATCATCTTATCATGAAAGACCTTTGTCTTTTCCTTATATAACATTGTGTTCTGATAGGAGTCATTTCACATCTCCTCCAACTTTTGTAGTTGCAACTTCCTATGTACACCCGCATCATCCAAATTCATGTTGAATCTTTTTATAACCTAATACGCCTTATGTTGCAATTCCACCATAGAGTGACATAGCTTCCCAAACACCAGTCTATACGGTGACATCCTGATTGGTGTTTTATAAGCCATCCTTAAGCCTATAGTGTGTCTTCTAGCCTCACATTTTAATCTTTTATGTTGGGCAGAACTATTTTCTTCAGGATTGATTTAATTTCTTGATTTGACACTTCAGCTTGTTCGTTAGTTTGGGGATGGTAAGAAGTGGAAACATTATGCATAATTTGATATTTCTTGAATAATGTTTCCATCACCCTGTTGCAAAAATGGGTTCCCTTATCGATGATGATTGCCTTTGGCATCTCGAACCTAGAAAGGATGTTAGCTTTAAGAAAATCTACAACCACTTTGGCATCATTAGTTCTGGTGGCTTTAGCTTCTACCTATTTGGAAACATAATTGACTATAAGCAGTATATGATTAAAACTAAAAGATGAAGGAAAAGGTCCTATAAAGTCAATACCCTAAACATAAAAAATTTCACAGAAAAGAATAGGAGTTACCTAACTGTTGGCACTTATCACATGACTTACAGAACATGTATACATCCTTGAGTAATAAGGGTAGAAACCACTCTCCAAAACTTTATAGGCCGTCCTCTTTACTCCAAAGTGTCCTCCACGCAAATACAAATGGCAAAAGGCCAAGATAAAAGATGTTTCACTTTTAGGTACACACCTCCTTATAAGTTAGTCTGCATAATGCCTCCATAGATATGGATCATCCCAAACATAATACTTCACTTCATTCTTCAACTTATCCCTTTAAGCTGTTGACAAATCAACAGGTAATTTGTTAGTAACTAAGAAATTTACAATATCCACATACCATGGTGGTATTAAGTTGGTAGAAAATAATTGTTCGTCTGGAAATAGGGATGGCAATGGGTAGGGTTCAGTTCGGGTATTGCTCTATCTATATCTGTATCCATTTTTTATAACTCAACCCATATCCATATCCATCAATTTTTATGATTTAATAACATATCCAAATCCATTGGATTGTTCGGGTTTTTGGATATCCATCGGGTTATATAGCACATAAAAATATAACTTCTAAATAGAAAATATAAAGAGCAAATTTTTGCGAACGCGCCAAATTAAAATTACTTCAATAATAATAAGTCAAGATTTTGATTTGTATGTCTTAAAAAACTATAAAATTGGAATAATAAAAATCATAATGTCTATTATAAAGGCAACATATATTTTTCACAATCAAGAACTGGAACAAAGACTGAAATATCCAAAGCTTCAAATTGTCTTTACGTGAACTCCATAACATTCAAAACTCCATCTCCATATCATTTGTATTATTATTATCCTATAAGAAAATAAATTATAATGAAAAAGGTGATGAATGAAAAGTAAAGTGGAGAATTTAAATTTATTTCTCCTAAAAAATATCAATATTTTATTATATTTAACCATAAGTATTCAAGAAATAAACATAAAAAATAAAGTTAATAAAAAACGAGTAAGATATAGGTATCCATCGGTTCGGGTTATCACTAGACCCATATCCAAATCCAAATCCAAATCCAAACCCACATCCATTTTTTAGCATCCATTTAAAATCCATTTTTTAGCCTTCATATCTATTTTTTTGGGTTGGGTAGTGCGGATATTAATCGGGTTGAAAACCCATTGCCATCCTTATCTGGAAATGTCTCTCGTAAAGTGATGTCATCTTCTTCTTTCATCAAGCGGCTGAGGTGCTCAACAACTACATTTTCCCCCTTCTTATTTTTTATCTCCAAGTTGAATTCTTAAAGGAGGAGAATCTACCTGATCAGCCTCGATTTTGCTTCTTTCTTCTTGAGTAAGTATTGTAAAGTTATATGATTACAATAAATAATCACTTTAACATCAAGCAAATATGACTGAAATTTTTCTAAATCAAAAACCACAAATAAAAGTTCTTTTTTGGTTGTTGAATAATTCAATTGAGCTGGATTAAGAGTTTTCAAAACATAATAGAAGGCATGCAAATCCTTGCCCACTCTCTATCTTAGAACTGTCCTTATTGCATAATTGCTTGCATCATACATGATCTCGAAAGTGAGGCTCCAATCTGGCGGTTAAATCACTGTTGGGGATGTGAACAACTTTTTAAGTTTGTTAAAGGCTTCTTTACACTTATCATCAAACTCAAATGATACGTCCTATTATAATAGCTTACATAACGGTGTGACTATCTTTGAAAAGTCCTTAATGAATCTACAATAAAAACTTGCATGTCCAAGAAAAGAATGCACTTCCTGCACATTTGAGGGGTAAGATAAAGAAGAACTGAGACCAACTTTAGATCTAACTACCTATATATCCCTAATAGATATAACATGCCCTAAAACTATACCTTTTAGCACAAGGTTAGTTTCAATGCATTGTTCCAAGACAAGAGCAAGATTCTCTCTTAAGGCATTCATTAAAGGAAGAACCTTAAACACTAAAATCATCCATGAATACCTCAATGATTTTCTCAACATACTTGGAAAAAATGCTCACCATACATCTTTGGAATGTGGCAGTTGCGTTACATAATCCAAATGACATCCTTCGGTAAGAAAATGTACCGAATGGGCATGTGAAGATGGCCTTTTCTTGGTCTCTTAGTGCAATTGATATTTGAAAATAACCTGAATAGCCATATATAAAACAATAATAGTCATAATAAACCAATATCTTAAGCATTTGATCGATAAAGGGAAGGGGAAAATGGTATTTACGAGTTACCGAGTTCAATTTCCTATAATCAATATAAACTCGCCACCGGGTTTGCACTCAGGGGGAACCAACTCACTTTCCTGATTGGTCACAACTGTGGTTCCAGAATTCTTTAGAACCATCTGAACAGGACCTACCCACTTACTGTCAAAGATTGAGTATAACCACATCATCGAGAACCTTCAACATTTCCTTCTTCACGACTTCCATCATCGGAGGATTCAGCCTATATTGAGCCTACCTTATGAACTTGGAATATTCCTTAAATAAAATACAATGCATAAATATAGAAGGGGTTATTCCTTGGAATCTGTGATTGTCCATCCGATGGTCTTCTTATGCTCCCTTAATATTCAAACTAGCCTATCTTCTTGTTCTAAAGTCAACTATGTCGAAATGATAACTGGGAGAGTCTGCTTATCTTCCAAATAGGCATACTTAAGGTGTATGGGGAGTGGCTTTAGTTCCACTTTAGGTGCCTGCACATCCGAATGTAACAACTTCTGGTGAGATTCGAGTAAATGCATAGAGGCCAAATTATAACATTTTAGAGAGTGCTCTAATGATTCAAAGGTAACTGTCACTTCAATCAACCCTTCTCTTATTTCAACATCATTATTGTCTTTTGATTCCATATGCTCAGTCAAGACTATTTCTAAATGATCCTTGCAACTCAAACTAAACATTTCCTACAGTAGGGATCAATCACACCAATGGAGAAAATAGAATGATCATTATGAGGATCTTTTATGGCATAAAAAAATGTAAAAATGGATCACTTGCCCATCAAATTCCATCATAAGGGTACCTTCATTAACAATTATCTTAGTTTGAGTTGTATTGAGAAACAGTCCCCCCAACAAGATAATTATTGGATTATACAAAGTGTCATCATTCATATCAATAACATAAAAATCTGCAGGAAACACTAACGTATTCACTTGCAACAAAACATCCTCAACCACACTGTCAGGGTAAACGTCAGTGTGGTCAGCTAATTATATAATAACATT
>JANSVA010000216.1:17014185-17039583 GCA_025504915.1 Erythroxylum reticulatum
TTCACTTGCAACAAAACATCCTCAACCACACTGTCAGGGTAAACGTCAGTGTGGTCAGCTAATTATATAATAACATTTGTTTCTTTAAAAGGGAAAAAAATCAAGGAAGCATAAATTGAATGAGGTATTACATTAATTGAAGCTCCCAAATCTAACATAGCTCTATTAATCACAGTGTTACCAATTTTGTAGGGAATAGTGAATATACCTGGATCCTAACATTTTAGAGGCATCTTTTTCTTAAAAATCATAGACACATTCTCAACCATCTCAAGTTGGGATGACCCCTCTAGTGTGGGTTATGCGTTTGAGAGTACGGGTTGTACCGGTTAGGAAAATTCCTTCTTGCAGTATTCGCATATTTCATACTCCCCCTTGCAATGTTGAGAACACTTATCAGTCGGATGGCTCATGTTTGAACATATTCCATATGCCTTTACCTGTGCCTGCCTAACTATAATTTATCTAACAAAAGATTTTAGCTCATCTAAATGATGTTCGATAAATGAAGTACTTACGTTGTTTACCCTATAATCATCGTTGCGAGTGCCAAATTGTTGAGTATTAGTGACTATATGCTTAAGTAAAATCTTGGCTTTAATGGGAGTCTTCTCACACAGTGCTCCACTACTCGCTGCATCAATTAGCTTCCTTTCTATTGGTAATAATCCTTTATAGAAATATTGGATAAGAAGTTGCTTAGGTATGTTGTGATGGGGATAGCTAGCAAACAACTTCTTAAAGTGCTCTCAGTACTCGTAAAAGGGATTCTCCATTATGTTGCTTTATGCCACAGATTTCATTTCATATACTTACTGTCTTTGGTATAGGAAAATATTTTTCCAAAAATATCCACTTCATCCCTATCCAAATGCTCACGCTCTCAATATGTAAATCAAACAACCAATCCTTTGTTGCATCTTTTAGTGATAACATAAAAGCTCTCAACATGATTTGCTCATTTGTCACCCTTGGAGGCTTCATGCTCAGACACACTACATTGAGTTCTTGATATGCTTATGTGCATCCTTACTTGCAAGATTGAGAAAATTAGGCAAAAAATTTATTAACCCAGACTTAAGCTTAAAAGTAACATACTCAGCAAAATTAAGAAATGTAATGCATAAAGTTCCTTAGGTTAAGTCTGGTGCAGCCAACTCTTTAAGAATTCTTAGAGTTGTCATTTTTTCTTAGAATTCAAGTTCAAGTTCTAATTCCGAAATTGTTCTTGCTCATCTTCTTAATTTCACAATGTCCTCTTGATCTCTAGATCAAATTGTATAGGTTCTCTATAAGGAGATTTCATAACTACCATACACTAGCATTAACAAACGTTTAAAAAAATTAGAAAATAACTAAAAGAAATTATTATAAACAGATATATACATAAAACATCATCAAAAATTTAAAAAGGAAATTTAAATCACCATACTCGCTGGCAATGGTGCCAAAATTTGACAACACGTATAGTACACTGCAAAATTTACCTATCTCTACACACTAAAAATTTGTAGCTGTGGTGAGTCGAGATCATATCTACAGGGAATGTTCAGTTGATTTTCATAATGAAAATAATTGATGCAAAGGAAATAAAAGGGGTTTTTGAGTTGATACAATCAAGGAAACAAAATAAAAATTGAACTAATGCAAGCAATTTATTGAAAATAATCAAAGATGAGAAAAGTGTTAAATATGTGTAAAACTTGGTTCTCAGATCAATCTCGGACTACACACGATTAGACATATCTCATTGTTATAATTCTTTCACACTTCTCCTAGTACCATTGATCGTGGACTAACAAAATGTTCTATTAATCCCGATTTTCCCTTAAGTCGTTTTTAATTAAGAGGCGATTGTTAATTAAACCTAACTACCGAATAACCTAGAACACACTCTCTAAATTTAATTGAACAACCACATTATGAAATGGAAAAGGGAACAATGATATCACGTTGTTATGCTAGTTAAAATAAAAACTAGACTATTACTATAGCAATGGCGAGTCTAGGTTGATCCCACAGAGAGTGTGTGTAAAGTTGTTGAAATGAAATTAATTGGTGTTTAGGTTTAGGCGGTTTTGGTTTTAGAAATAAGAAAATAAAATTAAGCTAAAATAACTAACAAAAGCAATTTAAAGAAAACATGTAAAAAATGATAAAGGTGGGGAATTCAGTAAGGACCTAGTTCTTTAATTCAATCATCAGCCTACACCCTAATTAAACATATTTTATTAATTGTTGTTCTCAAACCTCTCTTAGTAACTATTAATCATGGGTTAATAATTAACTCGACTTTTCCCTTAAGTTGTGTTTAATCAAGATACGATCATTAATTAAACATAATCACTAAATAACCTAGGATACGATCTCTAGATTCAATTGGGCAGTAGCATTACGAATTAGGAAAATCGACTAATCAAGGTAACAACCACATACGATGCATCATTTAACATAGGTTATGTTATCCCTAATGGTTACGAATCATTAGTCACTACAAATGAATTGCAACATTACAATTACGGTTTATATTAAATATGCTATTAATGAGTTTGTAATAAACCGATCTAATGAATGCAATAAAATCATCTTTTCATAATACCCAATGGGTTCATACATATATAATTAAACGATAACGAAAATACGATTATCCGTACATAAAACCTAAATTATCATATAACACAATTAATTTCTAAAGAGAGAAAGAAAATAACAAATACAAAGATAAATACATTTATCCCAGGTTTTTGGTGTCGATGTCACCTCCGAACTTACGCCGGGAAAGTTACCCCTCCATAGGTCTCTCAAGATTGAGAGCTTGCTCCCAAAAATAATGCTTCAGTCCCCATAAATATGTCATAGCTGAAGATTCTTCTTCTCTTTTTTGTCCATTACTGTTATTCTCCACCTTTCTATTAAAAACACAATACTTAAATCCTCTTCTTACATCTCCCCAACGTCTACGCTTTCTTTCCTAAGGTCTGCATTTCTTTCATTACTAAACAACTGCGTTTTGGCATGGATTGTTGCTCCTTATTGCTACGTTGCATTTTGGTCCATGTGGTCTTGTACGTTTTGGCTATTGACCATTATGTTTTGATGCTTTCCTCACTTGGATTATGCATTGTTTTATTCATTCTTTTGCTCCTCTTGCACGTCATTTTGCTTGCTTCTTACTGTGTGTCTTGTTTATGCTTTGTTGTTGTTTTGCTTCTCTTCCATCTGCTGGCATATGCACTGTCATATTAGTCATCTATTGCATGAAACACACATACGTTACTTGCTTTCCACATGATGCATGCTACATGATTTGGCCTCAATTTTGACTGCCACATCCATCCATCATCCTACCATTACTCATTTAAATTCACGTTAAAATATGCATGGCATGAATAGGATTTCTACTTCTCTATTTTTCCAGCTACATGCCATGAGCAACTTTAATCCTTCTTCTTTTTGTTTTCATTTTTCTTGTCTTGTTTTGATCTAATTTTCTTCTTCTTACTCTATAAAGACAAGTGAATATTAATCTTCATAATATAGCCCAAATATCGTGCTTTCGACTCACTTTAACTTTTTCTGTTTTTGAATTGTGCCTAAAATCACTCGTGAATCAAAGTGAGTATCTTGAGCATTTTCATATCATTAATTGGTAAGTGTTATGAAATAATTTCATAATCAATTAAGCACTTATCAATTTCCACACACTTAGCTTTTGTTCATCCTCGGGCAAAACATCAAAATTAAGCTCATAAAGCTAAAACATTTACTTAATTCCTATATTTTCTAAGACTACATAATCTTAAACAAAGATGAATGACTTTCAAAAATCATAGCAAGAAATCAACATTCCAAGATTTTACTCATGATCAATCAACATTCAATAGCTTTAAAAATTGAGCAATCTAATGGTAGACTCGAAAAATGTGTTTACTAAAATATATCAATAGGTACACTCAACACCATTCATGATTATGTCATTCCACAACTTTGTATATTATTTCATTTCTCCACCACTAAGTTTCAAATGCAAATTTATGGATCAAAGGACTTCTCTAGGTTGTAATCTGGGCAAAGGTAAGGTGAGATGTATTTAGGTCAAGTAGCATAAAAACCATTGAAGTTAGTGAAACATAGCAACACTCAATATGACATCAAGTGCAAAAGTTAATGTTCATACAAAACTAAATACTGTCAGCTATGACAAATGCAACAACTATATTTTGCAACTCAATTCAAGCTCTTATACCATAAATTACATGAAGCATAACCAACTATAATGAATCACTCATACAATTGATGATAATACATTGAAATAACAAAGTGTCAACCTTTGAAGCTAACATCCACCTCATATCTGACATACTTAAATACCATTCAATATAACTTTAGGAGGAAAGACTAATCATAAAAAACTTTTCAACACATATGCACCTCCTCCTTGATACATTTATTTAAACATAAACATTTTTATTTTTATTTTTCTTTTCTTTTGCTTTTTTCTTTTCCTTTCTCTTTTCCTGTTTCTTTTTCTCTCTTTTTTATAAACATTAAAAGAAACGACATCAACATAGGAATTTCAATGATAAGACATAAAATAACATCCCAATATTACAACCAATCCACACATATATACACTCCACACTTATACATTTGTACATCCACAAACTCAATAATCACAAATGCTCCACTAGCTTTAGGGCTTAGGTAGGACATTTGGTTAAGTTTAAAGGCATGTAATGTGGTTAATACAATAAGAAAAGGTATAAAGCTCAAAGGGGCTTACCAAAAGGATAATCATATAATGGGTAAGCTATTTGGCTAATGTAATTCATGAAACAAAGAATGCCTAATCATTTCTATGTTAATGCATGTGATAAAAATGTGGTCTCGAATAGAAGTTCAAGGAAAAATCAGGATGTACATGTCATGAAGGTCAACATTATCAAAAGACAATAAGATTGATATGGATTTGTTAGTCTATTAAGGCTCAAAATCTCACTGGCTTTGTCTACCACTAGTCACTACTCTTTTAAAGATAATGCATATAGATAATCACAAGATTAAAACAACATGCTAAGGATACTATGAAATTCTCTAGTCAATTTACACTCTAATCATGACTATATAATCCTTGAAGCAACAGAAAATGAGAAAATGTTTGTTTGTTTATTCTTTCTCTCATTTTGATTGAAACTTAAAACAAGCAAGAAACACACCAATATTAAAACACACACATATATATAAAAAGAAATGCAAAAATTTAAAGAAAAGAAATTTACTGCCCTTGGGTTGCCTCCCAAGAAGCGCCTTTGTTTAGAGTCACTAGCTTGACTCCATACTTTCCTCATGTGACAAAATTGTGATCTTCAAGTGTTACAGTTAGCGCCACTTCCACACAAGGTTGTTTTAGATAAGGCCTTAGTTAATCATCATTCCCATTTAGTGTCCTCCCTATCCTTAGACTTTTAATCTGTATTGAGTCTATGCTTTCTTGAAAGATCTTGAATGTCTCTTCACTTTTTTCTTCTCTGTTTAATTCCTCTAACCTACTAGGTAAAGGTAAACAGTTAGTCTCAACAGTAATTATGAACTCAGTTTTTACCTTCGAGCTAAAAGATGTATCTTTTTCTACTTCGAGCTCCTCCTCAACTTCTTCCACATAAGTGATTCCATAAGTAGTCAACTCTAGATTGTCAAGCTCCTCATCACACTGTAAGGTCTTTGCACCAATATTTATAGGGTATGCCTAGGGTTAAAATGGTTGCTCCTCTTCACTTTGTGATTCTATATGAGTAATATCTCTCCATCGAGGCAATCCATCTTGATATAACCATTTCACAGCCTACTGAAATTGCAATGTGTTAGTAGTGACATCACCAACTAATGCTTCCAAGGCTACACCTGAGTTTTATTAGCTCTCCTAATTTTGGAAACCAGACCAATATTGCCTCTCATCCTGCTGGAATTGTTGGATATCTTTTTGGATCTATCGTATACACTCTTGAAGTTGCTACATATCCTGTTGAAATTGAAGATTGTTAGCATTAGGTATACCTGAGTTATAATAAGAAACTTTTGGTCTGTACAGGAATTGGTTTGCATCCTGCAAACTATCAAAGAAGTAATTTTGATGGTTATCCCATCCATAACTAAAGTTAGGTTGATTAGTCCAACCTTGGTTATAGGATTGAGAATAAGAATTATAAATGAAATTACTTCTATCCATGTCAAATATCTTTTTCACAAACATGAAACAAAAAGTGAAAAGATTATGAAATAAATGCAAAATAAACTAATTACAAACAAATACATACAAAACATCAATTAAAATCACAAACAAAAACTAATCACCACACTACCAATCAACGATGACAAAATTGATAGCACGTCGTTTCGCTATTCAAAATAAAAACTAAACTACTATTATATCAGTAGTCAGTCTAGGTTAATCCCACAGAGAGTGTGTGTAAAGTTATTGAAATGAAATTAATTGGTGTTTAGGTTTAGAGGGTTTTGGTTTTAGAAATAAGAAATAAAGTAAAGATAAAATAACTAATAAAATTAATTTAAAGAAAACAAGTGAAAAATGATAAAGGTGGGAAATTCAGTAAGGACTTGATTCCTTAGTTCAATCATCTGCCTACACCCTAATAAACATATTTCATTGAATTGTTGTTCTCAAACCTCTCCTAGCTACTATTAATCGGGGGTTAATGATTAACCCAAGTTTTTTTAAAGTAGTGTTTAATCAAGATATGTTCGTTAATTAAACCTAACCATTGAATAACCTAGGATACGATCTCTAGATTCAATTGGGTATTAGCATTACAAATAAGGAAAATCGATTAATCAAGGAAATAACCACCTATGATGCATCATTTAGCCTAGGTTATGTTATCCTTAATGATTACGAATCATTAGTTGCTACAAATGAATTTCAACATAACAATTACGGATTACATTGAATATTCTAACAATGGGTTTATAATAAAACGATCCAATGAATGCATTAAAATCATTTTTTCATAATACCTGATGGGTTCATACACAAATAATCGAATGATAAATAGAATACAATTATCCATACATAAACCCAAATCCATACGCATAAGATAACACAATCAATTCCTAAAGAGAAAAATAAAATAACAAAGATAAAGAGAAATACACTTAACTTGAGTCGTTTGTGTCGATTTTACCTCTAAACTGGTGTCCAGAAAGCTACCCCTCAATGGATCTCTTAAGATTGAGAACTTGCTCCCAAAAATAATGCTTCGGCCCCCACAAATATATCCCAACTGAAGATTCCTCTCTTTTGTTCTATTCGCTACTATTATTCTCTACCCTTCTATTAAGAACCCAATACTTAAAACCCTCTTCTCACGTTTCCACTACGTCTACTTTTTCTTTCCTAAGGTCTGCGTTTCTTTCATACCCAAATGATTACGTTTTGTTACATTGCATTTTGGTATATATGGTGCTGTGTGCTTTTAGCTGTAGACTGCTATATTTTGCTGCTTTCCTCACTTAGTTTGTGTTTCATTTTATTCGTGCTTTTGCTCCTTTTGCCCACAATTTTGTTTGTTTCTTACTATTCATCTTCTTCATGATTCACTGTCGTTTTGCTTCTCTTCCAACTGTTGGCTTATACAATGCTGTATTGGTCATCTACTGCATAAAACACACATATGTTACTTGCTTTCCACATACTATGTGCTACGTGATTTGGCTTCAATTGTTGCTACCACAACTGTCCATCATCCTACCATTACTCATTTAAATTGACATTAAAACATGCATCGCATGCACAGATTTCTACTTCTCTATTTTTCCGGTTGCATGTCTTGAGCAACTTTAATTCTTCTTATTTGTGTTTTCATTTTTGTTGTCTTTTCTTATTGTAATTTTCTTCTTCTTACTTTATAAAGGCAAGTGAATATTAATCTTCAAAAAATAGCCTAAATATCGTGATTTCGACTCACTTTAACTTCTTAGCTTTCAAATTGTGCCTAAATCGCATATGATTCAAAGTGAGTATCTTGAGTAATTTCATGTCATTAATCGATAAGTGTTATGGAATAATTTCATAATCAATTAAGTTTTTATCAATCAATGTAGGTAGTAACCTCACAAGCTTGGTTATCTTACATAAGTTACGTCGTTCCAATGATTCAAGGTCATTAGTGGCTACAAACAAATCTCAAACACAATAAGTATAGATTATGTTCAAGATTATAGCAAAAAGAATCCAATGAATGCATTAAGATCATCTTTACAATATCTAAATCATTTAACATATAACAAAAATAACAATCCTTAATGAGAGATTTAACATATAACAAAGATGAGATAAGCTTAATCATGACTCAGGCGTTGATGTCACCTTCGAATCGGTGTCAGGAAGCCTAGCCTTCCATCTTCTCCAAGAATCTCCAAGAAATGGCTTCTTTCACCTATGTTTCTTTCTCCTGAAACTCATAAATGAAGAATAAATGAAGAACAAACCGCTATCAACATAATGTATTTATAGTGAAAACTAGGTTTTTGGGTGAGCTGGAAAGAAGTCACGCTCATGATTAGCTCCACTGAAGACTCACGGCTGTAAGCCATGGTTGCATGGGCATCACATGGGTTTCATGCCCATGCAATCATATGTCATAGGTTTCAGTGATGTCTCATGCCCATGACTTGTCTTGCATGGACATCAGTGATACCTCACGGCTATGCACATTAATCTTTCATGCTTAATGTTTGCCACATATACTCTTCCTTTTACACTTTTTCTTATCTCCTCTTGCTCTAATCCTTCTTGTTCTTATTCCATGAAGACAAGTGAGTGTGAACATCAAGAAGATGACTTAAAGAGTGTGCATTCAACTCACTTTAGCTATTATGCTTCCAAATTGTACTTAAAATCAAATCTGAACTAAAGTGAGTGTTTTAAGCATTTTAAAGTATTAATCACTAAGTGTCAAGGATTAAATCTATCAATAATTAAGCACATATCACTAGATTATCCTATGCTCCTCACATTGCATTAGTATGATTCTTAGAGCATTGTCCCTTATCAGGTTTGAATATGTTAGTTCAAGCCAAATTATCATTGAATTCCTTAACCTTTACTTTTGTATAGATAAGGTGCCTCAGCCACTGGAATTCTAGAATCAACTCACGTAGACCAAACTCATTCAGGTTGTCATACCAAAAGAAGGCTTGCACTCTATTCCCAATTTAGGACTAGATCTTTCCTTTTACACTTTGTTTAAACTTCAATATTTGCACCAATGTCTAGGAGGTGATGGAGATGGGGACTTGTCCCAAAAGCTTTGTGATAGTTG
The DNA here is from genome assembly GCA_025504915.1 of Erythroxylum reticulatum. Taxonomy (NCBI): domain Eukaryota; kingdom Viridiplantae; phylum Streptophyta; class Magnoliopsida; order Malpighiales; family Erythroxylaceae; genus Erythroxylum; species Erythroxylum reticulatum. The sequence continues at coordinate 17,023,524 of JANSVA010000216.1, forward strand.
TAGGTTGCATGATGTTTTAATAGGCATTTTAGTATATTTTTAGCTGTTAATTAATTGATTCATGCATATTTGGGTTTAGAATTGTGTTAGTTTGTTAGATATTTGTGTTTTGAATGTTATGTAGGTTAAAGCATGCTAATGAGCTTTAATTTGTGTATTTGAGGCACCTTGATGTATTTGTTAGTGTTTGAGGGCAGATATTGAAAAAAGAGAGAGATTTAGAGGAAGTTTGGCGCAAGGATGATAGGCCACAATTGTGGCCTGATCTACTATGATCATGACAGAGAGCAAAATTAAGTGCCATGATCGTGGCTTGCTCAATAGAAGACGCAGACCGACTTTTAAGACGTGACTTTTTTAGGGATATTTTAGACTTTTGGGCTGGGTAAATCCTAATGTTTGCCTTAAACGGAAAAGATATAAAAAGAAAAGAATGAAGACCTAAAGGGGAGCTCCATTTCTGCCACTTTGAGAAAGATCCAAGGAGAGAGGAAGAAGAAGAGAGAAGGAGGAGCAAGGAAGATGGAGAAGAAGGGTTGCAGTACTACTATCTTCCCGATCTATTCTGACCCTTCCAATTGACATTTCATTTCATCTTTATTATTCTTTTTTTATATGTATGAGATGCATTTAATAGTTATAGATTTGGGTTTGATGATGTTGTTCTAAACTTCTTTAGGGATTTATTCTTAAATCAATGTTAATGTGATTTCTTTTAATGTTAATACATTGGGTATTTATTTGTTGTATTTACATGCTTCAATAACAAATCGAGAGAGTGAGCCGATAGCAAAACGATTGGATTGGGTAATAAGAGTTAAACAATCCAATAGATCATGCAAATAATCAAATTGATAATTTATATGAAGAGAAATCTCGTGTGAGGACCCGATAATTTATTAGAGAGCTTAAAATCTAATTAGAAGTGTGGGTTTCTTTTGTTAGTTGTGAGATTGCAAATTCTATAATTCAATTATGGATTATGATTTAGGGTTTAATGATTATAACTTGAGATCAATCCCCCTTCAAAAGTCTAGGACTGATACTGTATTAACTCAAAAGTAATCATGTTAGCATTTGATGATAGGATAAATCCCCCTTCCCATAATTGATTGATCTTCCTTTTGTGATTTCCATTGTTAATTTGGTGGTAACATTTTAATTTCAATCAATCCATATTCACACTTTATGTGTTAATTTTACATTTAATTTCAATCAATCCGTATTCACACCTTATGTTTTAATTTTACATTTTAATTTCAATCAATCCATATTCACAAATTTACTTTTCTGTTTAGTTTTCATTTTCTTTGTAATAATCCTTTAAGCCTTAGATAACTTATAATTAGATTTAGTTCACCAACTCCTTGTAGGATTGATATCTTTAATACTACAAGTTTACAACCCGTATGCTTGCGGATATTAGTAAAACTTTCTTAAAACCTTCCCCTTTTAGGAAATGCATATGTATCCGTTTAACTCAAATTACCTGTCTATCTAAAAATATTCTCCAAATCATTTTTGCCAGTAGCACTCTATTAATTATTTTAGCTAGTAAGCTTATCCCCCTCATATTTAGGTTTACAAGCTTCTTACCATTTGACTTAAGCTCCATGATAGTTTTTAACATTCATCATCCATACAAAATTCTTAATAAACCTTGCCACCTACTTAATAAGGTTGTTTGGAAGGAGAAATTGTGACTTACAAAGACTTATAGGTTATTTAGGACATCAATTATAAGTTGGAGTCTTCTTGTGAAGAATAACCATTTTTTCTTCCAATTGTTCACCTTCATATGGATAGCATGGATCCTTTACCTTGAGGCTAGTGAGAGAGCTAATCATATTAGTTTGTGGTTTGAAGCTTATAGATAAGATGATGGGGCTTTTAGAGAAGTTAGTGGTTAGACTAAAGATAAGATTAAATACAATGTGTGACTTTAATAAGACCCTCATAACGAATTCATCAGCTCCACTTAGGAACAGTAAGTCATCTACGAAGGAGAGACTTATAAGTTTCATCTCCTTACACTTATAATGATAGACAAAACCACCTTGCCTTTGAAGTTCTATTCAAGAATTCCTAGTATAAGGTAAACAAATAAGGGGAAAGAGGATCACCTTGTCAAGTTCCTTTTTACTCCTTTTAATATTCTCGTAGTCTCCCCATTATATATTATACTAAAAGAGGTGGTTTTAACATATTGTTAGATCCAAATCCTAAATTTGGTGGGAAAACAAAGCATAATATATGTTGATGAATAGCCAATTAATTAAGTCAAATGCCTTTAAAAATCTGTCTTGATAGCATATCATTTAGGGCCCCTATTTTTGATATAGGAATTAAAAAATCTTAAGCCAACATGATTTATTTCCTATATTCTTTCCATTAATAAAAGCTTTTTGTAAGGGGATAACAATTGGGCTAAGCACATGCTTAACCATATTGGTAATAATCTTAGAAATTCTTTTGTAAATTATATCATAATAAGATATAGGCCTCTAATCACCAATTTTCCCTAGATTTATACTTTAAGGATCAGTGAAATGAATGTTTAGTTAAGTTCTTTAAACATGATCCTTATAGAGAAGAATTTTGACACACATTCAATCACTAGGTACTTAACTAGTCCCTAGGCCTTTCAGAAGAAAAACACATTGAAGCCATTTAGTCCTGGAGCTTTATACATGTTCATAGAGAATGTCCTGTTTCTACATCCTTAGGAGAACAAGTATAGTAAGTTCTTTCAACGAATCCCTAAACATAGGGGGATTAATATAAGTTTGGAGAACCTGCATAGAAGAAGCAATATTAGAAGTAGCTCCTGAGGAATTATGAAAAAAAATTCAAAAATGCTATTGAGTAGGTCCTATTGTTCCTTAATAAACTCTATATTTACTCCTTTGAGAGAGGAAATTTTGTTTAAATTCCTTATGGGGATGATGGACTTATGGAAGTATTTGGTGTTAAGATCTCCTTCTTCTAACCACAACACTATTTCTACTTTAATAAGAAATAATAATTATCAAAAGCTAGAATATAATTATTAAGAGTTTATTATTTATAATCCAATAACTTAAGTTCATAATCTTGTTCAATCTTTAGAAAAAGTAGAATTTGGAAATGTAACATCCTTACTCATCGACAAGCATATCCTTTAGTCCCTTTTATTTCTAGTTTTTGAATGTCCAGTGGTGTATGAGGGGATAAGTTTGGCACTTAACTATAAAAAAGCTAGTTAGTGCTGTAGACCATCTAAGAGCTACTGCCTACAATATTTCTAAAGAGGGGGCCACTATCTCACCCTTCTCTATAAGATGAAGAGGGATTAAATTAATCTCTAAGTTATGTGTAGATTCACCCACAATTTGTTTCCAGATAACTCTATTAGGGGATGATTCTTCACCTTGACTAGGGGGACTAGGAGTTTAAGGATGGTTGGTAGAAAAATCCATTGGAAGGAGACACAAAATAAGGATATTAGAGGCAACAAAAGCTGCCTGACGAGCCTGAGTGTTTGTGAGGGATAAATATGAAAAAAGGGGATTAGGTAGGGAGCTTAAAGGATTTGAGGGAGGTGGCAAGGGTGGAAACTCAATTAAGGGTAAGCAGTCAGATAGGAGGGGATAATAGTGTTCCATACTAAAATCAATAAAGAACTAGTATGGTTTATTAGTTGGGAAACTATTTAGTAATATAATTACTAGAAGAGGTAAGATAACACTAAACAAAAAAAGTAGCAATGCCAATGAGGGAAGCTAAGGAAGGATAGAGGAAGAGGGTTGAGAGGTGACTTCAAGGTCTCCAAGCTAGAATTAGTTAAGGGACTCAATCAATGAGGGCTTAGGAGTGGTGGAGCATGACAAAGGAATCATTGTGGGATTAAAAAGTTGACTTATAAATTTTCACAAGGTGAAGTAGAATAACTAAGTCTTGAACATAGGAGTAACATAAAACCATGTGCTCCCCATGTTCCATAACACTAAATATGTATACTAAACACACCCAACGACCCACCCTCATTTTTACTAGGTCAAATTCTCAAATTTATTCTTTATATAACATGAAAGGAACATGGTAACATAGACTTATGCTTAGTTGTCAAATAGAAACATAACACATACATTTTGAACACAGGGCATACATAGCACCGTGTTTGGACTGTGTTCAGCAACACAACCCCATATGTAGACCATGTGCTCCCAACCACCAAAATTAAAATCTAAAATTCCTTAGCATGCCCCTTATATAGTCACGTGTCCTCTTTATGATTTTCATGTAAAACTTTTGTTTCTTTTTCCTCTTTTATTTCACTAAACATGGTCTTATGTTTGCACTGGTGTCTAGCTCATATTACATCATCACTGTCTTGTGTAATTCTTATGATTGCCCTTACTTAGTGACACGCCCCAAGCCTATGTTAATCCCATATATGCAAGAACTTGCTTTTTACATACCACTTTCATCTTATGCTCTCTCATTTGCACTACCTCCTCCTTTAATTTTCTCTTAAATTAAGTCTTCTCTATAGTTTTTTTTTACAAATTTTTCACTTACCTAAGCCCCTTTTTTCATCATTTTACAACCCAAAACCATATTTTTAGAGAATAAGGCATATTCATTAAGAAATCCACCTCCTAATTGTTAGGTTTTGATCTTGCATTTCATGCATAAAAAATGGAAAACAACAATAAAAATATAAAACAAAACCCAAAAAGCCAACTTTCAAGTGCTATTAGATGTAACTTTAGCAAAACATGAACTTAAGATGTGTACCTTAAAATCTCCTTCATTTTTCATTGTCTTCACCTCTTCAGGTTGGCATAAACCACAACGACCAAAAGAAGGACGTCTCTAATGATATCCATGCAAAGAGCAAAGCCTATAACCTCTTAGGAAGAATGACTAGAACACACATAAAGTACTAGCTTTATGATGTATTCTTTGAGAGAGTGTTTATAAAGAGTGAGAGAAGATGATGAACACTTCACCAAAAAACTCTTGTTTTCACACAACACTTGCACAAAAATTAATGTTTCTTACACCTTTTTTCCTTCCTCTAACTCCTAACATTAATGGAGAATTAGTGGAAATGAGTGGCTTTTAATCCCAATTAAGTTAGCATAAACTTCCACCCTTCTTTAAAGGGTAATTTTGTCATCTTGCTTATTAAAGGATAATTTTGTCAGCTTGTTGATTAAAGGGTAATTTTGTCATCTTACCTAATAAGTAAGATTCATATGTGGCATATGATTCACATTCAAATGACCTAAACTACTATACTTGTGTAGCTTAGTCATGCATCTCTCATATCTTAGATCCCCATCCAAAACCATTTTACTCATTCTTCGCATCTTCAATGTGTGTGACTCATTAGGTTCCCGGTTATGTTGGCCATTTAAATTAACACTTAATTCAAGCAATTCATGAGTAGTATCTAGCAACACATCATGACCCCCAGTTGACCACAAAGTCAGTAGTTTGACTACGACCCTTCGATAGACAATGTTCTCGTGCAGTTCATCCTTTCACCATCTATACCCCACTTAGTTTAGAGTATGATTAAAGTGTCAACTCCCACTAGATTGACTACATCACATATAGCAAAAGTGATGTTAGTTCTTATCCCCGAGGATCATTTCTCAATTAGATATGTCACTAAAAACTATCTTTATGACATTTCCACTATGGCCAGAGATTCTCAAGTAATAAACTTGACAAGAGGCCGTTGGTATCGTCTCCTTCTATTAGGAGTGTTAAATCTTTTATTGGCTACTCAATTACCTTTGAATACCTCAAGCTGTACCCAATCGCCATCTTATGAGTAGCCTCTAAAAAGCAACAAGGAATGGAGTCAAAGTATAAGATTAGTATCCAAGATATCCTTGAGCACCTCAAGTCTAAGGATATTTACACCATTGCTATAATGAGGCTATCATTGACACTAGAATAGATTATCCATATGATTGTCTTATGGTAGGTCATCCAATGTACTTATTACTATTAGCAGCATCCACATGTTAACTCTAAACAACTTATACTTACAACTTATAAGATCTACTACTTAATCTAATCAAGGAGTATAACGTGTGCTAGTCTATCTGGATTAATAATGTCTCATCTCATTAATCCTATGAATAGGGATAGTTTAGATACGAATATAATTACACATGAGAGGAATCTCATTATCATGATCTCATAGTGAGTTTCTTCATGCTATGTAATGTATCAAGGACTTCATTAATTTGATTTAAGATCACCATCAATTCATAAAGAACATGAACATCAAATTAAAGAAAAAGCCTTTTTATTAATAAAAAAGATAAGTGCTAAAGGTGATTGCCTTTAGAGCACTTTTCTCACACTAAATTTCCATATTTTAGATTTTTTGGAGTTTATCAATTTTCACACTTTCTTCATCAATTTTTAGGCACCATCTATGTATCCATCCTACTCTAATTTTTAATTTCTGCATATGGATTATTTAGATTTATAAATTATATTTATTCTTTTTTAACTGGTTAAATACCCATTATTTATGACTTTTGGGATGCTTAGAAAATCAATTAGATAATTTATGAATTGTTTATGCAATTTATGGATGAAGATGGCTAATGTGAATGATATTGATAGCTCTAGTGCCATTTATTTATTATTTTGGTTTGTTGAGTTTGTAGATTTGGCTAACAAGAAATTGAAATTACATTGAATTGCCAATGTTTTACTTAAATTCATTTGTCGTTTGCCTCAATGTATACATGTGTTTGGTGTATGATTTAATGAACGTTTATTTTTTGAGAATTTATAATACTTCGATGGGGAACATATAATTAAATTAATTCTACATTTAACATTATTGAATGAGGACTACTAATTAATTCATAAATGAATGTGGTGAACATAAACATGGAAATGTTATGTCTATAGGTTAGCCCATTTTTTAATGGTACATACATTTTGTCTATGGTTTCATATAGTGGTATTTTTTATTTTACTTTTGTTGCATTATACTCATCTTTTATATATACTTGGTATTTCATGTTATCTCTTACTTGTCAAATTTATGATCTTTTTGAATTTCAAGATATAGAATAATAACAAAATGATGAGCATTGCCACCATTACTAAGGAGGTCGACGGATCAAAACCAACATAAGAGGCTTAGAGCTGATGCCTTTGCCTTTACCTTACAAACCACAAATCCTTGGACTTAAGTATTAAGGAGACAATAAGCATCGGAGGTTTCACCAGTGGTAACTCTTATGATACCATAGGGATAGCATGAGTAGTTAGAATATCTGGGCACTTCACCACTAAGCTTTAGTTGAAGCAATTTTAGTCACTCCGTACTAAATATTTTGAGGTACCATGATACATTAATTAGGACATCTTATAGGAGGTAGACTTGGTGGATGGGGTAAGGGAAACAACCTCCTTTGATAAATGGCTTGAATTATTTAGCATCATATAGTTAGTGTGTTAAGAGCTCATACACGAGTTTATGAGCATCTCCTAAGTCAATGATAATAAGATGTCCTTAGAGGATGATACAATTATAAAGTCCTAATTAAGAGGCATGGACTGTAATATCATCTCCAATCAATTCAGAGTTTATGCCTAGTTGTATTTAAAGAAGCATACACACATATTGTAGCTTGGTAGGATATTCCTCAATTAAGACTACTCAAAAATAGACTCATGAAACTAAAAACATTATAGCCACGGTACAACAATAATACTCAATCCAGTTTAAAGCCTTAACTTTTGATTCCCTTTTGTGATGTATATCTATAAGCTTCTTGTACATTCCCTTCATGCCAAACATGAGAGTATAATTATGGTCAATCATTGGGACATGTTCCTATTAAAGGAGGAAACATTTCAGGCATGCCTTTATATAGCTCATCGGTAGCTACCTACATTAGGCTAATTTCAAAGTGATTAAAGGAAGCTTATTAATTAACCATCTAGTTAGAGGATTGGGACTACTTAGAGATGAGTGAGACCATACTGATTAACACCCTACTTTACTCTTATGTCAAAATTCTAGGTAACTTTTCAAACAAGCTCTTAAATGCTCTTATCTCATTTAATTTTATGTTTTGTTAAAAAGGGGTGTGATATATTTCAAGAGTTCAAGCATTTGATCTTTTGTATGTTCATTTTATACATGGAGTTAAATTATGTGATTAGAGTTAAAGTTTAAAAGATCGTAAAGTTGATTAAACTAACTTATGAACTAATAAAAGTTGTTAGTTTCCTGACATTTTAATGACCATTACTATTGGATGAATTATGGAGTATCATAATCGGTATGCTTGATCTATTACTATTTTCTATTTGAGTTAAAATGATATAATCAATTTACTTGAAGACAAAAAAATGCTTAAGTATAAAGGATTTTGATATATGCTAAATAGACTTTACTTTTAGCATGATTTTTATGGCATTATACTTATGTTTTATATTTGTTTTAGAGGATTTGATACCCAAAATGAGCTATATTTTATGCCAGATTTTATTTTTTCCTTTTTAAGGAAAAGAGCATATTCGGAGAAAAATTAATGTGATTTGGAGCAACTTTGAAAGAAGTGAAGAAGGACTAAAAAATATGGTAAGAACACAACAACATATTACTAGCCTTGCTCCACCACATTTCTTTTTATTTCTCTTAAAAACTTGTGACTAATGAGAAACGACATATAAAAGGACCATGTTGAGGCTATGTTCATCAAAACAAAATTTGTTTCCCCTCGCTTAGCCAACATGCTCCTATGTTCAACATATTTTCACCAATACGAAGTATGCATAATCTTGTATTTTAGTCCTATATTGGCATTGCTAATTTATGGAAAAAGTTCCATGATATGGCGAAAAGCAATATGGTATGTACGTGGACCCATGTTACGACTATAGTCGGCATTAAAATTAGAATTTTAATTATTAAAAGAAGAGATAATGAGAAAGAAAGGATCTTCTAGCCACAAAAGAGTTTGAAAACTAAAAAATTCAATTACAAGCTATATATAGTAGCTAAATATCAAGAACAGAGACAATCTTAGAACAGGAACAAGGATTTCAATAAGATTCATCATGAATTCAAGATTTAAGACTCATAATGATGACTTCTTAATCTTTTTTATTTTTATGTTGTTATTTTTTTTATTTATAAAGTATTTAGGATGTAGATTTTAGTGGGACAAGCATAAGGATGCAATGTTTAAATTGATATTTTAATTTAATGAAACACCTAGTTTTCTTGAGATGTATCCTTATTATTATATCGATTGAATTTAAGGAATGAAAGTTGAAGGTTCAATTATTAGATTTGTATATTGAGATCGACAGATGGTGTATATAGTTAGATAACAATATGGATGACTAGGGTTGAATGGGTTACTAAAGAAAGAATTGCATAATCTTTCTAGGATAACATAAAACCTATCACGAGAGTTTATAAATAAGATTGATGGATTCTTAAGTTGTCTTAATTAAAAAGAGATTTCAATTAATTCAACTTAAGGATATCAATTATGGTTATCGAGATTATGCTTGACATTTTTGCTCAGTTGGACCCAACTTAACTTGAAGTCAATAGGCTTAACCAATTTGACTAGGCATTAAGCCAGGATCAATTTATTTTTTTTGTAAAAAAAATCAGCTTTAGGTTGAGCTTAGCCTAGCTTTGCCTAAATCCTAAATCTATCATCAGGTAGTTACTAAAATGACTGCCTAAAGCCTAAATGTCTCGTCAGGTAGTTATTAAAATGATGTCATTTTATGATAGGCACAATGATGTCATTTTGTTGTACAACATTAAAATCATTATGTTCATGTTGAAACGATGTTGACTTTGATCAAATTCTCTCTTCAACCGATTGTAATCACTATAGTGTAATTAAAAAAATTGCTTCTATTTTGACATCTAGAACCTTGCCTTTACTAGCCAGTCACCTTATTGGTTTTGTGAAGCCCGACATAGAAGTTGACCTAAGATGAGATGGGTATTTATTGTAGTCTCAATCTGAAATTACATCATATTGATCCATGTTCCTTAATTTTATTCTTTCTTCAAATTTTAATGTTGTTGTTGAGTGATAGAAACAATTATATATTACTTATATATTGATGATATTGTTTTAATAAATGAAGAAGATGAGAGCAATATGGACTATATAAGATATATTCTATACATTAGCTACTAGTTACTTTTTCTCACTTCTTTAATTATAGGAACATACACATTCAGATATAGTATAGGATATATGCTAGAGTGGAATCGTACTTTACAACCAAATAGAAATGTGGTCAGTAAAAGTAATTTAACTTCCAAATTATAAGATTTGGTATATTCAACAATATGATTATGCCAAATTATCATATTTGATCATCTTTTTACTTCTAATTTATGTATTCTATGTTTCATCATACTTTTAGAATTGGTTATGTGTAATATTTATATTCAACAATGTGATTATGCCAAATTATCATATTTGACCATCCTTTCACCTCTAATTTATGTATTCTATGTTTCATTATACTTTTAGAATTGGTTATGTTTAATATGTATTAAATTTACCTTTTAAGTTTTATTCCAATTTAATAGATGTTGTTATTTAAACATATAATAGCAAAGTTTCATAAAGTAAAAATTCCATGAGATTTAATACTTAATTATATTATTAGTCCTTATTAAAATACAAAATAGCGAAAAAGATTCTTTTCTATACAAACTATATTTATTTATTTGATTAAATCATAAAAAAATATGTTAGAACATTTCACCAAACAAAATACTCTTTGGAACTAAGTGATAAGGGCTGTTGGTTCCACAAAAAATCTTTCACTTGAGTTGACTTTATTATAATTGCAATTCTTATGTAGATGTAGTTTCATACTACAGGCTAAGCGTGGAGAACTACTAATTAAAGTGTATGTATACATGTAAATGCTTATAAATAACTTATATGTTTATTGAATTTAGTATATATATCTATTAAATGTTTACTAAGTGTATGTATACATGTAAATGTCCATGGATAACTTATATGTTTATTAAATTTAGTATATATATCTATTAAATGTTTACTAAGTGTATGTATACATGTAAATGTCTATGGATAACTTATATGCTCATTAAATTTCGTATGTATACATGTAAATGTTCCCTAAAGTGTATGTGCACATATCAATGTCCATGAGTAACTTATATGCTCATTATATTTAGTATGTACACATGTAAATGTTCATTAAAATACATGTATACATGTAAATATTTATTAAAGTGTTATATACATGTAAATTTCCATAGGTAACTTATATGCTCACTATAGTTAGTATGTATACAAGGAAATGTTCATTAAAGTGTATATATACATGTAAATTCTATGAATATCTTCCATGGATATTAAATTTAGTATGTGTTAAATGTTATTGAAGTGTATGTATACATGTAGTTGTCTAATGAATAACTTGTATGCTTATATATGTTGATTGTTTCAAATGGTTGAGCATATTACTTTAGTGGAGAGTTCTAATTAGGTACCAGATGGTATACAAAAGAAGAGTTTTAATTTGACACCTAGCAACAATATACTAAGTAAAGAAATGATTCAGGCTGATAGAACAAGTTCATTGAGAATTGATGTTTTGAATCACTTCACTAAGATTAGATCATAGGATGGAGTTCAAAAGGTTGAATGTAAGTATCATCACAAGAGGTTGGTCGAGGGATCTAAAGATGGAACCCTTCATTTAAAGTGACACTTGAATTGCTGCGACAGAAAATGATGGTACTATAAGGTTAAATTTTTTTTTACCCTTAGCTTAATGAGAGGCAAGAATGAAATGATTGGCATAGGTTATGGTAATAATAAATCAAAAGTTTTTGATAGGTAAGATGGTCATTAATGATGAATAGCCATACTCCATTGTTGATAATAAAAAGTTTAGGATGTTTATCACCTCACCCAACTAGCCTTCAAGATCCTAACTGAGAATATATAAAGAAAGACATTTTTAAGATTTAAAATGACCAAAAAGTTTAGTTTTAAACATATTATTAAGTATTAATGGATGAGTAGGTATTACATCTAATAAATGGATCAATGATAACTACAAGAAAGGTTGTACAATGGTGATGATATACAACAGTATCAACGATTGGACTTTATGTAGTTGATTATTAAGGTAAATTATATTCTTTAGTTTTGTTATCATTTATTTATTAATTATGTTACAATTGATATTTGTTAATGTTTTTAATGGTAGGTTTATTTCTAAGCCAACATTAAATATAACTAAAAGGTTAATAATTATAATGATCGAGTGCTTAATGGATTAGAATTTTGACACCAAGATCTCAACCATAACTTTGGACAACTATAAATGATGTGATGATATAATATGGTGGAGCTATACTTTTATTATCAAAAGTTGTATGGTGATTATGCTTAAACATAAGTTGATATCATTAAACAATTATAGCATGATTTGTTTAATGATTATCATCTAAGATTAAACAAAGATCAAGATTGCATTAGTTTAATATTAGCTTAAGCTTCAACTTCATTTATTGTTGATATAAATCATATGAGACACAAATTTAAAGAATTCATCAAGAAAAATGGATAAGACTTCTTATAACAAGATAAAGTTGGACAACTATTTGGAGGCAGGTGATGGGACCTCAATTGAAAAGGTGCAACTTAATGTATTATCATGGTGGAAGATATATGGAGGTGCTTTTCTAATCATACAAGTAATTAGACAATAATTCCATTATCAACTATTGCTTTAGAGTCTAGTTTTAATACTAGAGGTTGGATATTTATTCCTCATTATGCTTAACCTTATCCTAATATTGTGGAAGCCCTTATATATGCTCAAAGTTAGTTAGATGATAAAGATATTCAAGGTAAACTCTATTATTTATGATAATAATTTTAACAATCATATATTATATTATCCTAAATTGTCTTTTCTATATCGATACAAATTTGGAGACCATTCTTCCAAGTGAAAGTTTGTTCGAACAAATATTCGATGATGAAGGTATATTTAATTTTTAATTATCATGTGTTGAATATTCATTTAATATAATTTTTACATACTCAAGTATAATTTATACAATATTGTTTTTATATGTAGATGAAGTGGTGCAAACTATTGATGGTCTTGATTATAAAGATTAGATAGCCCCTTTCCTCTATTGGTTTAGTTTTTTAGAGATGAAGATATAACTCTTTACTTATGTGATTTTATGTAGGTTAATAAAGAAAACTCCAAATTGTTGTCTCTTTTCATTAGCTCAAATTTAGTCTCTCTAGCTTTAATTGATATTTTGTATCTTTTTTCATTTGGATAATATCAATATGATACTCTTTAGTTTTGAAAACAACAGGATTTTGACAATAGCATTATGATACTCTTTGCACAGGTAGAATTTTGAATTGATATTATTCTTCCATGTTTTGAATGGGCTAAAAATAATGATTTTTTTAATTATGAAGCACCATAGGGAAAAAGCTACATCTTTAATTGTCTAGTTAATCCTATTGATTGTTGATAGAAACAATATGCTATTTCGATTTTTCACAAGTTTTATATGGAATATTTTCTTCCATTTCCATTTTCATGCATTTATAGTCCTATATTATAATTAGTAATATGCCTCTCAATGCTTAGCAGTTTACTTGAATGACAAAGAAAGAAATCATATCATATCTAAGTAAATAATCACTCTTCTTTCATTTTATACTAATGGATTATAACAAATTAATAAAATTAGCTTATAAGATAATGTTTTTGTATCCTTTTATTCTTTCTTAGTAGTTAGCTCCTACTATTATTGTGTTTTTTTTGCCGATAATTGTTGGTAGCAAGCCTATGAATTTTTCTCATTTAAAATTTAAATATCTTCTCATTAGAATAAACAAAAATAATGATTTTATTTATTTCTTGAATTAATTCAATTGAAAATACATTTAAAAAGCTAATGAGTGTTAGAGAAATTTTCGGTTAAAGTAGTTTTGCCTATAACTTCTATTAAGTTTGTTATACCTTATTATTTGGCATATATTACTTGATTTATTTCGCATGTCTCATAATGAAGAAAAGAAATATGTGGTAAAGGAATACAATACTAGGAATAATAATAATGATAATAATAATATTTATTTATTTATTTATTATTATTATTATTCTTATTATTATTATTATTATTATTATTCTCATGTCCTAATTTTAAAGGGAAAGGTAAGGAAAAATCTTAAAAGAAAGAAACTACTACTAGTAGTCACTTGAGTAAAATCATAAGTTCCAGAGTCAATAAAAAAATTTAAAAATATTAATTACGTATCTTATTTGTTTAGATGTTAACCCCTATCTTTAAGCTATTAAAATTTATTTGATTTAGGCATAATGAATGTAAAAAGACCATGCCTTTTTTTTTTTAGATTGAAGATACAATTTTGAAAGAAGACCATTTAGTTTTTAAATTTTGAATGAAATCTTTCATTTTAAAATTAAATTAAATAATTTTAATTTTAAAAAGAAAAAAATTTTAAACTTAACCCGAGCCCTTAATTTGAAATTTGATCAGGCTCAGGTTGAGAGTCCTAAGCTTGGGCTCTTATAACAATTTTTGTGTCAGACTTAATTCTCCAGACCTAATACCACCTCTATTTGAGAGAGAACAAAACTATACCTTCAGAATTATTAGTAGTCCAAATAAGTTCATTTAATTAGAGTAAAGTTGAAATATAATGAAGTCATTCGAGATATCTTACGTAAGTCTAACTTATTTATTCATTAGTTTTTACTTGATTATTACTTTGTTTAGATGATTATAATTCTTCATTTGTTTCCTTTTGCAATCAATAGTATTTAATAACCTTTATAATTAAGTTTGTGAATAATTGGTAATTAATAGCTATTCCTCATGTGATGGACCATACTCGTCAATGCTAACTATACCTACAAATGCGCTTGTAGTATAAAACAAACACACTAAAGGTTCATCCTGGGTACACTTACATTATTGGGAACTAAGAATAGCTTATTCATCTATTAAGTCTCTTGACGAGGGGTACATATCTTCTATATATAGACTAGCTTTACACAATTATAGTTAATTGAAATATCTAGCTAGTATATTCTATGTAACTTGCCTCATACTAAAGTCATCCCAACTTAAACATGATCGTAATAAGTCATCTAATCCTTCCAGAATTTATAATGTACCAAAACTATGTTTTAATATAAAGTTTATTGTCACGAACATAGCTTAAGTCACAAACCATGTCCTCGGTTGTGTATCTCACTATTTCTTTCCAAAATATAGACATAGGATTTGAAACACCTTCACCATGCCAATATGTTGTGTTCTAGCTTCGGTTGTGTGTCTCACTATGTCTTTTCCAAAATATAGACATAGGATTTGAAACACCTTCACCATGCCGATATGTAGTGTTCTAGCTTGTGTCTTCACCTCTCACTTCTATATTTTGACTCATTCACTTGCATTTTCTTTTTCTAGAAAAGTCCTTACATTTTTTGAAAATTACCATATACAAAATTGATAAGTAATATGTTTGAAATCATATCAAATGTCAATTTATTCAAATATTTTTCATTTAATATAGTATAAAGATTTATTTACAATATTAAATTGTGAAAAAATATAAATTATGACTTTTGCCCTTTTAGTATTTTTAAAATTTTAACAGGACAGGAGTCAGTCAGGATAAATATTTATTTAGAATAATAAATTATACAAAAATTTCAAAAGTCAAATAAATTAGGAAAGTAAAAATCTTAACAAAATATCAAACATGTGGACCTGGACGTTTAAACGGTACAAGTAATTGTAACACTATATATACAATATAGTGGTTAGAAGCAATTAGTAAGACCCTAAAACAGACGCCCCTACCCTCAGCCCCCTTTGTTTCTTTCTCCTCCTCCGTCTCCGTCTCCGTCTCCGTCTCCGTCTCCGTCTTCTCTTTTCTCTGTTTTGTTAAATAAATGACGAGCGCTTTGGACATGTCTCTTGATG
>JANSVA010000216.1:17046731-17061896 GCA_025504915.1 Erythroxylum reticulatum
TTAATACAAATATATTTATTTATTTTTACTATCATCTTTTAGGCCTATTTTATTTTTATTTATTTAGATTTTAATATTTTGATATATGTATATATATACATATATATATAGGTCTATTAGATACAACTTTTCTATTAGTTAAGGATAAAAGTGCATTTTATAAGTTCTTTCCAGATTTCACGTGTCAACGAAACTTTCGCTGAGTTGTTGTAAATGCAATACCCAACCCGACAAGGATATTGTTAAGGTTAAGGAAATAATTGCATACATTGCAGTATAAAATAAGAAATGGACAACAATTTAAGATAGACAAAAAAGGGAGGAAAAAATGGGCTACTTCAAATACAATACCCCACCCAAATGACAAGGGTATTGGTAAGAAGAAAAGAATTATTAGTTGAGGGAAAGGGCTAAAAGAAACTATTAAGGCCCGAAATATAAATTCCACAAGTAAATAATAGAATAGAATTAAATTAGGGATGTTTTGAAAATTTAAAATAGTGAGGTTAATTCTACTTCAAAAGGTTTTTAAACACAATCGAAATTGCCAGCATTCGAGCAGATCCTATTCTCTCAAACACTTAGCAGTAGAAAATGCTGATGGTTTGCCCACAGAGCTTGCAAGAAAGCTATAATCATCCAAAGTCCACCATTCAAGAGGGACAGTATGGAAATGAATCCAAATGGAAATGAATTCTATACCATGTCCATTCAATTTCATGCCTGAAACCCACTTCTGAACAAACAAAGGCTATCCACTAATATGCCATGGACTTGTTTCCATGATTGAAGACAAGCTTTCCTCATCTCAGAATTTGAAGATGAAGGAATTCTCTTCAGTCAAGAGCACCTTATCCAGACCTTTGTTCCCCCCTTTGGAATGAGCCCATTTATTAACCTGAGATAAGGGCCTTTTGTTCATCAAAAACCAATTAAGCCGCATAGCCAGGTTTTGACCCCTATTTGCATAAGCTCCTCAGGAGGAGAAACAACATTCACCAAGGTGGATTGAAAAAGCTTAGGCCTATGTGGAGGAGAGTCGATTGAAATTATACTCTTCCATGATCTAGGAACCCCTTTAGGAGTCACTGAAATCCTACCTTTTCCTTTACTTGCGTCAGAGGAATCGCAAATGGATGGAAACTAGGCTGCTGGCATTCAATTGGCCCTTCGGGATAATGAAATGGGTCAAGCAATTTTCAACGCGAGTCTCCACTGAGCTTACTTGAACAAGCAAGCTACCGGTGACTTGCCAGAAAGGGAAAGCTACCGTTCAGGTCAAGGGAAAGGCAGTTTACCGTTAAAGTGGAGGGAAAGACTGCAAGTTTATGTTACGCAATAAATATTAGCTTTCGACCAAAAGGTTACCGCCTAAATGACCAAATTGCATGTTTCCACAATGTTGATGGAAGACAATAACGGCATCTAAAGGGATCACCAGCATACATACAATTACTTATAATAGAATTCCAGCACTAACCGAAATGGTGGTCTTTCTAAAGTACACAAATGATCTCTTCGAGTTGTGACAAATGACATGTCCATGCAAAAAGGAGCGGGGGAGAAGTGAATAAAAAGATGGGAATGATAATTTTAACAAGACATTCTACAAGGAGAATTCCCCATTGATTAGAGTCCCACAGCTCCACCTGCACCATTCCACGCCCAAAAAACCAAAAATCCCCCCACCAAACCCACCACAAGAAGTTGATACCATTGCACAGCGCACACCTACAGACAACAAGCAGTGGATTGGTTGTTGTTCACAACATTTCTTGAGATCTTCTCACACAGCGACCAACTTTTTTCTTGAATTCATCTCTCCTCTCTCTCCATTCCTTCTGCATAAAAATACCACTTTCAGAGTGTGGAGATTCTTCAACTCTTTCCTTCATTAGACAAGCACTTGTTTAACAATATGCATGCTAAAAGCAAAAAGAAGCTTAGTGGACAAACAGCGTGGAGCGCAGCTCAGTCCATTGATATCCCATAAGTAACAGAGTTACATGAACAACATAAATCGCTCCTCATGCCTTGCATATCAACTGTTCAAGCAGCATTTGACGTCATACCTATTCTCTCTCTCTCTCTCTCTCTGTCTGCTGTCAGCATTTTTTTTGTTTGTTTTCTTTTCATATAGTAAATTACTGATATCTTAATGGCCCCTGTCCATTTAGCTCCATCAATCATTCTAAGAATTATTATCACCAAAACTGAGGATCAGAAGTCTCACTATACGAAGTATCATTTCATCCTGGCAATGAAATTTAAGATAAAATTAAGCTGGACATACAGTTATGACCAGTAAATTAGGTAATTTATTACAGGGAGTAATTTTTCCAGAAGAATATAACAGCACATAATTTTTTCCTGATATGCATTAACAATCAACCGAACCATGACCACAGGATCATTCTACTTCTATACAACTAACAAACTGTCATATTGCAAATACTGGTGATAGAATCAACTCTAACTCTAGGCAAGATATCTACCAGCTGATTTGTAAATTGAATTCTGTATATAATACGAACACCTAGACATATAATGAGCATTGAGTAGCATGAACTACATTAAACTACCAGCAGTTTTGTCAAACACAATAGTTAAGATTTACTTACAGCAGCTTCAACATTTGCAGGAGATTCATCATTTGGACTAGAAAGCATCGATATGATACTCAGAACTATACTTTCAACCTGCCAAAAGGATTAACAGGTGGATGTCTGTCAAGCATGGTTCATACAATAAAACATACACACAAAGTTGAATATATATTAAAGAAAACTGCAGGTTGAAAGAAGTGCTAAATTCCATCACATCATAATAGCCTAAATGCATGAGATGTTTCATGGGGAATATTGGAATTAAAAACCAACACAACAACAACCCAGTAAAAATCCCACTAAAAGCAGGTTTCGGGAAGGTTCAGTATATACAGCCTTATCTCTAACTAATAAAAAGGATGTTTCTGAATATTGGAATTACGAGTGAAAACAAATTGAGAATCTGGAAATGCAGAGTAATGGGGATTACAAGAGGGCAGCTATGTATTCGAGATTATATGGGTTAAAGTCTTGAAATTAAGAAAATGATTTTAAACATGATGGGATTATATGGGTTAAACACTTTAAGAAAATGATTTTAAAAGTGATCTAATGGAGATTCCATTACATTACACAACCAAGCTAAATAATTAATGATGTAATGTGGTGTAAAAGAGTTTAAAGTTTATAAATAAATAAAAAAAAGAGGACAAATCATTCAACCACAAGCTTTAATTTGGTAGAATGAAGAGTGAAAATATAAGTGAGTAAGGAAGTGTGAGTAAGGATATCAAGGGCCGAAACTTACTTCATATTAGGTTTTCCTTATTAGACGGGAAGTAATAATAAGTTAGACATATTATCCTAATTTTATAGGACTTGAGCTTAAGCTTATTTAAAAATAAAGAATCCTAATAAGTATAATTTTAATTTATTTTGGATATTTTAGATTGAAATTCTTTTACTACTAGGATAAGTGTTCCAAGAACTTCTCTATATATGTGTGCATTCAACCCTTCAATAAAAAACAACTTGAAATTTTTCTCTACAAACTTAATTCTTCAACTAAAAAGTGTAATGCTTTCTCTATGAGCAACTCTTAGACTCTACAAGTGAATCCTAGTTCTTCGCATCCATTGTTGTTTCCTCACTAAAATTCTTTCACTACTAGCCCAAATTTCCAGCAACCAAAAACTTAAAATTCTAGCCTATCAAACCTGAAATTCCAATAACCTAAACAAATATTCCAAACCTGAAATTCCAGCAGCCAGATTTTATAAGTTTTTTGAGTTTTAGTTACCAGTTTGATATCTCTTCTACTCGTCCTATATCAATTTGGTATCAAAACTTTAGTTCACAATGGCGGCAGAAATCAGAAGTGTGTATGAAAAGCTGCTCAGTGACCAAGAGCGAGATGAAATACATCTGTAAATTATGGAAAATTGGACCTTAATGATCCTCGATCACGAGGTGCTCCAAGAACTAATTTATACAACTACATTGGATAACAATTTATACTTGATGTTAAGGGTAGAGAAAGTGAACTCCAAAAGATGAAGAGGCTGAAATTAATCAACAGTAAGTGGGGTTACAAAGTCAATGTCTATTGAGAGATCCAAGATAAAGAAACCAACCAGCAACACTTGGAGAGCAAATGTGAGACCTCAGAGCTCATGATAGAGCTCAAACACACAACATACTTGAAGATATTACTAGAAAAGTTCATGTTGAAGCACCTAATTTTGTAAGAAAGATAGATACAAATCTATTGTCATACTGGATAGCAACGATGGAAGATTTCTTAGAATGATACATGTCAAAGATTGAAAAATCCAACTTGCAAAGATGAAGCTAGTTGGACAACCTAAAATATGGTGTAGATCATTAGAGAATAGACTTCAAAAAATAAGCTTGCCAACAATTGTTGAACGGGAAGAGGTGAAGTTGAAGTTATCAAAACAATGCTGACCATTTCATCATCAAGATCTTTAAGATCAACTCATAACATTTCATGAAGGAACTATGACTGTAATAGAGTACATAGAAATATTTGGTATCAACTCATATCTCACTACAAGAATGGCTTAAGGGAAAAAATTTAAAAAGAGCTAACAATGCAAAAATATTTCCACTCTCAAAGACACATCTTTCGGAGTAACATAGAAATACTTGGTATCAACTCATATCTCACTACAAGAATGGCTTAAGGGAAAAATTTACAAAGAGCTAACAATGCAAAAAGATTTCCACTCTCAAAGATACATAACTTTCGGCATTAAGAGCGGAGAAGTACCTATGACATCAACTAAGAAGTTTAGAAATCAAGCTGTAGAGTTTGGTATGAAGAGAATTACAAAATCTTAGTTTAGCAACTAATAGATCAAAATTTGCACCATCGAACAAATGCAAAACTTCTAAAGGAGCTAAACCTAAAGGCCAAGCCATAGTTGAGACTAGAAAAAAAGGACGTAGCAACAATAAGAAGTGTTTTCGATGTAACAGGAATGGACACTTTGCTTATGAATGTACCAATAGAGGTTTTCATATGGAAGAAGCTAATCAGTAAGTGTGAGCATGAAGTTAGAGAGGAGTTGGAAGGAGATTCTATTGATGAACAAGTAGGTCCCTCAAATCTTTATGTAGTAAGGCACATACTTATGACCTGTATGCCGGGAGAACAAGAATGACTTTGTACTACTATTTTATTTGCTCATCTTAAGGGTGGAAATGACGCATGTAAGCTTATCATTGATGACGTAGTATGCATGTGATATACGAGCGTATGGCAAAGCAATTGAATCTATTTTTAGAGAAACACATCTCTACAAAGTTGTTACGTAGATGATAGCATTATATTGGTTGGTCTAAAGTGCTTGCTGTATTTCAAAATTGGAATATATCAAGCATTCTAATTGAAGTGATGTTAGTTCTATCAAAGTATCTTATATTTTACTTGGTTGACCGTAACTTTATAATCATGATCTGCAGCATTTTGGAGAAATTAACACTTACCAATTCGTGTTTCATGGATAATTTTAAAGCTTACAAAGGAGGACAAGGTAGAGAAACAGAGAAAAAGTAAAACGGAAACAATGAACACCAAGCAAAAGGTCTCTTAATATACTTTGTTAATAACATAGCAGGGAACTGTGATTGTAATAGTAGTGAGTGGGGTAACAGAAACAACACCTAGAACACCCCTTATAATATCTAAAGTTAGTGAATTGCTATGATTTTCCAACCGTACACCAAATGATTTATTAAGTGAATTACCTCTTTTATGAGATAATCAACATGCTATTTACTTGGTAGTTAGATCTATTCTACCAAATCTTCCAACATATCACTTAAATCCTATCAGGAATGAAGAATTGTAGAAGCAAGTAGAAAAGTTGCTTAAAAAAGAGTTTATTCAATAAATGTCTTAGCCTGCGTGTAGCTAAAACATTATTGACACCAAAAAATGATGGATGTAGGCAAATGTGCATTGACTTTAGGGCAATAAACAAGATCATAATATGGTATAGGTTTTTAACCCCTCACCTTGATGACAGGTTAGACATATTAGATATGTTGAACACAATTTTTATCAAGATAGACTTACGAAATGGGTATCATCAAATCAAAATTAGACCTGGGAATGAATGGCGAACAACTTTGAAGACTAAAGAGGGGCAATATGAATGGTTCGTATTGTAATTTAGACTCACAAATGCACCTAGCATTTTTGTGAGTGATTAACCAACTGTCTATACCATTTATGGGCAAATTTTTGGAGCAGTATTTTGATGACATATTAATATATAGCAAGACTACAAAAGACCATCTAGTATATTGTCAACAAGTTTTCGGAATTTTGAGATAAGAGAATCTTTAAATCACCTTAGACAAGTGTTCATGCAAACAAGTTTTATGAACAGGGTTTTGTTGTGTACTTCTGAGGTGTTGAGATGAAGCCCAAGAAGATTGAGGCTATCCTTGATTGGCCTACTCCAAAGAATGTGCATGAATTAGAGTTTTCATAGCCTACCAACATTCTATTAGTGATTGATTCACAATTACAGCACCATAACGAACATTTATAACTAATTATATGGAGGAGTAATTTAATTGGTCAAAGACAATATCTAAAGCCCTTGAAGAAATCAAGAAAACGTTGACCGAATTCAATTTTGCAACTTCCAAATTTTTCTAAAGTATTTAAAATTGCTTGTGATGCATCTCATGTGAGAATTAGAGATAAACTTAGCCAAGAAGGACACAAGTTAACGGAAGAGAAACAATGATATTTGATCTATAACAAGGAATTTTATGAAATAGTATGTTTTCTTTATAATGGACATTGTTATCTCTTGTACAAGGGTTTTATTCTATATTCGAATCATGACTCTCTTAAACACTTCAAGTACCAAAAGAACTTGAACAAAAGACAACTTTTGGAGTTAATTTTTGGAGCAGTTAAACTTGTTATATAAATATCGAACAAGAGTTGAGAAAAAGGCAACAAATGCATAGAGTAGAAAGAGCCGTTCACTTTGATAGTAAACATTCTAGGGTTTGAACACCTAAAGAGAGAATATGTTTTAGATCGAGATCTGGGAATAATTTATTCAAACATTGCAACTGAAAAATGGGACAGCCACTTCCCTTCTATGATTCATGAGGACTACCTTTTCAGAGGGAAACAACTTTGCCTACCTACTATTCTATAAGAGAATATGTGATTTTGGAATTATATGGAGCAATCGCAACAAGCCACTTTGGAAGATAAAACCATAGAAATGGTTAAAGATCTCTCTTTATTTGCATTGCTTAGAGAAGGAAATGTCTAAAGACATATGACAATGTCAAGCATGTCAATTAGATAAACAAAATAAGCAAGATTTTCGACTATATACACGACCACGCTTTAACCATGTAAGGATGGATTTTGTCTTAAAGAGTGCCTAAATCAATAAGGATGGATTATGATCATAATTTTGTGGTGGCGGATAGGCTTTCAAAAATGAGTCATTTCATTCCATATTCCAAGACTATGATGCTTTCCATATTGCTAAACTCTTCATCAAAGAAGTTGTACTTCTCTATAGATTACCTTTAACCATTGTCTCTGATCATGAAATTTATGAGTTATTTTTTAAGCAGTCTATTAAAAACATTGAACAGTAAGCTACATTTTTTAAGTTCTTTCCACACACAAAATGATGAGTAAATGAAGGTGGTGAATAGAAGCTTGGGAGACTTGTTGAGATGCTTGGTAGGGGATAACATGAACAATTGTGACCTAATTCTTCCTATAGCAGAATTTGCTTACAACAGTTTTATAAATAAGATAGCCGATAAAGAGTCCTTATGCAAAAGTTTCAAGGATTCAACCAAGAAAGCATACTGATTTAGTTGCTTTACCACAAATAGCAAGAGATGGCGTTGAAGTTGAAGGTTTTGCACAACATATGAGGGATATCTCTGATGAGGAATAATGAAAGACACAATTGCTAGAATTCAATGAAGGGGATATAGTGATCATATGATTCTTCTAATTGCTAGAATTCAATGAAGGGGATATGATGTTCAAAAGATTCTTCTGGAGCATTTCTCAAAAGGGAAATATAAGAAGCTTCAATTATCGAGTATTGGACCTTATAAGACCGCCTAAGTTTTAGCAACTAGTTTGATATCTCCTCTATCCTTCCTGTATCATAATGTAACATTGAATACATTGCGACTCCCATTACAATCTACCAACACCACTAGGTAGTCTAACTTTAACCATGCTCTCATCCTTAACAACGACAAAATTGGAATTGCCTATTTAAGTTTCTAGGTTTGGAGGGACCAAAGGGAAAGCAATTCATATTGAAGAGAACAAATGGAACCCCATAACTTACATACAACCATGAACTTGTATCGCATATAGACTAGGCATACTAATCTTTATGGACTATATCCCATAGCTTTTCGCTAATTGATTCATCAACATATTGACTATGTTGATAAGTAAATTCTTCATAGATGATGGTTGAATAAGGCTACTTTCACAATATCAAAACCATCATTACAAGAAGTGATAAATTGCTAACCTAAAAAGCATACCCATAAAATTAACAACTAATGGTTGTTTAGAAGATAGTTTTGGATCTTGAAATGAACAAATGATACATGTATATCTAACATTAACTTTATCAACATGCACCACATGTATTTGGACATTGATGTTTATTAGACCATGAAGAATAGCTTTGCCAACATATATTACAATGATGATGTGTATTTTGTTGTTTTCCAAATTATGTAAATTCTGCTATAACATAATACTCATGATTGTTTCTAATTCTAAAGAAAAAAACTAGCCAAAAGGGTAATATAATATTGCAATGGATTGCAAAGGCTAGAAGATCATTACAGGCTTCTAATAGAATTTTAGCCATTCAATTCTTAGTACAATGTTGACATTAGAATCTTGCATGCACAACAATTTTCTCTCTTAGAGCTCTTTCCACTAAAACAAGTTACGTAGCTTCAATTGCTTGAAGATGGTACTTAAAAATCCTTATGTTTCCATAATCATGGTCTCACTATCACTCGTTTACCTATTCACCTATATCAACTACAAGTAGTTATCTGTTCTCGTGGTTTACAAGCCATTCTTTTTGTTAGGAAAGATCTATATTAGTCGTCAGGAAATACCTATATTAGGAAAAGTATGATCTCATCTTTATTGTATGATTTTCTCTTTATTTCTAAGATATTTTCTTTATGTAATTGGTTCTATATAAAGGCTACAAGGGTCTTGAGTTATTATAAAGCCCTTGGTTAACTATTCTCTAATTTTCACATGGTATCAGAACAGAGCCAATTTTCAAACCTCAAAATCTTCTTTACCGTAAAATGCTAACATCTTCTATCCTATCCAAAACACTTATCTCCACTTACCAACACTAAAAACCAAATACATAGAAGCAACTAGGATGTGTTGGAAACCACCACAGTACCGACAATGTCACTAAAAAATCACCCCCATGCGTTGTCTAGTGACCATTGGCAACAACAATTTGATGGGTCAGCTCACCTCTTTGTCCTGAATGGAGTTCTGGTCTTGTTTCATGTCAAAACTAACTAGAACCTGGGTATTTTGATAAAGTCTTTTATATGTTTTGGAACATCGTCAGCAGTGTTACCATTGTTTGTTTAGGCAGGAAATCCGTCAAATATACCTAAGAGATGGCAGATTCCAATAGAAAATCATTGACAAGTGTTCCAACAATGGGTTCCTCAACTTTGCAAATCACCAAACAATGAACAGTAATAACTATTTTTTCTGGTCTAAGAATGTAGAATTGTTCTTTAGAGGTCAGATAAAATTGTCCCATCTTACATTCGATCACCCAACTGATCAGAAAATACTAGAAAATTGGCAAGTTGATAATGAACAATTACTACATATTCTTTTCGATTCTATGGAACTAGAAATCTCAGTCCTATTCTCTCATGTTAGCACTTGTAAGCAAGCTTTGAACTATGATAAGCTTCCTTACTCCAGTAATATGCTTCGCATGAATGATATTTCTGTTGAGTTATTTCAGTCCAAATAGGAGGGAAGTTTGACTGAATACTTTGGGAAAGTGAAATGTGCATTTGAAGAGATGAATTCTCTACTACCAATCACATTTGATATTAAGGAGATGCAGATTCAAAGAGAGCACTTGGTGAGTATGACATTTTTGGTAGATTTAAACCCGAGTTTGAGCCTATGCGAGCACAAATCTTGGGAGGAGTAGACTTTCCATCCTTAGTTGAAATATAATCCACACTCTCACTCTATGACTAAGGCAAATCCACTAGAGAATAACTCTGATAGCTCAACACTTGTAGCACAATCTGGTTCACAAGTCAAAGGAAGTCTAGGAGGACGTGGTGATCGTGGTGGGAAAAGAAGACGTGGTAGAGGCTCACGACTCCACTGCACATACTATGATAAAGGCAGACATGATGAAAAGTCTTATTGGGATAAATATCCCCATTTGTGAGTTGCTTATGTTGCATCTCTTGAAGAACATTCTTTGACTACAGCTTCACAATTGTTTGTTACAGGGGACTTAGTTACTCTTCCATATGGTCAAACAATTGTGGGTTGTTGCGTGTTCAATGTTAAGGTCAATTCTGATGGCACGATTAATCGTTTAAAAGTTCGCTTGGTAGCTAAGGGTTATACACAAGTGTATGGTATGGATTATACTGAAACCTTTTCTCCTATAGCCAAATTGACATATGTTCGTATTTTCATTGCATTGGTAGCCACCCATAATTGGCCTCTTCATCAACTCAGTGTAAAAATGCTTTCCCTCATGGTGATCTTCAGGAGACTATTTTTATAGAGCAACCATGATAGAGATCCACATCCACCTCTGAAGACCTATGTGAGGAGGAAGACACGTGGAAGACAACCATCTTTTGACCAAGTCTCAATTTGCCAACTATTGGGAATAGGATTAGCACCTGAAGAACTGGCAGCCGTTGCTCCATAGCCACTACCTCACTTTATCCATTATTTCCATATTTCTAGCTGTTTGTTGCACATTTCTAGAATTCTAGTTATTAGTTTGCATAGCCATTTCATTTAAAGTTCAGTTTTATCTTTGGAGAATATGGAATGATATTGTTATCTCTTGGAGCTTTGTCCACTCTTTACAGACTAGTTTATTGGTTGTAATAGTGTTTAAGATCCTTGCACGAATTGCTGCCAATAAGAAATTCAATTTCCCTTTGCATTTCATTGTTTGTTTACAAATTACAAAGAGACTCAGTTCATATCATTGGTATCAGAGAAGCCACGATCCTTTTTCACAAAAACAATTAAACCATTCTATGCCAGTAAGTACGGGATCATCTTGTGTTAAGAATTGGCATGAACATTGTCTTCTGGGAGTCTTTTTGAATGGGCTGAAAGAAGAACTTAAAGCTGATGTCAGAATTCACAAACCCAGAACCATTTACAAAGCCATGAGCCTTGCACTTGAATTTGAAGCCAAATTAAACACCAGTCGCACACACAAAGGACCCAATTTGACTACACATGTGCGAAATAATCCCCTCACCCATTTCTCCACTGCCGCAAAAAGTAATAGGCCCACACCATCTCCACACAATTCCAGAATCCACAACCCAGTCACTTCTACAACTACCCAAGCTCGTCCATGGGAGGTGGAAAGGTAGAATTGCATAGCCAAAGGGCTCTGTTTCATATGTAATGCCATATTTGCTCCTGGACATAGGTGGAAGCCAACTTCATTTTCTTTAATGGAGCTCACAGAGGGAGAGGATTCAATTGGAAAATCAAATGAAAGCAATGACGACAGCGAGCTAGACGGTGACGATGTGGACCCGGACTTAGCGATGAGTTCAGAATTAGCAGAAATCAGCTTCAACGCCATTCTAGGGAAAAATGCGGGTACCACGTCAAAGCTACAAGGTACAATAGGCAAAAGGCCAGTCCTCATTTTAATAGACAGTGGTTCAACGCACAATTTCGTGGCTGAGAAGTTGGTTAAGGAACTTGTTCTTCCTATTCAATTTATATCTTCTTTTGGGGTTCAAATTGGAAATGGTGAAGTGATTCGCTACAATAGGATTTGCCGAGATATCTCTAAGCGGCTACCCGGTTTGACTATTACTCAAGATTTTTATCCCTTCTCAATTGGGGTTGCCGACCTGGTCTTTGGAATTCAATGGCTTGGATCCTTGAAGACTGTACAGGCAAATTGGAACGAAATGTTTTTAATATTTAGTCTGAATGGGAAGTGATATAAGCTTCAACGGGTTCCGCACAAAGTTCCCACAGAGGCCACGTTTCAATACCTCTCAAAACAGAGTGGAAAATCTGGTATTCTTCTTACCCCCAATCTGAATATTCAATCTCTACTGATGAGTTTTGAAGTTGTTTTTCAAGAGCTGAATACCCTTCCACCCTTCTGTAACCATGTTCATTCCATTCCCCTACTTCCAAACTCTAAACCACCAAATATCAGACCTTACCGTTACCCCTATTTCCAAAGATCAGAGATTGAAACACGTCTCTAATTTGCTGCAATCAGGTTTCATTCGCCCCATTTCTAGTCCATTCGCCAGTCCTATTATTCTAGTCAAGAAGAAGGATAATTCTTGGCGTATGTGTGTTGACTATTGGAGCCTCAATCAGATTACCATTCCTGACAAATATCCTATACCGAACGTCAACGAGCTTCTTGACAAATTACACAGTGCCTCCATTTTTTCTAAAATTGACCTGCGATCTGGTTATCATCAGATTCGCGTCAACCCCACCGACATCCCCAAAACTGCCTTTTGAACTCATTCTAGCCTCTACGAATTCTTGGTCATGCCATTTGGCCTCACCAATGCCCCTTCTACCTTCCAAGCTGTAATGAACGATCTTTTCAGGCCCTACCTTCGAAAATTCATCCTGGTCTTCTTTGATGGTATCTTAATCTTTAGTATAACCCCCCAACAGCACTTTAACCATCAGATGGGCCTTAGACTCCTCTAGGATCATCAATTTTTTGCAAAAGCTTCCAAATGTTTGTTTTCCCAAAACCTAATTTCTTTCTTGGGTCATTTGGTATCGTCCCAAGGAGTTGGAGTTGATCAAGAGAAAATTCAAGCTGTTACGGATTGGCCAGTCCCCTCAAATGTGAAGGAACTACGTGAATTTTTGGGGTTGACAGGGTACTACCGGAGATTTGTACAAAATTATGGGATTATCGCACGACCCCTCACTGTTCTGACTGGGAAAAATGGGTTCAAATGGTCTTCCGCAGCTGACACTGCTTCTCAACATCTCAAGCAAGCTTTAACCACTGTTCTAGTATTACAATTGTTGGACTTCAATCAACCGTTTACAGTAGTGTGTGATGCGTCAACCGAGGGTATTGGAGCCATTCTTCTTCAACATAGACATCCAATTGCTTACTTCAGTAAAGGGTTTTCATTCTCAAATCGATTGAAATCAGCATATGAACGAGAGTTGCTTGCACTTGTGCTCGCCCTTCAGAAGTTGGAGCAGTATTTATTAGGGCGGCATTTCTTTGTGACTATAGACCATTACAGCCTTAAATATTTGCTCAGCCAGCGAACTACTACCCATATGCAATAGAGGCTCCTCATGAAGTTAATGCCATTCGATTTCTCCATCAAGTATAAGGCCGGTAAGGAAAATAAGGGAGCTGATTCTCCTTCTAGACATCCACAACATGCAGATTTCTTGGCATTGGCTCTTCCAGTTTCTCTTGATTTTTTGGACCTCCAAGTGGCTCTCCAACAAGATCCTTACACTCAGAACATTATGGCCTCAATTACAACAGGTCAGAATCAGAATCCTAACTTTCAAGTGGTAGACAAGAAACTCTACTACAAACATAGGCTGGTAATTCCTGATAGTCCTCTCCGTGGAAAATTATTGGCTGAATCACATACTCCACCAGCAACCGGACATGGGGGTTACTTAAAAACTCTATAGATACTCTCTTCTAATTTTTTCTGGCCTAGTATGAAGGACGTCAGAGTATTTGTTCAAAATTGTTTAGTATGTCAGCAAAACAAATACCAAACTGTGGTGCCTGCTGGGCTCTTACAACCCCTGCCAGTACCAAACCAAATCTGGGAAGATATATCCATGGACTTCATTCTTGGTCTTCCTAAATCTGGTGGGTTTGACACAATATTGGTGGTTGTAGATCGTCTTAGCAAATATTCACATTTTATACCTTTGTCTCATCCGTTTACTGCGAAGATTATTACTAACTGTGAATCAGAGCTTATTAGCTCTATATAACTTTTATTAGAGACTGCAGTATATATACACATGAATAGGTTTACAGAATAGGATAGAAAAATCTGTACAGATATGGAAAAATAACCCTAGGATACTATATATCTACAAGATACTGCTATCTAATCTAAAAAGATCGGATTATGATTAGATCATAACATGATGAGATATACATATCTTTGACCACACTCTCCCTCAAGTTGGATCATAGATATCTATCATGTCCAACTTGTTAATACACTCTTCAAATGCTTGTCGTTGGAGTCCTTTGGTAAACACATCCTCTACTTCTTTGTTGGAACATATGTTAGGCATATTGTCCCATCTTCTATCTTCTCTTTGATGAAATGTCGGTCAACCTCAACGTGTCTTGTTCTTTCATAATGGACTAGATTGTGTGCCATGCTTAGGGCTGCCTTGTTATCACAATAATGTTTTATAGGTATCTCAAGCCCGATTCCCAATTCTGTCAACACTCTCCTTAACCAAAGACTTTCACACATTTCTTTTGCAACAACTCTTAGTTCAGCTTCAGCGCTGCTCCTGGCTACCACCTTTTGCTTCTTACTTTGCCAAGTAACCAAATTTCCCCACACAAAAGTACAATATCCAATGGTTGATCGTCTATCCTCTTCTGAACTTGCACAATCTGAATTAGTATATATTTCAATTATTCTTTGATCTCCTTTCTTGAATAGCAACCCTTTTCCTGGAGTATCTTTTAGATACTGTAGGATCTTGTAGACTGCCTCTAAATGCTGTCTCCTTGGTGCATGCATATAGCGACTAACAACA
>JANSVA010000216.1:17061996-17074658 GCA_025504915.1 Erythroxylum reticulatum
GATTGTCGTGGAGGATCCCTCAATATTGGAAGTCATTTCTTGACTTTTTGGGGTTGTCTCCTCGGTTTCACTATCACTTGGCTCTAATACCATGTGAATCAGAGCTTATTTGCTCTATATAACTTTTATTAGAGACTGCAGTATATATACATGAATAAGTTTACAGAATAGGATAGAAAAATCTGTACAGATATGGAAATATAATTCTAGGATACTATACATCTACAAGATATTGCTATCTAATCTAAAAAGATCTGATTATGATTAGATCATAATATAATGAGATATACATATCTTTGACCACACTAACATTTTTTGCAGAGAGGTCGTAAGACTTCATGGCATCCCAATGTCAATACTTTCTGATCGAGATGTCATTTTCCTTAGCGCATTTTAGCAGGAACTTTTCAGGTTGAGCCACACACAATTAAGAATGGGCACTGCTTACCATCCACAAACAGATGGCCACACCGAAGGGGTTAACCGATGTCTAGAAGACTATCTAAGATGTTTCGCTCATGAACAACCTCATAACTGGCGTAAATTTCTTTCTTGGGCAGAATACGCTTTTAACACAAGTTTTCACTCTTCAGCAGGAACTACTCCGTTTAAAATAGTTTATGGACAAGACCCACCAGCCCTTCATCCATTTGTCCAAGGAGAAACCCGTATTGCTAAACTTGAAGAACAACTCATTGCATGTGATGATATGCTCAAATTGTTGAAAGGAAACCTGTTAAAAGCTCAATCCAGAATGAAGGCCCAAGCTGACTCTAAGAGAAGGGAGTTGCAATTCAATGTGGGAGATTTTGTTTTCTTACGCATCCAACCTTTTCGCCAACATTCTCTTGCTAAGCGAAGGTATGAGAAACTCTCCCCACGATTCTTTGGCCCTTACAAGGTGGTTCGTCGCATTGGAACAGTCGCATATGAGTTAGAATTCCCTGCCTCCTCCAAAATCCACCCCATTTTTCACGTTTCTTTATTACGACTTGCTAGAGGATAAGTTCCAACTTCACCGCCAGCTCATCTCCCTCTTAATTCAGATTGGGAGCTTCTTTTTGTCACCTACCAAGATCATTTCCCATCGCTGGATTAAAGAAGGTTGTATTCCTACTTTGGAACTCTTTAGTTCAATGGGCAGATCGTCCGTTCGAAGAAGCTAGCTGGGAAAAATATGATTTGCTCACTGCTCAATTTCCTTCTTTTCAACTTGAGGACAAGGTGACTTTCCAGGGCGGATGCATTGATAGAGATCCACATCCACCTCTGAAGACCTATGTGAGGAGGAAGACACGTGGAAGGCAACCATCGTTTGACCAAGTCTTAATTTGCCAGCTGTTGGCAATAGGATTAGCACCTAAAGAACTGGCTACCGTTGCTCCATAGCCACTACCCCACTTTATCCATTATTTCCATATTTCTAGCTGTTTGTTGCACATTTCAAGAATTCTAGTTATTAGTTTGCATAGCCATTTCATTTAAATATTTGTTCAGTTTTATCTTTGGAGGATATGGAATGATATTGATATTTCTTGGAGTTTTGTCCACTCCTTACGGACTAGTTTACTGGTTGTAATAGCGTTTAAGATCCTTGCACGAATTGCTGCCAATAAGAAATTCAATTTCCCTTTGCATTTCATTGTTTGTTTACAAATTACAGAGAGATTTAGTTCATATCAAACCACCAGGGTTTGTTACTCAGGGGGAGACTAATCTAGTGTGTCGCCTTAACAAATCTTTGCATGGTCTAGAACAGTCAACAAGAGCTTGGTTTGGGCACTTTAGTACAGTGATTATGGAGTTTGGTCCGCATCGATGTGGTGTGGATCACTCTTATGTTTTATCATTACTTAAAGGCTGGTAAAATTCATTTGATCAATTTATCAAAAAAAAAATTCTTTTGATCATTTATGTTGATGATATTGTTATTACTGGAGATGATAAAGTAGGAATCCAGTCTTTACAGTCATTCGTACAAACCAAATTTCAAACGAAGGATCTTGGTTTACTAAAATATTTTTTTAGCATCGATATAGCAAGGTTGAAGATGGGGATTTGTCTATTTGAAAGAAAGTAAGCCCTTGATCTTCTAGAGGAAACAAGTCTGTTGGGAACAAAGTCAGTTGATAACCCCATGGAGCCATATGTAAAACTTAATTATGGTAAAGGAGAGCATTTGGAAAATCCAGGTAGGTATCGAAGACTTGTTGGTAAACTGAATTATTTGACTGTTACTCGTCCAAATATCTCGTTTGTTACAAATGTAGTGAGTCAGTTTATGGAAACTCCAAGAACTAGTCATTGGGATGCAGTTAATAGAAATTTGAAATATTTTAAAGGCTCTCCAAGGCAAGGTCTTCTTTACCAAAATCATGGACACATTCAGATTCAAGGGTATACAAACGCAGATTGGGCAGGTTCTTATGACAAACAATCTACTTCAAGCTATTGTGTATTTTTGGGTGGAAACATGGTGTCGTGGAAAAGTAAAAAGTAGTCAGTTGTTGCACGTTCTAGTGCTGAGTTTGAGTACAAGGCCCTGGCATATACTACATATGAGTTGATTTGGTTGAAGCATCTTCTTAGGGAACTTGGTTTTGAATACTTCGCTCCAATGAAGCTAATGTGGGATGATTAAGCAACCATTCATATTCCCTCGAATCCAGTCTTTCATGAGAGAACCAACATATTGAGGTGGATGGTCACTTGGTTCATGAAAAGCTTCAAGAAGGATTGAGACACCACATGTCAACAAGTCAGAAGATCAACTTGCTAACTTATTCGCTAGGGGGTCTCATTTGAAACCTATATGTAACAAGCTTAAAGCTTATGATATATATGCTCCAGCTTGAGGGGGAGTGATAGGAAAGATCTATATTAGACGTTAGGAAATATCTACAAGGAGTGTTAGGAAAGATTTATATTGGACGTTAGGAAATATCTATATTAGGAAAAGTATAATTTCCTCTTTATTTTGTTGTTTTCTCTTTATTCCTAAGACCTTTTCCGTATGTAATTGTATCTATATAAAGGCTACAAGGGTTATTATCAAGCCCTCAGTTCACTATTCTTTAACTTTCACACTTTCCATCCTACTCCTCTTAGCAAACATGAAAATGATAAACAAACACATTTAATGGATGTCCTGAGTTATGTTCAAATGCCAATGGAGAAATTGAAAGCACTCAAATTTAAAGGAAATGATGGGGCATCGACAATATACATGACCTACCGTGTGGACTGGTGTCCATCGCTCACTAGCAAGCTCATAGCCATTGGGGTCATCACCAGGTGGATGTAGAATGGATATGCAAACACGCCCGTCAGGATATACTACAATCAATTACTAATACTGTTACGATCATGACAATAGTGGGAGACAAATATCAATAAAAATGTAATTAGAAAATCAATCAACCATTAGGATGCCATAACTCTGATGTAAATTTCACTGTTGGAGGGCTATTTGGGTAGTTGGATGGGAAACTCATGATAGCATTGAAAAATCCCCCTTCACTGCACCCAAAATTCAACAACAACCGCATAAGGAAACACATAGCACCATTGCATAAGGAAACACCTACCACCGTTGCACATTGACAAAAACTAACATGCAACACATCAAATCAAAACAGCAACATTCTTGTGAGGCCTCAGAACCAAAGAATCAAATTAATAGTCAAACCAAATAGGCAAGATCTTATATCACCTGTCAAGATCAAACAGTGAAGGACATAACATATTTCAACGGCCAACTGCTACAGGATATTATCACATAACATATGATAACCTAGAACTGAATAGTTCATGAAGATAAACCCATCATCCTGTTTAAAATCAAGGATATGGACTTTGTAAGTCAGTATTTGACTTATGGAAAATGAATCCAGTGAATTGGTACTTGAAACTTCATTTTCAAGGATTTCTGACTAATAAGAAGTGACCAAAATTTAAAGTGAATGGCTATAGCATAAGCTTTGGATTGAGAAGCAAATATCAAAAAGAAGCATCACCCACTAATAGCAAACCAAGTTCAATTGAATCAAATTCCAAACACCCAATAATTCGAGTCCAAATCACAATGCTCCTGTTTTATATAGAATCCAATCAAAGCTGAAGACAAAGATCCTCATAAAACATGCAGTAAACAAACCCTTAAATCAACAATCATAGGAAAAAAACACAAATTTTTCCAACCCGATTGCAACATAATACATACTAAAGCGTATCAGGCGGCCCAATGATCGTCACACTCCATTCGAAGATATTGTTCTCATCAACCAACCCAGCAGAGAAACCATCAACGGGATTCTTGCAAAGATCTGCAGCAACCAAAAAACCAATCAGTCAAAATAAATCCGATCCAAAACCCACCAACAACTTCCCAACAAAAAAAGAAACAACAACTAAAGGCCTCACCTTTAAGCTGTTTCTGAAGCAGAAGGCTGGCCTGCGATGCCATATTAAATATTCAGGGTATAGGAACGAACTTGCTTGAATTCTAATGGAAATGTGTATTACAGGGTAAAGACAAGGAAAAGTTATAGAGAAGAGGAGGAGAGAGAGAGAGAGAGTCCAAAAGCCGACACTTTCTGGGATTTATTCTTGGATTGACAGACAGAGAAGAGAAGGTTCTGAAACAGTATTATTTAGAGTTCGCTCTCGCTCTATAACTTTCTTCTCTTTTACCTCGCGAGCACATTTCTGTGTTTTTTGTGTACCGACTGGGGCACATGGATAGGAGTTATGATTCCATACATGCAAAAGCGCTGCGAATTTGTGGCAAGCTTGTCCAATGTTGACACGTAAGCAATTTCTTTCCGAGTTTTTATAAAGATTCTCGTTGTCCACCGTTAGATTTTAGGTATTGGATTGTGCGACCTAAGTTTTATAAAAGCCTAAAGTCAGCTCGCGATGGATACGACCCGGAGAGACGAGAGAATGGAATTTCACCATCCATCCTCACCCTTTCTTCTTTTCTTTCCCCAGACGGAAACAGCGCTTTTGGCCAAAACCAGATTTATCCATATTAAATATAATATGTAAAATATTATATTAAATTTATAACTATAGTTTATTGTTAAAAATGGACTAATGTAACACATTAGAGTTAAAGAAAGAGAAATGATCTCCACGCCGTTGCTTGCTTCCCTCTTTGCCTTATACTTGAAGACCGTGAACCACCCCTCCCGTTCCTTCGTGTTTTTTCTTTTTCGTTTTTTTAATATATTCACTCTACCCAATTGGCATTGAATTATATTGGCAGTAACTTTAATTATTACTATTACCTTTAGTCAAAGTTTCTTTGAATCATTTGTTATATTCTCTCTTTTCTACACACATCGAATAAAAGGGTTCAACAGGCGCACATATTTTAAATTTAAATTTATAACATTTTAATTCATTTTGAAATAATCATAAAGTTTTTTAAACATTCAAAAATAACTTATCATTTTTGAAAATAATAAAAAAATTTCAGGACGTCCTATTAAATATATATATATATATATATATGATATATTATATTATTTTTTGTGGCCTCTAGTCTACATGTACATCCCATGTGGCTGTGGAACAAAAATTGATCTTCTCCGTTCCTAGATGGAAAGCCCACAAAAACCCAACCTAACCCATAAAAGTAAAAAGAGAGGAATATATATATAATACGGCAGCAAACGGGTTGTAAGAAAAACCAACCAAAATGCTTCATTGTCTTCTTCTCTATTTTTTCAACTAGTAAATGTACTCAAAAAAAATCATCTTTCTCCTGCATGAGAAGTTTTTCCCATGTATTTCTTATTTTATTTGTTTTACAGTAGATTAAAAAAAGAAATTCTAGAGATTAACAATCTAAAAATCTCTTAAAAAGGCATAAAATTTTACAAAAGTTAAATTTTCTAGCAAAAACTCTGTTCCTTTTTATTTTGATTTTCAATCATCCTTGAAACTAGATTATAATGTGATTGTTTACGAAAACAATTTTAAAGTCATTGAAAAAATAAAAATGGAGAAAAGTGGTCATAAAAAAAGAGAAAAAAAAGAAGTGAGGAGAAGAGGTGAAGGTGACATTAGAATAGCGAAGAAGAAGATAATTTTTGAAAAAAATAAAACATTCGGGTATTTAGGAAATTCTAAGTTTAATATAGAGGCAAAATAGGAAACATGAATATCTAAGAATAAAATTGAAATTTTAGTCATCGAGGGGTATTTTAATAACATTAAAAGAGTGTATAGGTATAATAAGAATTTCAATAATTAAGGGTATTTTAGTAATTATGATGATAAAATAAATTAAAGATATTTTAATAATTAAGAATAAAGTAGTAAAATGGGTTTAATTTCGATTATTAAGTATAATTAGGTTGAACAATTTTTCTTAAATAAAGTCTAATAGAATTTTGTAAATTTCTAGGTGTAAAGGACAAATTAGGGCGTAGATTTGACCAATCAATTGGTTGAGATCGAGGCAAGGATAACTTTAAACTGTAACCTTCTAATATTATATGAATTATACAATTTTGAATTTTTTAATTAATAAATTATTTTATGGCGAACGATAATTTGAATTAGTAATTACTTAAATTAATGGTTGATAATGCATACTTCAATTTTTTGAAATATACGAATTTTGTTTATTTATTACATAAATAATTTAAAAAGTACAAAATGTTTAGTGTTTATAATGTATTGCTTGATAATTCGGGAAAAATGATAATTAAAAATTTCAATGATGTATGTGTATAACTAAGAATATTAGGGTAAGATAAATCATGTTCATGAAATTAGATGGATATTAGTTTGTAATGGTTTGAGTATAGATTGTGGAAGTTGTGAATTTATGGCTTGCCAAGGATAAGTTATATTCGATGGTCATAAAATGATAGGTCATTGAGATATAAACGAGTTGTGGGAAGATACTTATTTGTGGGAATAGGAACCAAGGCATCCAAGGTCCCAAGGTGTCCTATGCCAATGGCTAAGTATCAGAGTGGAACTAGAGTATTATGAGTCCCAGGGATATCTTGTGTTGATGGTTAGGTATTAGAGTAATACTGGGGTACAAGATTAGATTGAAGGATTGAGGTGTCCTGTATTGATATTTGTACATCTAATTACATTTCTACTTAGTGAGGGATTGAGGTACCATGTACTGATATTTATACATATAATTACATTTCTACTTAGTGAGTGCAATAATAAAATAAAATTAGTATTAATCATTACTAACCATAAAAATTTTGGATGATTGTTGAGTGTTTGGACAGGCTTAAGTATTATCGTGTATTTTAGTATTATATGTATGTTTTTATCAAGAATGCTATAACTTTGTTGGAACTTATCAAGGACATAACCCTTATAAAATCTTTGACATACTATGATATTGATAAATGATCTCATATAAAGGGATCTTTGGTGTTTTGATAGGTCTTTTAGATTTTACTCTTATGTTTAGCCTAAATATTTAAATATATAGTACTTACCTTTTAGTGATCTAGCCTAAACATTTCCCTACTTAAGCCTTATAATAATAATAATAATAATAATATTCGTTTCACTGGATACAGAAATAGAAACCCATCTCAGCCTATTAATGTGAATGAACAAGATATAGAAAATCTGGAGGAAGAAATAGAAAACTCAGAAATCTATCAGCAAAAGAAGAAGAAGCAAGTGCTAGAATTCCTAATAATGCCAGTGTATGGGAAAACAATGATGAATCAATAAGTATTCGTTTCACTGGATACAGAAATAGAAACCCATCTCAGCCTATTAACGTGAATGAACAAGATATAGAAAATCTGGAGGAAGAAATAACAATAACAATAATAATAATAACAATAATAATAATAACAATAATAATAATAATAATAATAATAATAATAATGATGATGATGATGATGATGATGATCATCATCATCATCATAACAATAATAATAATAATAAGTTCAAAATTTAATAATAATAATAATAATAATTAATAATAATAATATTGATGATGATGCTAATAATAATAATAATAATAATAATAATAATAATAATAATAATGTGATAATTAATTTAATAATAATAATAACAATAATAATAATAATAATAATAATAATAATAATAATAATAATAATATAATTAAGAATAAAAAATTGCTTATGTGGGAGAAGGAGTATTTTTGAAAGTTGCTTATGCGTTTTGTTTTGGAAACGGAGACAAGAAATTTTGTCCTTCGATTTTGGAAGGAACAAAATTTTTTGTTTTTGTCATATAGGGACATAACAAAAATTACTTAGGACAGCAACCAAACACGCAGAGGGACAAGATTTTTTTGTTTTGTCATCTGTCTCCATTAAAGGGTACAACAACCATACACTACGTAAGCTCCCTTTTGGTATCCAATATGAGATGGTACAACTTACCTCATTCTCTCAGCCAACATTTTAAAGATGATAATGTAAATGGAGTTGCAACACACAATTGGCATATA
The DNA here is from genome assembly GCA_025504915.1 of Erythroxylum reticulatum. Lineage (NCBI taxonomy): Eukaryota > Viridiplantae > Streptophyta > Magnoliopsida > Malpighiales > Erythroxylaceae > Erythroxylum > Erythroxylum reticulatum. Next base: position 17,070,476 of record JANSVA010000216.1, read on the forward strand.
GTCTTTCATTGTAGTATACTCCTTACCTTTAGGAATAAGAGTGATGATTGTTTTATTTTACTCCTTGAGTAGCTTCCTTTCTTTAAAGAATTCTTCAATAGCTTTAATGACTGTTTCCAATTTCTGACCATATCTTTTGTATAAAGAAACCATTCATTCCATTATGTTGGGTGCTTTGTGGGAGTTTAGGGCTTTTAGACAATTCTCCATCTCACTTCCTAGGACTAGTTTATAAAGTAGATCCTTTTCTTGAGGGGTTAGTTAATCATGGAAAATTTCTATAACTAATTGAACTGAAGATATGGCATTGGAAGGGCCCCCAAATGTGCTTGAAAAATAGACTGTTGCTTCTTTTAATAGTTGATCTTGTCTAATGATAGTAGTATTCCCTTTTTTGAGATATATTATCCTATTTGAAGATTTCCTTTAGCTACTTTCTTTTGGAAGTATGCAGAGTTTCTATCTACCTCTGATAATAATTGGGCCCTAAACCTCTGGTTTATAATTAAAATCTCAAATTCTAAAGCTTGAGTATATATGTTTAGCGTCTTCTCTTCAAGATCACAAATTCTTTCATTAGTAGGATCTAAGTACAATTCAGATTGTACCTAGTCAAACCTTTGTTTAGAGAGGTTCAGATTGAAGTGGATATTGCCTACTTTCTGCTTGTTGAGTATTTTAAATTCCTCCTTGATATTTTGCATTTTCCTTATACATTGGAATTGTTTTATGCTTGCAATCTTACCATAAGACCTTTGGCTTCCATATTACAAAGAAAGTTATTGAATCTAAAAGAGACATTTTTTGGGCCTATTTGTGAGTGAGGTATGAATAATGATGGGAGAATGATCTAATATTAATGTGTTGGGGAAAATGACTTCACTCTTTGGGAATTTTTTAAACCAACCTAGATTTGTTATGCTCTTTTCTTCCTTAAGAACTAAGCACCTTTTTATTTGTTACTCCATGTGTAGAAGCTACCCTCATAGGGAGATTAGTAACTTGTATGTCCCTTGCACACTACTTAAAATCATCATAATGATTTGGCTAAAAGAGCAATTTAATCCCCAACGTTTACACTAAAATCTGAGATGGACCCTAAAGTTTTAGAGCATTCAAAATAAATCCTAACGTTCGAAAAATGTTTAAAATAGCTCACCGTCCAATCAGGGGCTAACCTGAACGTTTTTCGAATGTTAGGAATTATTTTAAACGTTTTGCACACGTTATGGTTCATTTTTAAATTCCTGAAACGTTAGGTTTCAACTCAAATTTCAGTATAAACGTTGGGGGCTAAATTGTTGAATTGGCCTAATGATTTCTACTGCAATTGTTTCTATTAACCTCTGGTAGATTTAACGTACTATTGAAATCTCCAAGTATAAGCTAGGGGTTTTGTGTAGATGTACCTTTTTCCCTTAGTTTATTCCATAAGGTGGATTTGAAACTTGTAGTTGAAGCCATAGATTATATATATATACATACACCATACTTTGCTCTTGCTTAAGCTTTACCTTTAAATGTAGGGATGATAATAGATCCGGTCGGGCTTGACGGCTTGTCTACACAACAATGTCGTTTTGCACATTCTCTTCGAGCCATCACTGTTCAAGTGTACCACTTGATCATATTTTTGTGTATCAATCACCTTTAGTTCCTCCTCATTATAAAGAACTAGGATTTTGCCACTATAATGACATGTAATTATCTAGGATTCTCCACTTATTGGGTAACAAGTTAAGGGAGTTGTAATTTACTTTATTTGTCATTAATTCCAAATTACCAATTATACATGGTTTATTGTAATAAATGAATCTCCTCACTGCTAATTACTTTGTGGGGAATTCATAACCCTAACATTTCAAGCAATTATCTTTATGTTCTTGTGTTAGAAGAGGATGACCTCTTCTTCCTATTAGATCTTCTTCTTAGAGTCTTGAATTCATCTATACATGTATGTTTGTAAATCTGATGGCTTTCATAGCTAATCCAGATCTTAAGGTTCGTAACAACATGGGGGACTTGTCTTTACAATCTTCATGGCCATTTCATTGCTAGAGAACTTAAAGAAGAAGATATCAACCTTGTTCACCAAAATCTTCACAAAGCCATACATTTCTAGTTGGGCGTTACCCAAGATTTCATTGTACGATAAGAATCCCTTTTGTTCAAGAAGTTTCCTACTAAGGCGGATTTCCAATGAGCTGCACCTTCCTTAAAGACTTTAAGTGGGGGACTGACTACCTGTTAGTATGTTGTTCTGATGGGGGATATATAATGATGTTGGGTCTTTAGCTTTGAGTCTCCTGCAACTTGAAGTTAAGAGTGTCTTTGGTTGATTAGCTCATTAAAAGATATTGATGTGTGTTCATATTGGGATGGGTCTGATGGAGCAGAAGGTCCATAGTTTGACAGATCACCAACTTCCAAAGTTGGAGACACAAATAGGGTAGGGGAGGGTTGTCACAAAGGGGGGGCTCGTTGGATGGCAAAGGTGGGAAGTTCATAGAGGAGCACTGCTCAATAAAGAAATCACTGCAGAAGCTGAAAAAATGAGTTTCAAGGACTTTAGAGAATTTACTTTACGAGAATTGCTCTTATCCTATAATAATATTTGTAAACCATTATTCTTAATCCTGATAAAGCAAAACGATTGTAAGATTTCTTCTTTATCTCTTCTCAATAAAATAATAATTATCAAGGTCCCAACAATATTAATTTATAAAGGTTTTACTGTACTACTATTATTATTAACTTTATTATTCTTAATTATTCTTATTCTTATTAATTATTATTATAAATTTTCTACTTATTATTATTATTTTTATTAACTAATTTATTATTATTATTATTAAATTTCTTATTATTATTAATTGTCTTCTTCTACTATTATTACTATTATTATTATACAAAATTAATTTTCTTCTTCTTATTATTCTTGTTATTAATTTCTTTATTATTATTAATTTTCTTCTTCTTCTATTATTATTATTAATATATAAAATTAATTTTCTTATTATTATTATTAGTAGTATACAAAATTAATTTTTTATCGATACTATCATGTTCCAAAATCTGTCATAAACTACAAGTTATTATTTTAGGCATCCAGCAAAATGAATTAAAGCACAATGAAGGTCGATCATTATCAGCCATCAAAAGCTCCTCGTGTTATTGAATCAGGGGATACAAACGGGAAGTAAAGAAACCGAAAATTTCATGGTGATGATGCCTATATTTATACAGGAACATACTGAACTCTCAAGCATATAATTCCATCAACAAAATTAAAATCACACAATGCAGGAATGCATCCCATTACTCCACAATCCACAGTCCACACTCCTGACAACCAATCCAAAATAGACTTGCATCCACTGTCTTTTTCTTTGAATTCGAAAGATTCAAGCATGGCCAAAAATGAAATACATTGGACTTTTATAATAGTATTCTATAACAATAAGTTCATCTATAACAGCAATACATGCTAAACATACAAGTGAGAACAAGTTAAACAGCCTCATATATCTGGTAAATCAAAATGCGCCTTTAACCAAAGTTTTCCAGTAATGTGCATCAATAATAGTATTTTCATTTGTCGAAACAAAACAACAAATCCAATACAAAATCTCCAAAGAAACAAATGAAAACCAATAAAAGTTCTCACCAAAAGAATGAATCTTTAAGTATGTCTCCTAAATCACTTTATCAACTTCTGGTACTTGTGCTTGTTCATCTTCATCTTCCGCTTTTTTTTCACGCTATTAGCCCACATTCCTGAATCATCTTTCTTAAGTTCACCTTGGATATACCCAGTTGATGAAATCAGATATGAAAAATACCCAGTTGGAGAGATGGGAAAATACATAGAGGGATACAAATGGGTAAACGAACCCACAATCGAAAGGATGTTAGAAGCGAGGTTTTTATTTGGATTGATGTAAAGATTGGAACTTTGGCGTTGAAGAGTAACTGGTAGAGTAAGATTTTGTGAGCTTTCAATTAAATGTGGGTTTTGAAGCACGGAGATGATTCTTACAAGTAGTGGCGATTTTAATAAGAGGTTCTTGAGAGTTGACACAAACCTCAAAGCTTTCCTACGTCCTCTGTAACACCCCATTACCCTAGGGTACGCACCGGGACGCCCGTAGGTCATTCCGATACATATCCTAAGATAAGGGAG
>JANSVA010000216.1:17075466-17106149 GCA_025504915.1 Erythroxylum reticulatum
CACTGTTCCGTAGCTAAATTTTTTTAGCAAAGTTTGACGTTAAAATTTCCTCTTCTTTTATTGACAGATTTTTTCGGGTATATTCCTTTTGACGTGACAATTGGAGGGTTATATTGATCTAAATAATTTTTGTGACTGATGAACATAGTTTTTAGACTAATGAGGATTTTGGTAATTAATGTTGTACTTGTGGAATAATTTAGATAAATTATGGTTTAAAAATTTTTGAGGCATCACATTTAGGTGGTATCAAGGTGTGTTTATGTTTCTAGGGAAAAATTAAGTGAATTAAGAAAAAAAACTAATGATATATTCTTGTCTTATCTAGCATGGTTTCAGGAGATGATATTGTCTCAAGTGAGAAATCGGGTAATTTGATATGTTCTCTAGACATGCCTAATTAGGTGTATGTCAGAGTAAATTGAGTAGGAGGAGAGATGTTAATGCCACCTCAGATGATGCAGCAGGCTATTATTGTAGCTCCAACCTGAGGTTATTATAGGGTGGACTGCAACCATAAGTAGATCTGTAAGATGGGTGCAACAAAGTTTTGAGGGATTACTAATCTTGAGAAGGTTAAGGTATGGTGCGAATAAATAGATTTAGTTTTAGTGTACTTGTGTGTGCCTTGAAAAGAAGGTTGTAGTACATTGTTTCATTATTCCAAGGCAACACACTAACTTAGTGGAAGTCAATGAAGAGATCTTATGAGTCACGAGAGATGAATTGGCAAGAGTTCCCTATAGAGTTTATAATAAACACACCTTGTAGATATATAAGGACTAGAAGAAGATGGAGTTTATGAGTTTAGTTTAGACAAAGGAGATGTTGGAGGCAGAGTATAAGGCTTACTTTATGACTTTGTCAAAGTATCCATTAGAGGGAGTGGAAAATCTAGAGGATATGTGGATTTAAGTAGGTTTGAGGATGGAGATTCATTTAGGCTTGGGAGCTTCTACTTATGATTTTTAGAAGTTAATAGAGAATTCACTTAGAGTAGGGGATATGATAGAACAAGGCAAAAGAAGACGAAAGCTAAAGAGGCAACCAAAGCATCATTATGGAGAGGGGAGTCAATTTGTTAAGAAGGGAGCTAGTCATTCATAGTCTTACATGTAGGGGGATCTGAGAACCGACACTACATTAAGCAAGAGTGGTAGTTTATATAGGTTTGGTGGAGATCAAGGAGTTGGTAGGGCTTTAGGATAGCATAGCACTGCTAGTGCAATATCAGTTGGATCAAAAAAAGAGGTTAGTCAGAGGTTTAGAGGATCTTTTAGTAGCGTTAGAAGGGTATAAAGTTGTGCTACCTGCAGGAGAGTTCACAAAGGACCATATTAGGGACACACTGGGATCAATCAGGCATGCTATATATGTAAAATGTCGAGGTATTTATAGAGGATCTATTTGATAATAGGGAGGCTTTTAGAAATCAGGGTAGAGGAGATAGTGCATGATTAGAGTGGTGCTTTTGGTTTAAGCCAAGTATGAGTTAATAGTTAAGGTGGTACCAGAGAATTAGATGCAGACTAATAATGGATACAAGTACTAGTGGGACATCATCAGTTTAGGGTCAAACTTAGGCGAGGATATACCATATAATGGGGGAGGAGTCACCCATAACCAATAATGTCATTTATGGTTCAATTTCATTATTTGATATTAAGGCTTGTGTGTTAATAGACCCAAGATCTACACATTCCTACATTTCTTTAGAGTTTGCCTATAGAGTTCCAAGGGAGATCAGTCCATTAGGATATGACCTGAGAGCGTGGTTACCAATAGGAGATTGTGTGGTAGTGAATAGTGTGAGTATTAGTGGAGTGGAGCTATTAGTTGACTTGATAGTGATGGATTTGAGGGAGCTTGATATGATTCTAAAGATGGATTGGTTGACACATTGCGAGATCCCATATCAACTGGAGAGGAGAATGAAGTACATACCTCTTCCCTATATACACGTTTTCTTGAGTGTGGGAAGAGCAAAATTGTGAGGACCTTGGCTTGATAGGCAACTCAAAACTGACAATATCTGTGGGCGGATGGTCTAGGCTATTACAAATGGTATCAGAGCATGGTTTTTACATTTTTAAAAGTGTTATTTTTGATTTCAAAAGGTTCACAAGCCTTAGGAGTCGACTCTGGGAGTTTAAAGTCTTTTGTCAAGAAGATGAGTCTTGAATCATTAAGTTGACGTCCTTAATGATCAGATGATTTCGACCTCAGTGGGAGTACTTGTCGACATTCCTTGGGGTGTTTGGGATATCGAGTAGGCTAGGCTCAGTTCGATCTATTTTATTAAACAAATTCTTTTTCTTTGATTTTATAGAGATAGCGTTACTTCCATCTATTTGATCTGTCAAGTAAAAATTTTGAGGATGAAATTTCTTAAAGGGGGAGAGTTGTAATATCTTGGCTCTTAAAATTGTTAAGAGATTAAACTGTTAGATTGAGTCACACGAGTTATTTTATTTAAGAATTTGCAAGGTGCATTTCATTCACATGCATATTATTCGTATACACATATGAATCATGATATAGAAAAATTTGCAAGCTATGACATATTCCAAGGTATGGAACGAAAATGAATGTGATATGAATGTGCATTCCCAATGTTTTGCATTTTGATTTACCAATAACATGAATTGACAGATTATAATTAGTGAACTGGGAATTTATTGTTACAATTGAGTAACTGATGAGGTGATATGTGCATCTAATTTAAGAGAAATGTTAAAGAGCAAGACAAATTTATCCACGGGAATTTAGGATGATTAGGCCTATGAAATAGTGACATGTGGTATTGGGAATAAGTGACAAATGACTCAGTTAAATGGATTAATTTGACTTTCTTGAATTTTCTAGAGAAAATGGATGAAAAGGAAATAGAAGTAAGAGTGAAGGTCTACTACAAGGTTAGAAGAGGGAGAAAAATGAAAATGAGATGAGAAGAGAATGAGAGAAAAGGGGAAGAGAAGAGAAGGAAAGAAGTTACCAAGGTAAGTTGAAATTTTGGTTTCAATTTCATCTTTCTCTTTCTATCTGTCTTTCATATTCTTAGAGCTGAATTAGTAAGTGAATTATTAACCTATTGACATATGTTAAAATAACATTTATAGTGATTGATTAGGGATGAATTTGGTTATGGTGGTGTATGAATATTAGATATATGTTTGAGTAATAAATATATTATATATTTGTATGTATAAAGGCTCGGGAGTTATGAATCAAGGAGCTTATACTGAGGATTGTTAAAAAAAAGGGAGTGTACACCTTCTTTTGAGGTGAGTTGGGGAAACCATATCTCTCAAATGAGATTAGGACATCCCAAGACATGCATGATAACTTGTATGTGAATTTTGAACCTAGGTAATGCATAGTAGAATTCAATCTCAAATGGATGCTAGTATACTGATGTATTTAATAAGCGACATTGTTTTAAATAACTCTTTGTACTTAGAGTGCAACTGATTTTTTATTACGTATTTTGAGAAATGATATTGTTTTTAACAAACCTACACTTGAAGCCAAAGGACAATGTTTTATTTTCTGAAACTACATTTTTGAACAACTTTGCACTTGGAGTGCAAAAGATGATTTTTATTGCATGAAATATTGTCTTGGAATTTACATATGCATAATCGAGTCATGTGTGTTGCATGTATGTGTTCTCTTTTGGTTTAGAACCATGGCACGATTCCATTTTATCGATTGGACCGATAAATAAAGATATGGTACCTTACTTGATTTTTTTGTACTTAATATTTGTATATGAATTTTTATGATTAGTGAGGTAACAATTGGCTAATCGGGTGCTAAGTATAACAGATTAAGCGACCTTCGTACCCTTGACGCTAGTCTATAAAAGTTGAGTCTTCGTATCGACACCTTTTTACGGGACTTACAGGTGATTCCATACCTAGGGTCTGGACACTAATGAGGTCATCACCTAAGGTCATAATGCTCTTGTCGACTATAGTCCAAACTCACTACGGATGAAAGTCGAGCCAACATTGGGAATCAGTGGGTGTGCACAGTTTGGCTTATTAGTGGTGACACACATGATTGTTTTGGCTTATTCTGATATTTATTTTCTGACAAGATTTGATTTATACTTGGGATGTTTTTCTGCTTTTGTGTACTAGAACTGGAACCTACATTTACCGGATGGGTGATTAATAGGCTAGGCTTATGTGGTTCCTAACCAGTATACCTTGAGTCATAGGCTAAGCCTATGTGTTTCTATGTCATGTATGTTCACTTCATAGGTTATTTACACCGTCTTGGTGTGTATCGAGTTTTATTTGCAATATATGTTTTTCCTACTCACTGAATACATAGTGTACTCACCCCCTCCACTTTCCAACCATGCATGTTAATTTGGTGAGCTTGAGGCTCTAAGTGTATCATGCATTCTTTTGACATTTTCAGGGCATTACCGCACGCGGGTAGCCTTTGTTTGTCCTTTTTTTTATATAGTAGCTCATGAACTATTTTGTTTTTATTAAGTTGGTTATGTTGATATGCTTTATGATTTTGTAAATTAACTATTGACTGTCTTGTGGTTTGTAAATGACTTTATGTATGAACCTTTTGTACTGTTGTTGAGATTGCTCTTGAGTGGACTTAAAAGTCCAGAAGTTGTGTTAGAGTTTTAAATGTGAATATAAAAGTGCATTTAAAACTAATTTTCATGTATTTTAATTAATTTTTGGGATTTTTATAATACAATCGTTGTGCTGTCCAAATGTTTTCAAAGGATATTCAGTTAGCCTTACATAGTTGGATTAAGGGTGCTGTGAGTATCCTTAGCTTGGGTATGTGACAGTTGCCATATGCCCAATGTGATATCGTGTTGTGACAATTAAAATAGTATTAGAGTCGGTACCCCACCCGTTGTGTTGGTGAGAACACTGGGCCCTAAGAGGGTGGATTGTGAGATCCCATATCAGTTAAAGAGAAGAACGAAGTACGCTTTATAAGGGTATGAATACCTTTTCCCTATAGACGTGTTTTACCGAGTGTGGGAAGAGCAAAATTGTGAGGGTTTTGGTCTGATGGGCAACCTAAAGCGAACAATATCTGTAGGTGGGTGGTTTGGGTTGTTACACTCATCATCGAGCTATAATGAATTGTTATATAAAGGAGGTAATGATAGAGTCTTCAGATAAACCAACACTAATATTTTTGGGGGATTGCAGAGTGGCTCCAGCATGTATGATCTCAACTATGATTGGTAGACAACTGATATTGGATGGTTATGAGGCACATCTAGCTTACATTATGGAAATGTGGGAGGTGAGTCTTAGGTTAAAGGATATTCATATGGTGAGGGAGTTTCTAGGGGCATTCTTAGATGATTTACCAGGTTTACCACTTTAACTATATATAGATTTCACCATTGAGACTATGCCTAAAGTTGTATCAATTTCTATTACACCTTATAGGATGGCTATTATTAAGTTATAAGAGTTGAAAAAGCGGTTAGATGATTTGCTAGAAAAGAGTATTATTATACCAATTATGTTAACCTGTGGAACTCCAGTGTTGTTTGTGAAAAGAAAGGATGGTAGTAGGAAACCTTGCATTGATTACCGAAATTTAAATAGGGTAATATTGAAGAACAAGTACTTATTACCAATGATAAATGATCTTTTAGATTAGTTAAGGGAAACTATCATATTTTCCAAGATTGACTTGAGATTAAGATACTAGCTATTGAGGATAGTTGAGATAAGTATTCTGAAAACAACTTTTCATACTCAGTATGGCCACTATAAGTTCTTGGAGATGTCTTTCGGGTTGATTAATACACTAACTACATTCATGGCATCGATGAATAAGGCTTTTTAGAAGTATTTGGATCAATTTATGATAGTGTTCATTGATGATATGTTGGTATATTCATGGAGCAAAAAGGCGTATGAGTAATATTTTAGGGTTGTTTTACAAATTCTAAGGAGAGACAATTGTATGCCAAGTTGTGTAAGTGCGAGTTCTAGATAGAGCAAGTAGTTTTCTTTGGACATCTGGTATCCCAAAAGGGAGTGATGCTTAATCCTGTTAAGGTAAAAACAATTATGGAGTGGGAGCCATCTAGAAATACATCATAGGTGAGGAGTTTTCTTGGACTTTTTGGGTATTATTGAAGATTAGTAGAAGGATTTTCAATAATAACTAGCCCGTTTTCCAAACTGCTAAAGAAAGGAGTTCAATTTCAGTGGACCAAGTAGTGTTAGGAGACTTTTAGGAGCTCAAGCAGAGAGACTTCTAGCCCAATTTTCGTGCTACCATTAAGTGGTGGAGGTTTTAAGTAATATAATGATTCTTTGAGGGTAGGTTTGGGTGTATATTAATGCAGTATAGGAAAGTGATAGCTTATGATTCTCATCAGTTGAGATCGTATGAGTTGCACTATCCCACCAATGATTTGGAGTTAGTCGAGATTATGCATGCTCTTAGGATTTAGAAACATTATTTATATGGAGAGACATTGTGTATCTTGACTCAAAGGAGCTAAAGTTAAGGTACTATTAAAGGATTATGATTGTCTTATTGGTTACCATCTGAGGAAGGCTTATGTAGTGGTGGATGCTTTGAGTTGGAAAGCTTAGGCATGATGGCTAGTTTGAGAGGACATAATATGACACCATTAGTGGAGTTAAGGACACTGGACGTGAGATTAAAGATTGATTATATGAGCGGTTTATTGGCAACATTACAGGTTCAACCAGATTTGGGAGCCAGGATGAGAGAGGCATAAGGTCATGATTCTTATTTGATGCGAATTAGAGAGTGTGTGTAATAGAATAGGGAAACTAAATTTTTAGTAAGAGTAGATGGAGTGTTGGTGATTGGGAGATGGTTTGTGTTGGTGATTGGGAGATGGTTTTGTGTATCGAATACAGATAGACTATGATAGGAAATTCTAAAGGAAGCTCATAGTGCATTAGATGTTATCCATCCTATTACTACAAAAATTTATCAAAGCCCGAGACCTTATAACTGGTCTCAACATGCATAATAAAGCAAGTTCTAGAATTATCCAATTATGTAATGATAACACACATAAAAGAAAGAAATGACCTTTAACTTTTTTTTAAAATATGGCTCAAAAGCTCACGAAAAAGATTGGGCATATATGTGTGTAAATAGTATGCAAATTTCATTCAACTAGAAAATTTCAATGATTACGAAAAATATGACTTAAAAAATTAATTTCATTTTATCCATCAACCTATTACACACCAATTCAAATCAATATTAAAAAACATATATTATTTATGGACATATCATAATTACTTCAAGACATCAGTTAATCAATTTTATAATTAGAATTATAATAAAATTGGAGAATTTAGTTAAAAATTTAGTCAACCTATCCCAACACTTAAGATTGGACATTGTCCTTAATGTTCATAATACAATGAAATATGCAAGTGAAAGGGTTGTTGGGTACTTTCTTAATTGAGGTGATTACTTGAATTGATCCATCCAATGATAACTTATCCTTGCAAAAATACAAGAAAAAGAAAAGGAAACGATAAAAAGAAATAAAAGAAATAAGAAATAAGAAATAAAAACAATACTAAAGAAGATAATAAAAGTAAAAGTGTCATTAATCATAATGTTAGTTATGAAAAATAATTAACAATGAGAAAATGAAAGCAGACATAAAAAATAAATAAAAAGAAATAAGATACAAGTCAACACATCTTAAGCATCGCGTGATCCTAGTTGATCCGACGAGGATAGGTGCTCCTGAGGATGATCTTAGCTACTTGAAGGAGCTGCAGATAAATTGTCCTCGCAATATGGTGGAATCAGACAAGCAACGCTAAGATGGCTGACTATTAATTCCATCAACTCTCTCATCCAGTCTGATGAAGTCTCAAGCTTGCTCATCCTCTCTACAAGTTCTACTTACTGCCTCTCCAACTAAGCTATAGTCCATTGGTTTGGATGGTATTCCTTTGAGGCTCGTCCTCTTATCTATGATTGTGAGCACTGAGACTGTGGATCTTCATCAGGTTCCCCTACCAGTCAGTATACATAATTCATTGGTCCCTACGACGACGAGCCATATGCATATTATGCATTATGGTCAGATTTAATGCCTCCATGGTTGTTATCTCTAGTATCGGTGGCAGTCGATCAAAAATTCCCATCCCCCATGCTAGCCTTGTCACGTATGTTCCAATATAGATTACGTCGACTTTTTTTTCCTCACTTTGGTGTTGATTGAAATGGGCAAGAGCATGTCCCAAATGTATTGGCACCAACTCAGTCATGCTTCAAAGGTTGAAGACATCCATTTTACCGACTATGCCCCAATTGTCACCTCGACCACTCGCGTATGATTCATAATACTATGTATGTATTTGAGTGTTGGATTGCATAACGTTGAAGCCTTTGACATGCACATGCTATAGTCATCCTCAGTGCTAAGCCTGCTCCAAAAGTGTTGTGTAGGCCACCCGTATGGCAGATCTATACGTAATTCTCAGTAGTGTAGTGTTGCTATGTACTCTTGGTCGTACAATCCTATGTTGATGGAGAATTGGGGATTCTCATGTGATGTCTCTTCCCCATCATTTGGAACTGAATTGTATTGGGTCGATCCCTGTCATAATGTCCCTTCACAGAAAATATAGAAAGGACTTTCAGAGTCAGCTCTTTGTAAAACGATTCAATGATTTTGAAAAATCAGGACCATGCTCCTACCTCCATTAACTCTCTCACTCGTTGGGTTAACCTAATTAGCTTTAAGGCCTCCCAGCTAATATACCAGTTGACTTTGAATTTCTTGTTGTTAAGTCTTTGATATTGCTTGTCTTGAGCCCCAATATTAAACGTGAGTATTTGTTGTAGTGCCCCCTTACTGCAGGGTACACACCAGGACGCCCACAGGTCATTCCGGTATATATCCTATGATAAGGGTGAGCTACGAGCAATCACTATAATCACTTCACATGGCATCATAATAAAACATCAATATTCAAATTGATTATGCAGTGTCTCTCTTGCAGGGCCCAGCTTACCAGTGGTGGAAGACTGTCCCGGGCAGTGCCACCAAGCCTTGCTTACTGAAGTGGGAGGATGAACATGCCAAGATAATTTTAGATACTCATATCACGTTCCAAATGACTATTCTACCCTTCCCATCGGTGATGGGATGTTACATTTGTGAGCTCTCTAGGGGCAGAGCTGGTGTAGAGGACTAGACTCCATATCTTTTTCTTGGGGTCTCTCCCTCTCAATATGTGCGTGGCCTGTTTGGATGAAATGTTGAAAATCAAGTATGAGGAAAATAACTTATCAAACATTAAGGCATAATTTTCCCCACACTTAATTTTGATAATGTTCGAAATGTACTAATTGCGATAACTAATTAATTGAGAAACTAAATGTTGAAAACATTTCAAAATTAAACAATTAACGACCTAAACACTTAAACAAAGTTGATTAAAAATGACTAAAAAACTACTTAATTTCAAAACTAAAATTAAAAATTAAATAGTTAACAAATTAAAGGACTTAAATGTTAAAAGACAATTCTAACCCAAAATTGGAATGGAAAACCAAAAAGATAAAATTACGCAAAATTGATGCAATTAAAACGCAGGCCCTTGAAATTAAACACAAGCCTGTACTTAATGAACTTCCAAACAAACTAACTAACCTAATTTGACACAAAAACATCACAATTACAATATGAAAAATAGAAAAATTGCAACGTTCCATAATTAGAGTCAAATTTAAACCCAATTCACCTGTAATAACTTATATTAAATGATAAAAACACTTGGGTGAAGATTAAATCCGATCATTAGACACTAACAATGCAATTAAATGCTCAAATTTCCCAGTAAAATAACACAAAACACCTAGTAAATAATGTATAAACAAGTGAAAGTATAGCAAAAAATTACTTGGGTGTCATTAAAATTGCCTAAAATTTGAAAATTGGGATTGAGATAGGGAGTTGCATCATCAACCTTTAGAGGAAGAGAATAAAAAATGAGAAATTTTGAAGGATCAGGGTTTTTTTGAAGATTTATCATGGAAGTGCACAATCAGGTGCACAACCATGCATTATACCTTGCACTTCTTTGAACGACCGTGATTCATGAAAGTTTATGTTTAGGTGCATGACCATGCAGAAAAATTCTGATGTGCTTTATGATTTGTGCAATTTCAAATTTTAATCCATAATGTAACAATCCTTGCACGTAATAATTAAAACACATAATGAACTATCCCTAAGTCACAATTATGCTCAATTTCTTCAAGATGCTTAACTTATATCAAAAAACACGTTAAAAAATTAAAAATCTAATTTAAAACAAATTAAATTCAAAATCATGGGTTACCTCCTATGCAGTGCTTTGTTTACTGTTACTAGCTCAACGTACTTCTTTTGCTTATGTTGGTTCAAATAATTCATGTGATTGTAGCATAACTATAGGTTTCATAACCTATAAGTAAGCCACCTGACTATGCTTTCAACCACCCTTCTTCCTCGTCTTCTTTTTTTTTATTCTTTCAAATTTGTAGCTTTTCAGGTGGGTCTTTACAAATGAAACTCTGCTAAACTTTTTCACAAGATTCCTTTATCTTGATACATCCACAAATTTAAAGGGATTTCTTCTACCATTAGACACTTTAAATGAAACCCTGTCATCCCCACTCTTAGAGTTAACTCACCTCTATCAACATCTATAAGAGACCTGGTGGTAGCTAAAAATGGTAGTCCCAAGACAATGGGTATTTTTATATCCTTGTCTATGTTTAAGATGGTGAAATTAGTCATAAAGGTGAACTTATCCACTTTAATCAGTATATTCTTACTGATGTCCTTAGGATGGTGGAGTGATCTGTTAACCATTTGTATACACACACCAGTTGGAATTAATTCATCTAATTTCAATTTCTTACTCAAAATGTGGGGCATTAAATTAATGCCCACTCCTAAGACCACAAATGCCTTGTCAAATTTGGCACTACCAATAGTAAAAGGAACATAAAAATTCCTTGGGTCAGCTTGCTTCTGTGATAGTGTTATCACTTTGTTGGAGCTCTCTTTGCTTGACTCTTTCTTATCCAACTTCTTTAATTCCTCTTTGTTTGACAATATCTCTCCTAATAATTCCAAACTTTTTGGTCTATGCAGAAAGAGTTTATCATAAGGAAACTCTTCTATGAGTTTCTTTAGTGGACTAATAACATAGTCTAACTCATCTTCCATTTCTTTTCTTTTTGTTTGCACAAGGTTTGGAGTAGAAGGTTGAAATTCGTTGACTGATTTTAGAGTAGGTTCGCTAACCACTTCAGAGTGACCCTCAATAGTCACCTCTTCATCTTCTTCCTTACGGAACTTCTTCGCACTATACTAAGTGATTTTTATTATCCTTTCCCTTGGATTTGTTTAAGTTGTGCTCAACAATGTCCCTTTAGGTCTCTATATTATAGATTTGGCTAGTTGGTTAAACTTTAAGTTTCATATGGATGCTTTGCTTTGTTGGTGTTTTACCTTAGAATCTTAAATAAAATCTAATATCATCTCATCCATATTCAGTTTCCTTAGTTGTGATGTTTGTGCCTAAAATCCTAGTGGAGGGATATTCCTTTTTTTTCCCCTAATTTCCCCATGAAAAGTTAGGGTGGTTCCTCAATCCCAGATTGTACGTGTTACTGTAATGGTTATTTTGATTTCTTGGAGCGTTCACCAAATAGTCTATATGCTCTGGTTGATTAGATTGACAATCTTGTCCTTGGTGATCAAACCCACATGATTTGCACTGTACGGAGCTGTAGTAATGTTGACTATCTTTTTACTTAAGGCTTCCACTTGACTCACCAGTCTCGTTACTGTGTCTAGCTCATATACTCCAAACGGCCTATTAGTGTTTTGTGCTCTAACCGAGCACTATTGATAGTTATTCATGGTTATGTCTTTAATCAACTCTTGGGATGCTTTAGGTTTCTTGTTGTTTAGAGTCCCTCTAGCTACTGCATCAATCGACTGCTCTGTATTCTGACTTATCCCATTATAAAATGTTTGGATTTGCATCCATAAAGGTAATCCATGATATGGCATCGTTGAAACATCTCTTTAAACCTCTTCTATATGTCGTACAATGATTCTACTTTAGCTTGGGAGTAAGATGAGATATCGTTCCTCAGTTTTGTAGTCTTTGTAGGAGGAAAGTACTTTAGTAAAAAATTTGCTACCACTTAATCCCAAGTGGTTAGTGACAAACATGGCATAGAATTAAGCCACTGCTTTGCTTTTCCTCTCAAGGAGAAAGGATTCTGTGCCATTTAAGTATGGATTAGCATAATTAAACATCATTCGTGGTTAGTGCACCATGTTGGATGATCCTTTAGTATTTGTGTGAACTTCCAAGTCCTCTATTTGACGATCTAGTTCAAACTCCCTAAGGTATGCCCTATGACGATTCCTACGCACAACTCTTTCTATCTCAGGATCTACTTCAAATAAGTTCTCAATATTACTCTGGGTCATAAACTGCCTTGGAGTCTCACTTAAATTAAGGAAATAACGTAAAATCATCACTACCTATAGTTTTAAGTTTAGTTATTTTGTTGTAAAGTTATGACACACTACCAGTACTCTTCACATTTACACTCAACTTAGGTCTATTATGAGTATCTTGCTTGTACCCGTGTCACCCAATTTCATTTTTTGTGGCCTGTAAAAGAGCTACTAATTGCAAAATAATTAAAAGGATACCATTTATCAAATAAGAACATAAATTAAGTTCAGTAATGCCCTTTTTAGTAACAAATTGTCAATAAAATAGGGAATAATGAAACTACCTGAATCATCTACCGAATCCGATAGTTTGTCTTATAAAAAGATGAACTACTCTTCTTTTGTAATCACCCTTGCCTCCTCTTCTTCTTTTGCTTCGTGAACAAAGACTTCCTTATACTCTTTAAACTTCCTCCTTTGTCATCTATTCCTCTTCCTCCTCTTTAACTTTTGAAGATTCAACTACATCTATTCTCATAAACGAGCTTCCCTCTATCAGATTCTTTAATACCTTATTCATAATGAATTTCACTTGTTCATCACCAATTTGAAAGATAAGGTTGCCATCATGGACATTTATTAAATATTTTCCATTGTTTAAAATGGGTCTACCAAAAATTAGTGGACAAGTTCGATCCTCTTCAAAGTCTAGCATAATGAAATCCACAGGAATTATAAACTTGTCCACTTATATAGGCATATCCTCTACTATGCTAAATGATTTCTTTACTGATTGATCTACCAACTGAATAAGCATGGAAGTTGGCTTTACATCTCCTAGCCCTAATTTCCTGAAGATTGACAAAGATATAAGATTAATACTTACACCTAGGTCACATAGGCATTTAGAAAATTCTAAATTACCAATTACAAAGGGTATAATAAAACTCCCTGGATCTTTCAACTATGAGGGCACGTGGTTAGTAATTATGGAGCTATAAATTTTTGTCATGGAGACCATTTGATTGACATCCTAAGTCCCTTTGTTTTTTTTTTAATAATTTGCCTTTGAAAAACTTTGAGTAAATAAGTATGCTCTATAAAGCTTCCACAAAGGGCAAGATAATTTGTAATTTCTTAAGATTTTCTACCAACTTTACACATTGTATATCTAATATATTCTTATGAATTCTATAAGAAAATTCACATACTTAGGCATGCTCTCCAAAGCTTCCACAAAGGGAAAGGTAATTTGCAATTTCGTTAGCTTTTCCACAAACTTTATAATTTGTATATCCAATTTGTTCTTCTGAAGTATTTATGGGAATGGTATTTTAGTGCATATGGAGGAGAAGGAACATAGGGAGGATCTTCATTCTTATCTTCATCCTTTTTCTTCTTTGCTTAGTCTATTACAAGGTGGGGTTCAACTTGTTTTTCTACTAATTCTTTTAACTCTTTCCTACACCTAAATGTGATAGCCTTAAATTGCTCCTTTGGATTTACTTCCTTATTTCTCGAAAGGCTTCCCACACTTGTTGTAGACAATGCATTGACAAGTTGGCCTACTTGAACCTTCAGGTTATGAATAGAAGAAGCATGATCCTTGACTACTTGTTTGAATTTCACTTATAAACTTATGAGCTTGTCTAATTTTGAATCATTTATGCTAGACTTATCTTAATGAAATCCTAGTGGACCTTGATTTCTCAATTGAGTCCCTGCATTATTAGACCAAAAGAAATTCGAGTGGTTCTACCACCCAGTATTGTGTGAGTTTAAATAAGGATTGTTACCTCCCAGGCCATATTATGCTCCTAAAAATTTAGATTACTATATGGTGTTGATTTCCACTAAGAAGCAATCAGCTGTGATATAGCTCTCTTATTTGTATAGCTCGTATCCATGCTGAATTGCTTTGAGTGGAGAGAAAGATGTGGTTATTAGGCTATTTAATTAATAGGCTAGGTTGACGATTTTAGCCTACAATATTGCCATTAAATCTAAAATAATCATTCTTTTTGGATCTGAGAAGGTTGACTATTGTCTACTTCGTTCTGATGTCTAAAGACAGCTATTGTTCTCCATTTCTTCTAATAAGTTATAAGTTGTTTGTATTAGTGGTTGCGTAATTCCGTGATAATTGGCATTGAACCCTGGCTTGATGAAGTTCATAAGGGTCTTTTTATGCTCTCTGTGATTTAATTCCTCCACCATCTTTCATTCTATTACTTCTTGGCATTTAGCTATTTGAATATCTCATTCTTGCTTTATGATGCCTAGAATTGTTATATCTTTGCTTCATTTGGAAGCTTTATTTATTTATTTGCATTTTAATATTTTTGTTCAAGCAACTGTACTCACATAAGAAAGCTTGTTAAATCCTTAAATCAAAGGAATTCAAATTGTAAAAGACACTAAAAGTCCTCAATGACACTGCCAAAACTGGTTAAGCTAGTTTTATATAGTAATAAAACTCTTAATACCGCAAGTATATGGATAGTATCTTCTAGTATCAATAAGCATCATTGTTACGAGGACTATAGAAACCTAAACAACTTAAATAAGAACTTCATTTAAGGTATTAAGAATTGAATTCAATTAAAATAAATAACTGAAAGTAAAAAAGACTAATAAAACAAAACAAGTAAATAATTGATAAGTAAGCTGCCAATGAAATTAAGGTTGATGAAAGTTAAAGACTTTGGAACTTTTCTATCATTATTTTGTTTCCTTTAATTTTATTGGTCCAATTTATGTTTGATCCAAGATATCCTAAAGTTTTGATTACTCTTTCTTAAGATCTAATTAAGTAATCCTAATTGAATTTGATACTCATAAATTTGTACCCTCTCGATTCATAAACTACCGCCAACTTATTCAATTAGATTTAAAGCAATCCTATACATAATTAATTTGACAACTAAGATCTCTCTTCAATTGTTTCCTAATATAATAATTGTGAGTCTCTTAAGTTGTCAACTCTTGTTGCACACCTTAACACTAATTACTTGACTCACTCTCTCAATTTATTATCAAGTATATGCATGACAATGATCACAAACATTCATCAATTTATTGAATTCAACAATAATCAAAGTTCATAAAATAATTTAAGAATAATCCCTAACAAGGTATTGGAAACCCATAATCATGTTAAAAACCATAATAATCCAATTAAACATCTAAGATAATGAAAGAATTAAAGGGAAAAAAACTAGTTTATGTCTTGAGCTGGAAATTTAGAATTTCTCTAATTCTCCTCTTGATCTGCTTTGATGTAATGGCTGCTACCTTTTTTTAAAATGTTTTTTTTGTTCTTCAATAGTTTTTGATGCATCTAGGGTTCCACTTAATTTGGTTCCAAAAATAGCCCCAAACCTGAAAGATACAAAAAAGTCATGCCTGGAAATCTCCTATCACGATCGTGCTCTTTGATTCATGGCTATGCTTCTGATATTTCCCTCTCTATTATGATCATGCTCCAACAATGCAACTTCATGGGAGTATAATAAGTTTATAGAGGCGACAATCTTTATTCAAATTCGTATACTATTGAGTGATAGAACCACTCTAATTTCTTTTGGTCTAACACTACAGGAACTCAATTGAGAAATCAAGTTCCATTGAGATTTCAACAAGAAGAGTCTAATTTATAAAATTCAAAGATGGACGAGTTAAAGGACAAGCTCATAAGAATGGAAGGGAAATTCAAGCAAGTAGAAAAGAATCATACCACTTCTATTCATAATCTAGAGATTCAAGTGGGGCAACTTACAAATGCA
Source organism: Erythroxylum reticulatum (assembly GCA_025504915.1). Taxonomy (NCBI): domain Eukaryota; kingdom Viridiplantae; phylum Streptophyta; class Magnoliopsida; order Malpighiales; family Erythroxylaceae; genus Erythroxylum; species Erythroxylum reticulatum. The sequence goes on from JANSVA010000216.1 coordinate 17,091,751, forward strand.
TTATCTATAAGAAGTGTGGGGAGCCTTCTGAGCAATATGGAAGTAAATCCAAGAGAGAAATTTAAGGCTATCACACTTAGGAATAGGAAAGATCTAGAAGAATCAACAAAAAACAAGCTGAACCTAACCTTATAGAAGACCGAGAGAAGAAGAAAAAAGATATGAAGATAAGAATGAGGATCCTCCTTATGTTCCTCCTCCTCCATATCCACCAAAAATGTCATTCCTAAAAACACTTCAGAATAATAGATTGGATATAAAATTTGCAAAGTTCATGGAAAAGTTAAAGAAATTACAAATTATCTTACCCTTTGTGTAAGATTTAAAGAGCATACCTAAGTATTGAAAATTTTTCAAAGACATCTTATCAAATAGACATACTTGGGATGATGGAAAGTTGCAGCTTCATAATTACTAACTACATGCCCTTATAGTTGAAAGATCCAAGGAGCTTTACTATTCTTTGTGTCGTTAGTAATTTAGAGTTTTCTATATGTTTATGTTACTTAAATGTAAGTATTAATCTTATGCCTTTGTCAATTTTTAGGGAACTAGAGCTAGTAGATGTGAAGTCAACCTCAAAGCTTATTCAGTTAGTGGATCAATTGATAAAGAAACTGTTTGGTGTGGTAAAGGATGTGCTATAAAAGTAGACAAGTTTATAATTCTTGTGAATTTCATTGTGCTAGACCTTAAAGAAAATCAACTTTGTCCATTAATTCTTGGTAGAACCTTTTTAAGCACTAGAAGTGTTTTAGTAAAGGTCTATAAATGCAACCTTATCCTTTGGATTGGTGATGAACAACTAGAATTCAATATGAATAAGGTATTAAAGAATTCTAAAGGAGGGTAACTTGTCTATGAAAATTGTTATAGTTAACTATTCAAAAAATGAAGAATAGGAAGAGGAATAAATGACAAAGGATATAAAGCTTGGCAAATATAAGAAAGCCTCTATTCTAAAAGAGAAAGAAGAGGGAACAAGGGTGATTGCAGAAGAAGAAGAGAAATTCACCTATTTACAGGACATTCTGCTCGATTCAACAGATGATTTAAGGAGTTTCATCATTTCCTATGTTATTGATAGTTTGTTACCAAAAAGGGCATTATTGAACTTGCATTTCTTAATTTTGTTAATTAGTCCTTTTTATTATCGTGAAATATGTAGCTTATTTATAGGTAACTAAATTGCCATGTGGAGAAAAGGTGGCAATAAACCACTTATTATAGACGTGAAACATGTAGCTTATTTATAGATTACTAAACTACCATGTGGAGAAAAGTTGGCAATAAACCACTTATTATAGACCCAGCTTGAGGGTAGTAGACATCATACATCAAGCTAATGATGTTAAACAGGTGCCACTTAGGAGGCAACCTAAGAATTAGGATATTTTATTTTATTTTATTTTTCTTTTATTTTGTTGGTATTTTGTTAATTCATTTGCTTATATTTATTTTATAAGGAGTGAAGTGCTAGATTTTTATGGTATAGAGTGTCTTCAAATTCCATCCCCCACAACCTTACAACCTCAATCTCAAAAATTCTTCTTACTCTAATTTTTTCTTTGTTGTTATTTATCTTTATTCGTATTGTTTCTCTGTCCATATTGAGGACAATATGTTGTTTAAGTGTGGAATGTATATGCAATTGCATATCAATTATGTGTAAATTTTGCATTTGTATATATCATGTTTGTGTGAATTTTGCATTGGTATAATCAATTGTGTGTGAATTTAATAATTGTTTAGCTTTTTATTAGGTTGGCATTATGATATATGCATTTTGTGAATGTGTTAATGGTAAGAATTGGATGGAATTAGTTTAGTTTTAAACACAGTCATTTAGATTGTAAAGGCATAATACCTTATGAATTTTTTGTTTTAAGTGTCTTTGGGATGAATGCACATGTTAATTAGGATGTGACACCTATTCTTTCACTTTAGGAAATTTATTTGTATACATTTATAATTATAGTCAATTGAATTGGTTAGCATTGTTAGTACCCTTTTATGAGAATGATTAACTAAGAAAAAATAAAGTAGGCTAAAAAATTAAAAAATATTTTGCTGGGCCTTTTTAAAAAAATTGGGTTAAGAATAGAACTGCTAACTGGTCGAGAGTCGTGATCTAGCTGAGTAACTAGGGGTATTCACAACAAAATGTTTGTTGTCACATCAAAAGACTAGAATGACACTCCAACCAAGCTAAATAAACACCATGACCTAATTGTGTAATCGAGGGACATTTATGACAATTTGTTTAACTTCACGTTAAAAGACTAGGTTATTGTTAAAGAAAACCTTTAAAAATGGTGTTATAATAAATATACTTACCAATCGTTTAACAATAGTAAGAATTTTCATGAGAGGTTACTTAGTAATAGTTCACCTTTTTGATTGACCAATAATAATAAATGCATGCTTGCAGTGCCATAGGTGTATGAATAAGGTGTTAATATTTTGATTAATATGTATATTTAAATCAATGACCTAAACATCAAAGGTATAAGTTAGTATGTTGTCATGTTTTGAGTGATCAATGTTTGGGGTTAAGTTTATTCCATGAGATTTGATGCCATTGTACCATTATTGTATTGTTACATGATTGTGTGATTATATATTTTTATGAATTGTATGTTAGTGTTTTTATTTTTGCTTGAGGAAAAGAAAAGGTTTAACTGTGGATATGTTGATAGATGTAAATTATATTATATTTTTCTAGATTTTTAATTATGTTTTTAAGTATTTCTTAGATGATATGTGTGTATAGGCTTAGAATTGTGTTCTTATTAGTGTTTATAAGTATTTTAAGTATTTGTTTGGTTTAGAGCAAGAATTGGATCTTAATTTTATGTTTCAAGAGATGTTTGATATGTTTGTGAGTGTTGAAAATCAGTAAATTGAAGAATGAAGAAGACGGAGGAAGCCCGAAAGTGTTACGATTATGTAAAATTAAGCACGATTGTGACGAAGGCTAAACAACATAAAGCATTATCGTAACTCCGTGTTTATGATCATGATAGAGACTTATCTAAATGCAAGCTTTTTTTGTGTTTTAAGGGTTCTGGGCTATTTTTGGAACCGAATGAAGTGTGGAAACCTTAGACACAACCCTAGAACCTTAATGTACTATTTAAGAACATGAAATACGCCAAAAAATGTAGCAAACACTATATCAAAAAAGATATAGGATGAGACAAGAAAAAGAGCTTTAAAGAAATTCTAGATTTCCAACTCAAGACTCACACTATTTTTTTTTCTTTTCCCTTTATCTCAAGAAAAGCTTCAATGAAATTCCAGATTTCTAGCTCAAGACCTAAACTAGTTTTTTTTCTTTATTTTCCCTTTATTTTAAGAAGAGCTTTTTGATTTCCAACTCAAGACTCAAACTAGTTTTTCTTTCTTTTCCCTTTATTTCTTTTAGTAGTTTAGATGTATAATTAGATTTCTAAGATGCTTAACATGATTATAGGTTTTTAGATCCTTATTAGGGATTGTTCTTGAATTATTTTGTAAACTTTATTTCTTGTTGAATTTAATACATTGGTGAATGTTTGTGATAATATTTGTGCTTATACTTAGTAATAAATCGAGAGAGTGAGTCAAGTAATTAATGTTAAGGTGTAGAAAGAGAGTTGACAACTTAATAGACCTACAATTATCAGATTAATTAACATTTGAAGAGATATCTTAATTATGAAATTAGTTGTCTAAAGGATTGCTTCAAAATTAGTTAAAAAAGTTAAGAGTAGTTTTATAAATCGAGAGATTGCAAATTTATCATTATAAAATTCAATTAGGGTTACTTGATTAGATCTTGAGAGAGAGTAAACAAAACCTTAGGATATCTTGGATCAAATATAAATTGAATCAATAAGATTAAGGGAAATAAAATAAGGATATAATGGTTCCTAAATCTTTAAATTTGATCAATATCAAATTCATTGACAGTTTACTTATCAATTCTTATTTATTTTGTTGTATTATTTGTTATTTATTTTATTTCAAATCAATTTCTTAATACCTAGTTATTATTTAAAAATTTTAGGTGTCTATAGTACTCATGGGATTGATACCTTTTGATACTACATGATACAATTCATATGCTTGTGGTATTGAGAGTTTTCTTATATGTTAAATTTGCTCAACACTTGGGAGTAAGAGGAGATGTCATTCTTCAGTTTAGTAGTCTTACCTGATGGAAAATACTTAAAAAAAACTTCTCCATCACTTGTTCCTATCTAGTTCGTGACTTCAAGTTCAACCATTGTATGGCCTTCCCCTTTAAAGAAAAAGGGAATCATAGTTCAACCATTGTATGGTCTTCCCCTTTAAAGAAAAAGGGAACCATCGAAGTCTGATGGCAATATCATTAGTTCCATTGATTTTAAGTATATCGTAAACCTCCAAAAAATTTGAAATATGCACATTTAGATCTTTATCTTTGAGTACACCAAATTGGACTGACTATTACACCATCTATATTATACTCAACTTAATCTCAAAATTATTGTCACTCGTAGTTAGTCTCATGATGCTAGACTCTGCTTCAGTCAAGTTTGGTCTAGCATAGTCAAACGTGGTCCTCAATTGTTCATCCATATTGTGTGATTCTTTAATATCTACTCGACCACCCAAGTCTTCTATTTGATGATCTATTTTAAACTCTCATAATTGTGTCCTATGAAGATTTCTATGTGATGTTCTCTTGATTTCCAAATTTGCATTGATTAAGCTCTCATAATTGATCCTAGTCATAAAATGACCAAAAGTCAAGATCTACAAATAAAAAGAAAACTAAACAAGTTAATCAAATAAAATAATTTTAAAATAACAATAAAATAAAATATAAACGACTAGAGTAAGAAAATCTAGGTGTTCCTAATATTGTTGTCTGGCAATGGCTCTAAAAACTTGATTGATTAAGGACAAGGTTAATATTAAATTTACTGCAAATGCACATCATAGTTGTAGTTAGCATAGGCAAGTACGAGTTGATGCCACAAAAATAATAAGTACTAGTAATTACCCTCTTTTATTATCTAACCTTTGACTCAGATTTTGGATTTTTATTAAAAATTAAGCTAAACAAATAAGCTAAAATTGGAAACAATAATGAAAACATGATAAAACAAATTACTTAGAAAAATCAACATCAAATAATAGTGTTTAAGTGATGAATCCTCCTAAGAATCACTAAATAATTAAAATTATCATGCAATTACATTATTGATTATTGGACCATGAAAATTCCTCTGTTATGTTAATATCTCTCTTGAGAATATTTATAACTAATCCATCAGTTGATTAACAGAAATATTTATAGTTAAAATCCTTAGGATTGTGTTATCAATTTATGAATTCAGCTATTAGTTTTAATCTTAATCTAGAGGATTTATGCCAACCTATTTCTAGGTTTACATATAACTCCTTCTAATTATGGTATATCTATTCACATACAAGGATTTCTTAATATCATTTATATGAAATCAAATCATGCACTAACATTCCAGATATGTTTAAACAAGAATAAAATGTATAATTGAATCATAATAAATCAATCAATATAATTGCATTGAATAAAATATTAAAACATATTGTTATCGTAAACTAAGGCCATCACACCTAGACACTAAACACATTTAGTTCCTAATAGAAAACGAAATCAATAACAAACATGTAGAAGAGAAACTAAAAGGCAAAGAAATCATAATTCTAAATCTTCCTTTTTTATCTAATGAGTCTTCTTGTAAGTTTGGATGGGATGTAGCTTTCTATCAAATCTCTTAATGTTAACTTCGTGTTTTCCTCTTCCCTTGATCAAAATTATCACCTTTGAATGTTGCTTATGACCTAAAATTGCTTAATAATTCAACTCTTTCTTCTTTTCCTTCACTCATGCCTTTTATAAAAATTGCTTAATAATTCAACTCTTTCTTCTTTGCATTCACTCATGCCTTTTATAGTAAAAATTAAGGTTTCTGGGATATATATAGTCACTTACACGAGTGTGTAGGAAAATGTGTGTAATAAAAAACACTTGAATTCATGATTTCACATGGGCACAGAGACTTACACGGGTAACATATATGGTCGTGTATTTTAATATACACAGGCATATAAATTTGTACGACCAAAATTCAAATTCTTTAATCTTCACACGTTTATAGAGACTTACACCATCACCATACACAATTATATAAGTCCTTAGTTGCTTTAAATCTTCATTTTATACCATTTTTTCATCCAAATTCTTCTCCTTTTGTTCCATGAAGGCAATTATAACCTATAAATGCACTTAGAGAGAAATAAGTACCAAATATATAACAAAATTATAAAATATCAAGCAAAATACATTAAATATGGGTGTATAACTATAGTCAAATTAGCATTTACCAATCCTCATTGGCCAAACCATAAAATTACATATTCGTTTGTAACATGTTCAGTAGTGTTGTTTGACTTTGAATGTAATCATTTTCAATGGTGGTATTGTAATTCATTGTTGATTCACATTATACCCTAGCATTATGAAGTCCATAAAGGTCTTTTGTTGTTCTCTTTGGTTTCTTTCCTCCACCATTGTTCTTTCTATTACTTCTTGACATTTATCTTTTTGAATATCTCTTTCTTGCTTTGTGATGTCAAAAACTTTGAATTCTTTACCTTTCTTGAACTCCTTATAGATCTTGTTTATCGTTTTATATATAAAAAAAACTTTCGTACTATAAGTATATAGATCATATCTTCTAGTATAAAAGATATCATTCCCACAAGGATTAGATTAGTCACCTGACAACTTGAATGCACTTTGTCTAAGTTAATAAAAGATTGAATTAATTAAATTAAAATAAATTAATTGAAATTGAAATGAACTAATAAAACTAAACAATTGAATAAGTGAAGCTAGCAATAATAATGAAGTTAATCAATAATGAGCACTTAGCGTATTATTCTATCCTTATTTTGTATTCCCTTTATCTTGTTCATTCAATTATGCTTGATCATAGATATCCTAAGGTTTTGACTACCCTCTCTTGAGATCTAATCAAGTAATCCCAATTGAAATAGATAATAATAAAATCGTAACCTCTTGCTACCCGTAACTATCTAATTAGATTTGATACAATCCTAAGGATAACTAACTTGTAATTGAGATCTCTTGTCAATTGTTTATTAATACGATATTTGTAGGTCTATTAAGGTACCAACTCTTTTTTTGCAGCTTAACACATATAATTTTGATTCAATCTCTTGATTACTTATTAAGTATAAATATGAAAAATACCACAAAGCAATACTATATTGAATTGAACAAGAATAAATTTTAACAAAACAATTCAAGAATAATACCTAATATGGATTTAGAAATCCATAACCATGTTTAGCATCCCAATAATCAAAATTAACATCCAAGACAATGCAATATAAGAAGAGAAAAGAAAGAAAACAATTTTATGTTTTGATCTAGAAATTTTGGAAAACTAGAGTTGATCTTGATATTTTTTCCACTTTAATCTCCTTATTTATGATGTTCGACTACCATTTTGTTGTTTTTATTTATCTTAAATACTTCTGGATGATTCTAGGGTTCTTTCTAGAGTTTCCCACTTAATTTTGTTCCAAAAATAGCCTGAAACATTAAGAATATACAAATTTTGTGTGTTGGAAAAGTTGTGTACAATCTTGTCCATGCTCACTGTCACGATCATACATGGGATGCATGATAATGAAAAAGACTCATCCCATTGATATGTGTTTAATTGATTATACATTTATTCCATAACACTTAGTGATTAATGTTATGAAATGTTTAAGAAACTCATTTTAGTTCATATTTGGTTTTAGGTATAATTTGGAAGCATAAGAGCTAAAGTGAGTTGAAAGCACATTCATTGAGTCATCCTTTTGAGATTCACATGCAATTGTCTTGATGGAATAAGAATTAGAAGGATTAGAATGAAGAGGAGGCAAGAAAAATGCAAAAACATATGCTATGAAATAAGTTGTCATGGGTGTGAATCAAGATGCACGGCCATGAATTAACATACATGGGTGTGACTCAAGTTGTCACACCTATGACTCAAGTTCATACTCTTGACTGAACCATGCATGACTGTGAATTTTGTGAGTTGGCACCCAAAAACTTAGTTTTTTATATAAATATAAGATGTTGATAGAAAAATGAATCATTTTAGGTCTCGATTTTGGAAGCTCGTGAAGAGCTAATCCACGTTGTTCCAATTTATAAGGGATTTTGAAGTTGAAGAAATGTTTTCTGTGTCTCTTTATATGTATTATGTTCTTTCTCTCTTTAGGATTGCTTATGTTATTTTATGCTTAATGATTTGGGTCTTTATGTATGGATGATATGAATGCTCTATTTGATTGTTTTTATATAAACCCATTGCTAGATTCTTAAATACAATACATAATCATTATGTTTGGATTCATTTGTCGGAATTAATGGTTTTGAATCAATAGGGATAACATAACCTAGGTTAAATGACTTGAGCTTGTGTGGTTGTTGCCTATATTACTCTTCTTTCCAGTTCATAATGCAACTTTCTGACTAAATCTAGCAAGTTTGTTTTAGGTCGTCTGATAACTATAATTGATTAAATAGTTTATGTAGTGTTGCGCCGTGCTAGCAATTTTGGCACCATTGTTGGGGAGTGTGGTGCTTTAGTTTTAGTTTTTGATTCTAATTGGTGTTTTGTACATATTTGTTTATAATTAGTTTCTCTTCAGTTAATGCTTTATCTTTTCACTTTTTGTTTAGTGTTTGTGTGTAAAAAGGATGCATAGAAGGGAGTATATCACTGTTAGATATTATCACTGCTCTTGGAGAAACTTTTTCCTATAATCCATATTCCCAATCTTATAACCAAGTTTGGAGCGATCATACAAACTTTAGTTATGGATGGGATAGCCAATAAGACTACTTCCTAGATGAGTTACAAGATACACAACAATTTTTGCATGTACCAGAACCTTCTGATTCCAACTTAGGTACATCTCTGGAAGATTTAGTTATGTGTCTTACTACAAATACTTTACAATTTTAGCAGGATGCAAGTTCTGGAATCCAGAACTTGGTAAGCCAAATGGGTTAGCTGACAGTTGCTATGAACTGCCTAGCATCACAAAGCAAAAAGAAGTAGCCGTTTCACCCCAAGGATATATCATTTAGCTCGGAGGTGAGTACTGAGTCCATAATTATTATTTAAGCTAACTCTTCACCTTTACCTAGCATATTGGAGAAATTGGATAAGGAACAAAGGGGTGAAGAGATATTCGAAATATTTCAAGAGTATGGGCACTTAGTAGAAATTGAGATTCTGAAGATAGTGAATATGTTGAATGTGAGAGGTGATCAACTGAGGCCCTTTCCTGAAGAACCTCAAGTGGAGAAAGCAGATGTGACACTTAAAGATCATAATTTTTCATGTGAGGAGGAAAATAAGAAGTCGAGCTAGTGACATAAACAAAGGTATTGCTTATGAGGCAACCTAAGGGAAGTTTATTTCTTTTCCTTTACATTTTTGCATTTGTTTCTTATATGCATGTGTGTTTTTAAGTTTGTTTCTTACATGTTTTTAAGTGTTAAATCAAAGAGAGAGAGAGAGAGAGAATCAAACAAATAAACAAACATTTTCTCCTTTTTTTATTGCTTCTAGGATTATATAGTCATAATTAGAGAGTGAATTGACTGGAAAAATCCATGGCAACTTGAGCATGTACTTTTACTCTTTTGATTGGCCAATATATATATTATATTTAGAAGAGCAATGACTAGTGGTAGATACAAGCCAGTGAGATTTTGAGCCTTTATAGACTGACACTTCCATATTAGTCTCATTGTCTTTTCTTTATGTGTGACCTTAGTAATATTTACATCTTGACTTGTTTTGATTTTTTATTCAAGACCACATTTTTATCACACACAAGAACATGGAAATGATATAGGCATTCTTTGTTTCATAGGCTGTATTAGCCAAATAGCTTACCTGTTGATATGAAATTTTCCTTTGTTAAGCCCCCTTGAACCTTATTTGCTTTTTCTTTTTGTGCTAACCAAATTACATGCCTTAAACCTAACCAAATTTCTTACCCAAGTGTTAAAGCTTGTGGATCATTTATTGATTGTTGATGATTGTGAATTTACAAAATTATGAGGGGGTATGCATATATGTGGGTTGATTATAATTGTTGGAATGTCATTTTATCTCTTATCAATGAAATTCTCATGTTGATGTACTTCTTTCTATTTTCGAAAAAAAATAAAACAAAAGAGAAAAGCAAAAGAAAAAGAAAAAGAAAAAAGAAAAAAGAAAAAGAAAAACGTTTAAATAAAAGTATTAATAAGGAAATGCATTTGTAAAGTTATTTATGATTATTTTCTCCTCCTAAAGTTGTAAGGAATATGTTATTTTAGTATGATGCAAATGAGGTAGATGTTATTTTGAAGGGTCACTCCTTACAATTTCAATGAATTGTTTGTTATCAATTGTATGAGTGATTCCTTCTAGTTGGTTATGCTTTATATGGTTTGTAGTGTGAGAGTTTGAATTTGAGTTGTGAAACATAGTTTTTGCATTCATCATAGCTGATGTACATAGCTTTTGAGTAATGTTCATTTTTTGTGCTTGATGTTGCATTGAGTGTTACTTTTGCTTCACCAGCTTTGATGGTTTTTACAATACAATATCCAAATATATCTCACTTTACCCTTGCCCACATTACAACCTTAAAAATTCCTTTGATTCATGATGATATATATGAATCCTAGTGGTGGAGAAATGAAATGATTAGTAAAGTTGTGGAGTTTCTTGATCATAAATGGTGTTTGAGTGTACCCATGAATTTACCATATTTAAAGACATTTTGTCCAAGTCTACCTCTATATTGCTCAGTTTCTAAAGGTGGTGATTATTGATTGATCATAAGTAGAAGCTTTGAATGTTGGGTTCTTACTATGGTTTTAGAAGTTATTTCTCTTTGTTTATAACTATCTATTCTTAGGAAATATGGAAATTAAGTAAATGTTTTAGTTTGTGACTTTGATTTTGATGTTATGTCTAAGGATGGTCAAAAGTTAAGTATGGAGGAACTTGATATGTGCTTAATTGATTGTACATTTATTCCAAAACAATTACTGATTTATGCTATAAAATGTTTAAGAAACTCATTTCAGTTCATAGTTTATTTTAGGAACAATTTGGAAGTGTACTCTCTTAGAGTTGTCTTCTTGAGATTCACATGCAATTTTCTTCATGGAACAAGAAGGAGAAGTGATATATGCTTTATTGATTATGAATTTATTCCATAACACTTAGTGATTAATGATATGAAAAGGTTTAAGATACTCATTTTAGTTCATATATCATTTTAGGTACAATTCAGAAGTGAAAGAGCCAAAGTGAGTCGAAAGCACTATATTTGAGTTATCTTCTTGAGACTCACACCCACTTGTCTTTATAGAGTAAGAAGGAGAAGGATTAGAGTAAGAGAAGACAAGAAAATACATAAAATGAAGAACATGAAGAGTGTTGAACTAGCTTACGACTATGCATGATTTGTCATGACACATGTCACGACTATGACAAAAGGTTTCATGGGCGTGGCAAATGACTCATTTTGCATAGGCATGACACCCATGTCACTCCCATGAATATGAGGCTCACGATCATGGGTGTCACATCCATACATATAAGGATCATGGTCGTGAGCCTCAACTAAGGTGGCTCACAGGTGTGACACTATCATGCATACTTGTGCAACACTTACATCTTACCCGAACCCTACTTTTTAGTATAAAACATCATTTTTATGATGACTGATGGTTATGAAAGGTTTTGGTCTTTTCAATTAGGAACAGAGTGGAGCATTAGGAAAAGATGAGAAGAAGGGGCAAAGCTCTCAACTTGGAGAGACCCATGGAGAGTTAGCTTTCTAACAACGGTTCAGAGGTGACATCGGTGCTTACAAACTTGATTAAGTGATTTCTCACTGAGTTTGTTGTTCTTTCTCTTCTTAGTGATTGATTGTATTATCCTATGTTTAATGATTGGGTCTTGTGTAGGAATGATTGAATGATCTATTTGATTGTTTTTATATATAAACTCATTGCTATAAATTTCAATATAATCCATAATTGTTATATTTGAGATTCATTTGTAGTGACTAATAGTTCGTAATCATTAGGGACAACATAACCTAGGTTAAATGACCCAAGCTTAGATGGTTGTTTCCTTGATTAATCTGTTTTCCTAATTCATAATATGGCTGTCCATTTAAATCTAAAGAGCTTGTTCTATATTATTTGATAGCTAGGTTTAATTAACGATGTCTCTTAAGTAAACACGACCTAAGGGAAAACTAAGGTTAATAGAACTTGTTGTTAATCTATGATTAATAGTTGCTAGAAGAGGTATAAGGACAACAGTTCAATGAAATATGTTTAATTGGGTGTAGGCTACGATTGAATAAAAAAATCAGTTCCCTGAAGAATTAATCATTTTCATCATTTTTTCAATGTCTTTTTAATTTTTTTTCATTAGCTTAGTTTCTTTTTTTCTTATTTTAAGCCATTTTTATTTCCTTATTTCAAACCAAAACCCCTTATAACCTAAACACTGATTGATTTCATAAAAAGAACTAATCGAACACTCTCTTTGGGATCGACCTAAACTTACCACTCTCTTTGCTACGTTAATTTTGGCATCGTTGCCAAGGAGTGTGGTGCTTTAGTTTTTGTTCTTAATTTTAATTAGTATTTTGTACATATTTGTTTGCAATTTATTTCTTTTTAGTTATTTCATAATCTTTTCACTTTTTGTTTAATGTTTGTTGTGTTAATAAATATATATATAGAATGAATTAAATTTTTCTATAACTTATATTCTCAATCTTATAACCAAGTTTGGACTGATCAACCTAACTTTAGTTGCAGATGGGATAATCAATAAAATTACTTCTATGATAGTTTGCAAGACACACAAGATTATAATATAGACTAGAAGCTTCTTATCACAACTTAGGTACGTCTTTGGAAGTCTTGCTTAATATTATGACTGCTAACAATGTTTAATTTCAATAGAGTATACAACAATTTCAACAGGGAGTACCATAGTTTCAGTAGGATGTACAACAGTTTCAGCGGGGAGTATAACAATTCCAGCAAGAGGAAAGGCAATTTTGGTCTAGCTTTTAAGAATGAGAGAACCAGCGAAACTCAGGTACTTCCTTGTAAGAATTAGTTAACTTTGTCACTACTAACACTTTGCAATTTCAGTAGGATGTGAAATAGTTCATGTAAGATGCAATGTCTAAGTGGGGAGATAACAATCACCTGGACGCATAAAGTGAAGAGCAGGAGCCATATCAACATGAGGTGTACCCAAGGGATGTTAGTAAAGAAACCTTATAGAGTAAAGAGGAGCTTGAGAACTTTAAGAATACTACTCTAAGAATTGCTTGTGTCGAAGAACCGGAGGAGAAGTTTAAAGAATAAAAGGATACATCTTTAAGCTTAGAGGTATATAGTAAGTCGCAATTTAATATTATACTAACTCTTTATCTTTACCTAGCATGTTTGTAAAATTAAATGAGGAGGAACAAGGTGAAAAGACAATCAAGATATTCCAAAGTGTAGGGACTCAGTAAAGATTGAGAATCTAAAGATAGGGCATTCACTGAATGTGAATGATTATTAACCAAGGCCCTATCTTGAACAACCTAATGTTAGACCTAATTTTGGAGCTCAACTATCAAGAAGTCATAAAACGTGAGTGTGCGTATTACCTTGTAGGGTTATTTACATGAACTCTCATTAGCCATCATCAGTTCATCTTCATTTTTATAACATCCTAAAAGTTCCCTATTCGATCAATATTAATCAAAATATGCTTAAAGAGCCAAAGTAGGCTCATAACCAAGTCATGCACCTCTAGCCGATTCCTTCATTTTCTTTCCATCACTATTTTTCAAGTCAATACCAAAGCATACCAATTTTTATAGAGAGATATAAAAATGTGTTAGGAATCTGTTGGTTCAAGAATCACTTCATTTGAAGGTCGGATGATGAAGTTACGGCCAAAAGAATTAAACATGTTTATGTCCTCAATCATATTGTACCTATCTTGGGACAATTCGCATAACTTTCACTCGAGATATCTGATTGAGGTCATTTAAGGAACGTTTCGAAGATGAATTCAAGATCTACAACTTCTATTAAGATCTAGAAGAGATATTTGTTGGGTCCGTGTTTTGCGTACCGGGGCGAACTGGGCCCTGCATACCTCAAGTTTGCACGCAACCACAACCTTCAAAGGTATTGTCCTCTTTGGTACTCGAACTCGAGACCTCAAGGTTTTGTTGCATCTAACTGCACG
>JANSVA010000216.1:17109559-17124716 GCA_025504915.1 Erythroxylum reticulatum
TCATCTATAAAAGTTATGAAATATTCATAACCTCCTTTAGCTTGTACGTTCATGGGCCCACACACATCAGTATGTACCAAGTCCAACGTGGATTCAGATTTATTTCCTTTAGAAGGAAATAAGGCTTTGGTCATTTTTCCTTCAATACAAGATTTACAGGTGGGTAATGGATCACTATCCATGCCCATAAGGATCTCATCCTTTACTAACCTGTCAAGTCTTTTCTAATAGATATGACCTATTCTTAAGTGCCACAAATACTTTGAATTAATGCTAGAGACATTAGATTGTCTTGGTTTTATCAATTATGTGCTGTTTAGTGAGCTTGTCATAGGTTCTATAAAGAACAATCCCCATTTAATTATCGCATCATAAATGTTTCTCCTTGTCTTAAGTTTCTAATAACACAAAAATTATTCAATTTGGTTTAGAAATCTGAAAGTAATACCCTAAACATTTTTGGACTGTTTTTATGCTGAAACAATATTCTATGCTCAACTTCCATCTAAAAATTCAAATTCTTATAAACTGAATTAAAACTCAATTTCATTAAACAATTAGTAGCCATATGTCTCTAGTTTACTCCAAATAAAAGACCATCTCATTTGGGTAACTAAAGAAAACTTTATGGCTAAAACACCGAAGGATACTCAATGAACAAATTTCAACTACATTTTCTAGCTTATAACCTCCAACATTTCACATATAACTCATCTTGTACCTAAACTATCTTTTCTACTTCATTTAAAATTCAAAAATTCTCCTTTTTCTTTACACATGACTAATCACGAACAATTTCTTATTTAATAGTTCTAACTTCTAAGAAAAGTTCGTGGTCCAACACCTAATGTGGATATAACTCAAATTGTGATACTTGAAGACCATAATTTTGACATGTGAGGAAAGTATAGAGTTGATCTAGTGATACTAAACAAAGGCGCTTCTTGTGAGTCAACCTAAGGGAAGTTAATTTCTTTTCCTTTAAGTTTTTTGCACTAGTTAGGATGTACATGTGTGTTTTAAGTTTATTTGTTCTTATTTGTTTTTAGGTTTTCAACAAAAGAGAGAGAGAATAGAACAAACATTTAAACATTTTCTCTTTTTCTATTACATCATGATTAGAGAATGAATTGATTAGAGAATTTCATGGCAACTTTAGCATGTATTTTTACTTTTGTGATTGGTCAATGTGCATTATCTTTAGAAGGGTAGTGACTAGTGGTATACATAAGCCAGTGAGATTTTGAGCCTTATTTGACTGACACATTCATATCAATCTCATTATCTTTTGCTTATCTGTGACCTTTATGACATGTACATCCTAAATTTCTTTTGATTTTTTATTTAAAATCACATTTTTATCACATGCATTAACATGAAAATGATTAGGCATTTTTTATTTTTCCAATCTACATTAGCTAAATAAACTACCCATTGTTATGAATTCTCTGTTTTTAACTCCCTTTGAGCTTTATTAGCCTTTCTTTTTGTACAAACCACATTACATAATTTTAAACTTAACCAAATGTTCTACCCAAGCCATAAAGCTGGTGGAGCACTTGTGACTGTTGAGTTTGTGGATGTACAAAATTCTATGTGTGGGGATATGCATATATGTGGGATGGTTATAATTGTTGGGATGTCATTTTATGTCTTATAATTGGAATTCCCATGTTGATGTAATTTCGTTCAATGTTTATATTAAAAAAGAAAAGAAAAAGCAAAAGAAAAAAGAAAAAAGCAAAAAGAAAAAAGAAAAAGAAAAAGTTTAAATAAAATTATCAAAGAGGAAATGCATATGTATTGAAAAGTTGTTTATAACTAGTCTTTCCTCCTAAAGTTGTATTAAATGGGTACTTGAGTATGTTGGATATGAGGTGGATGTTGCTTTTAATAATCACTCCATATGGTTACAAAATCTTATTTATGATTAATTTTGTGAGCGATATGTGCTTGATGTGGTTTGTCGTGAGAGAGCTTGACTTTCAGCTAGGACACATGATTTTTGTATTCATCATAGTTGATGTACACAATTGCGAGTGAATGTTTGTTTTTTCACTTGATGTTGTATTGAGTGTTTTTCTTTGTTTCACTAGCTTTGATGGCTTTCATGCTACTTTACCCAAATACATCTTACCTTACCTATGCCTAAATTACAACTTTAAAAAATCCCTTGATTCATGATTATGCATGTGAATCTTAGTGGAGAGAAATGAAATGATTTGAGTATTTGAGTATACTCATCAATGGTAGTTGAGTATACTTATGAATATATCATATTTAAACACATTTTGACCAAGTCTACAATTAGATTGCTCAGTTTTTGAAGGTGATGAATGTTAATTAGTCATAAGTATAAACTTTGAATGTTAAATTCTTGTTATGATTTTTGAAAGTTATTTATCTTTGCTAAGGATTATGTATTATTGGGAAATATAGGAAATAAGTAAATGTTTTTGAGTTTGTGATTTAAATTTTGATGTTTTTCCTAAGGATGGACAAAAGCTAAGTGTGGGGGAAATTGACATGTGCTTAATTGATTATGAATTTATTCTATAACACTTAGTGATGATACGAAAATACTTAAGATACTAACTTTAGTTCATATATCATTTAGGTAAAATTTGGAAAAGAAAAAGCTAAAGTGAGTCGAAAGCACTATATTTGAGCCATCTTCTTGAAACTCATACCCACTTATCTTCATAGAGAAAGAAAGAGAAGGATTAGAGCAAGAGAAGATAAGAACATAAATAAAATGAAGAGCATGAAGAGTATTGAACCAACTGTCATGGTTCTGAGACACATCTCATGACCATGACAAAAGGTGTCATAAGCATGACACATTTGTCACGCCCATGACTCATTTTGTATAGGTGTGACATAGGCATGAGTCTTACGACCGTGAGCCTCAATGAAGGTGGCATATAGGCGTGACAACATCATGCACATTTGTGAGACATTTATAACACACCTAATCCCTACTTTTCAGTATAAAAACATCATTTTTGTGACGACTGAGGGTTATGAAAGGTTTTAGTGTTTTTGGATAGGAAAAGAGTGGAGCTTTAGGATAAGATGAGAAGAAAGGACAAAATTCTCAACCCTAAGAGATTCATAGAGAGCTAGCATCCTGACACTGGTTTAGAGGAGACATCAACACCGATGAACCCAATTAAGTGTATTTATTATTGGGTTTGTTGTTCTTTCTCTTCTTAGGGATTGATTGTATTATCCTATGTTTGGGTCTTGTGTAAAAATGGTTGAATGCTCTATTTGATTTTTTTATGTAAGAATCCATTGCTAGAATTTTAATATAATGTGTAATTGTTATATTTGAGATTCGTTTGTAGCAATTAATGGTTCATTCATTAGGGATAACATAACCTAGGTTAAATGACTTGAGCTTGTGTGGTTGTTACCTTGATTAATTTGTTTTCTTAATTCATAATGTAGCTGTCCAATTAAATCTATAGAGCTTGTTTTAGGTTATTTAATGGATAGGTTTAATTAACGAGCATCTCTTAATTAAACACAGCCTAAGGGAGTTAATGTAAGATGATTAATTGTTTAGAGAGGTATAAGAACAACAATTCAATGAAATATGTTTAATTAGGTGTAGGCTTAGATTGAACTATAGAACTGGGTCCCTAATGAATTCATCACTTTCATCATTTTTTTCAATGTTTTCTTTAAATTTTTTATTAGTTTAGTTTCATTTTTATTTTCTTATTTCAAACCAAACCCTCTATAACCTAAACACAAATTGATTTCATAACAAGAACTAACTGAACACTCTCTATGGGATTGACCTAGACTCACCATTACTATAATTGTAGGTCTAGCTTATTTTGAGTAATGTTACAACGCGCTACATTAAGAAGGATTAAAGTGAAGAGGAGACAAGAAAATGAAAAACATGAAGTGTATATGATGCAAGGCATGTTCATGACTATGAGTATTATGTCATGGGCGTGACTCAAGATATATAGCCATGACTCAATAGTCATGGTCGTGACTCAACATACATAAGTGTGACTCATGTTGTCACGCTCCTGACTCAATTTCATAACTGTGACTCAACCACGCATGGCTGTGACTGTTGTGACCTAACACCCAAAAACCTAGCTTTTTGTATAACATGTTGACAGAAAAATGAATCGTTTTAGGTCTTAACTTTGGAAACAATAGGGTGCCAAAGCACTCTTATTTTGGAAGCCCATGAAGGGCTAATCCTCGTTGCTCCAATTTATAAGGGATATCGAAATTGAAGACATGTTTTGGGTGTCTCTCTATATATATTATGTTCTTTCTCTCTTTAGGATTGCTTATGTTATTCTATGCTTAATGATTTGGGTCTTTATGTAAGGATAATATGAATTTTCTATTTGATTGTTTTTATGTAAACTCATTGCTAGATTATTAAATGTAATACGTAATGATTGTGATTGGATTCACTTGTGGGAATTAATGGTGTTGAATCCTTAGGGATAACATAACCTAGGTTAAATGACCCAAATTTATATGGTTATTGCCTAAATTAGTTTGTTTTCCTAGTTCAAATGCGACTATCTAGATAAATCTAGAGAACTTATTCTAAGTTATCCAATAACTAGATTTGATTAAAGATCTTGTTTAATTGAACCTAAGGGAAAATTGGGATTAACAGAGCTTATTATTAACCTACGAGTAATAGTTTCAAAGAGAGATGTGAGAATACAAGAAAATGGAGTATTCTTATCCATATGTAGGCTGAGATTTATCCGAGAATCAGATTCTGAAACCCATTCCTCACTTTTGTCATTTTTAACTTCTTGTTTTAATTTGTTTTCTTTAGTTTAATTTAACCTTATTTTCTTTATTTCCTTTTTCGCTCAATAATAGAAAAATCAAACAACCCCTAAAACATAAAATTAAGATTAAATCCTTGCCTAAAATAATATGAGAATTAGAAACATGAAAATACTAATAAAAACACAATTTTAAGTCCTAAGCACATGATTATCTTATAAGAAAATGCTTAAAAGCATACTTAAACCTCTTTAAAAAATACTATAATATATACATATCACTTAACAAGGGACAATTATAGGATAATTTTTTAACTTTGAAAGAACTTTAATTGAGATAATTCATTATAAGTTTAGTTGTCTTGTGAATTAATTTGTTTAAGAAAATAGTGATGAGAATTTATTATTAAGTTAATTTTAATTTATTTTATTAAATTTGAAGATGTACACTTGATTTTCACCATGATAATTTTTTCATAATGTGGACATAAAATTGAGTTAGAAGTGAATTATTTTAAAGCATTTTTAGTATCCTACAAAAAATGATACAAGAAGCCATGACAATGGAGATCAAGGTGCAACATGCTAAGACAAGCTAACTTTGCCAAGTTGACCTATTACAAGGTAATGTGCAGTAAGGCTTAAACAAGCACTTCAAGGATTTGTTCAAAGTCACATTACAACTCACCTTGATGACAAGACTAAGCCATCTATGGAGTAGTCAAGCTTGTGATTCTTCTAGAGAGGGAATGTGAAGGGGCTAACACTTAGCCAAATTTCAAAACAAGTTCAATTATTCTTATGGAATTATTTTAATACGTTGGGCTTGTTATCTATCCTTTATTTATTAAGACCAAAGAGACTTGTTATGGGCTGGGGATTTATTAGTAAGCATGTGCACTCATTAAAAATCACTTTCCTTAGTTTATTTAAAGCTAGTTTTTGGACAACCAAACGTGTGGGCCTACGTAGAGTGATCCCTTAGGCCCATCCACCCCCTTTAAGTTTATTTAAATTATTTTGGTTTTATTTTAGTTATTTTAGCCCAAGTCTAAATGGATTAGGATCATATTGCATTATTGGGCTATAAACTCCTAAACTAGTTAGGATTAGGCTTGTTTTAGCATTAAAGGGTCTTATAACCTATTCCTTTTAGGTTTAGGATGTGGGAAAGGGTATAAATACCTTATTTTATCCTTGTAAACATCAAATTTGGTTGATTAACGAAATTGAGAAATATTCTCTTTAAGAAAGGTGTGTTCTTCTTATTGTTACTTCAAGTTTGCTTCACTTATCAGGGTAATCACTTGTTATGTGTTCAATTCTTCTATTTTCTTTGGGTTTGGGTCTCAATTTCGTATGATTGGGGTTTGAACTAGCATGTTCTTAGAATAGAAAGATTGGGGTTTTGATTCAGTAAGATTAGGGGGTTTCAAGAACCTTGTTTTCTTGGGGCTTCTGTATCAGTTGGTATCAAAGCTTTGGCTTAATTCTATTGAACTCATACTTATCTTTCATTGTTTTCTTTGTTGATTCCTTAGAAAAGTTAAAAAAAAAGAATTACTTTCTTGGAAGGAATTTGCCATTATTGGTTCTTTATGTTCTTGTTTCCTTAATTGATTCTTTGTTTTCTTGATCAACAATTAAAAAACAAGAAATTAAAAAAATTAAAAATTAAAAAACGTGAACAACAAAAAGAAAAGAAAAAGTGAACTAAGAAAAGAAAAAGTGAAGTATTAAAAAGTGAACAGTAGAAAGAAAAGAAAAGAAATTTCAAGATTGATTAAGAAACATCCAAGATTGTGATTCTTTGAATCTTTTTTTGATCTTTCATTTAAGATTTGTTCTTATCATTCAAGATTCATCTAGATTGCCTTTCTTTCATTCAAGAACCTATCAAGAAACATCCAAGATTGTGATTCTTTGAATCTTTGTTTGATCTTTCATTCAAGATTTATTCTTATAATTCAATATTCATTTAGATTGTCTTTCTTTCATTCAAATTGTCTTTCTTTCATTCAAGAACCTATTAAGAAATGCTTTCTTTGAATCTTTTGTTCAATTCTTGGAATTTTGGGCAGATTGGGATATTAAAATAAAAAAATTTGGTCTCGGGTTTGGTGAGTTTTTTCATATTTTTGTTTGTCTTTCTTTGTTTTCTAGTTTATTTCTTGTTGATTTGAACAATTGTTGCACTCATAATTGTTTAATTGACGCAAGAATCATTGCCCACATTACTCTTCGTCTGTGTATTGGCACTTTGATTTATTTTATGTCCGTACAATATTTTGCTTCTAGATTTGTTTCATCTATTCATTTTTCTTTATTAGGCTTGTTATCTTTGTGCTTTCTACTTGAACTTATTGCTTGTTGATTTCCTTGATCTTATCGAAGTGATCCTGAAAAGTAGCAATAAATGAGGCACTTGAGTGGAAAAGGAAAGAGTGTGAGATTATATGGTGAAAAGCCATTTTATTGTGTGAAACATGAGTGGGAAATTCTGTTATAGAGAGAAACACGTGAGGGAGTGTTATGAGGTTTCTAACGTTTTCTTACAGGAATTAATCATGTCTCATAATAACAATAAAGATGGAAAGAGTGATGGGAGTGAAGAGGACCAACGAAATACATTCTTTACTCTTGAAGCAATGCAAAATTAGCTCAAGAGAATAGAGACTATATTCCTTGAAGTCAAAGACAAGTTTGAACAGTAAGATAGAAACCTTGAAAGACAAGATAGACTTCTCATAACTATTAAACCAAATCTTCAGGGAATAATGGGGCAAGAAGAAGAGAGAACCCTCTAGTTCATAATCATTATCACTATGAAGAGAAGCAAGATGAAGATGGATTTGATGAGGACGAGTGGTATAGAGGCCGAAATAATACAAGAGGTGGTACAGGAGATAGAGGCCAAAATAGAGATGGTTATAGTGGAAGAGCTGAAAGAGGCAGAGAAGAGGAAGAGATTGAAAAGGTAGATATAAACATTGGTAGCATCAAAATAAAGATGCCACCATTTCAAGGAAGGAACGATGCAGATGCCTACTTGGAGTGGTAAAGGAAAATAAAGATGATATTTACCTACCACAATTATTTTGTGGAGAAGAAGGTGAAGCTGGCGGCAGTTGAGTTCTTTGATTATGCTACTATTTGATAGGATCAATTGATGGTTAGTAGAAGAAGAACTAGAGAAAGACTGGTTGAAACCTGGGATAAGATGAAACGCATCATGAAAAATAGATTTGTGCCAAGTTACTACTATAGGGAGTTGCATCAAAACTCCAAACATTGAGGTAAGGCATGAAGAACGTGGAAGATTATCACAAGGAGATGGAGATAGCTATGATAAGAGCTAACATAGAGGAGGATAGAGAGGCTACAATGGCTCGGTTCCTTGCTGGTCTAAATAAAAAGACAGCCAACATGATTGAGCTTCATCAATACTTATAGTTAAAGGGCATGGTAAGTATAGCTATGAAGATTGAGAAGCAATTGAAGGGAAAAAGCTTCAACAAGGGAAAGATCAATGATAAGTCTTATAACAATAAGGACAAGTCCAAGGAAAAGCGGACAACCTCTAAAGGTGTGCCTACATCTAATGATCAAAATCCTAGCACTAAGCAAATAGACATTAAATGTTTCAAGTGTTTGGATTCAGGCATAAGGCAAATCAATGTCCCAATAGGAAGATCATGTATTTGTGAGATGGGGTAATTGAATCAAAAGATAGTGATGGAAGTGATATGCCTAAGTAGGAGGATTGCATTTATGAAGAAATTGAGCAACCAGTCCAAGCCGAAGCACTAGTAGTGAGGTGAGCTCTCAATGTACAAGAAAAGATAGAGCTTAGGGAACAAAGGGAGAATATATTCCACACTAGATGTTTAATTAAGGGTAAGATGTGCAGTTTAATAATTGATAGAGGAAGTTGCACCAATGTTCTAAACATAGTTTTAGTTAAGAAATTGAGGCTGCCTCTCATTAAGCACTCTAGTCCTTATAAGTTGCAATGACTTAATGAGTGTGGAGAGGATAGGGTGGAAAAGCAAGTACTAGTGGCATTCTCAATTGGGAGATATTCTAATGAAATGTTGTGTGATGTAGTTCCTATGCATGCTGGTCATTTACTATTGGGGAGACCATGGCAATATAATAGGCATGTACTGCATGATGGATTCAAAAATAGGTATTAATTCAAGATGAGGGAGAAACACTTCATATTGGCACCCTTTTCACTAAGAGAAGTTCTTGAGGATCAATTGAGACTTACAAAATCCATGGAAGAACAGAAACTTAGAGAGGCTCAAGAGTTTAAAAAGAAAAAAGACAAAAGGTCATTCAAGAAAATAAGAACAAAGGCCTAACTGGGAGTAATTACCCTAGTGAGCAAAAGAAAGAGAGTGGTGCAATTGAAAAACGAGAGAAGAGTGGAACAAAAAAAAGTACTTTCTTTGTAAAAGAAAAGGAGTTGAATAAGGTGAAGTACACGCAGAAACCATTGGTTTTGCTTATGTATAAGGAGTTGTTTTATAGTGAGATTGACCTCGACCCTTCTATGCCTAAAGTTATGAAACTTGTTTTGTAGGAATACTTTGATGTCTTTCCAGATGAGTTGCCCAAGGGACTACCACCATTGAGGGGAATTGAACATTAGATTGTTCTCGTGCCAGGAGTTCAAATTCTAAATTGCCCAACCTATAGGAATAATCCTGAGGAGACAAAGGAACTTCAAAGGTAAGTGGAGGAGTTGCTTGAGAGGGGCCACGTGAGAGAAAGTCTAAGCCCATGCACAGTTCTAGTTCTATTGATGCCAAAGAGATTTAACTTGGTGTATATGCGTGGATTGCAGGGCAATAAACAAGATAACGGTAAAGTACCGCCACCCCATTCTTAGGTTAGATGATATATTTGATGAGTTACATGGTGCTTGTTTCTTTACAAAAATTGATCTCAGAAGTGGTTATCATCATATTAGAATGAAAGTAGGGGATGAATGGAAAATAGCCTTTAAAACAAAATATGGTCTATATGACTGGATGGTTATGCCATTTGGTTTGACAAATGCACCTAGCACTTTTATGAGATTAATGAACCATGTTTTACGTGATTTTATTGGCAAGTTTGTGGTTGTATACTTTGATGTCATTTTGATTTATAGCAAAAGCCTTGATGAGCATGTTATGCATCTTAAATCTATACTAGAAGCACTTAGGTGTGAAAGACTATATGCTAAACTTAAAAAGTGTTCTTTTTGTATGGATAAAGTTGTTTTTCTTAGCTTTGTTATTTCTGCCCGTGGTGTGCATGTTGATGAGGAGAAGGTTAAGGCTATTAAAGATTGGCCTGCTCCTAAGTGTATTGGTGATATACATAGTTTTCATGGTTTAGCTAGCTTTTATAGTCTTTTTATGAAAGATTTTAGTAACATTGTTGTGCCATTGACTGAAATAATTAAAAAGGATGTTGGATTTAAGTGGAATGAGGCACAAGAACTTGCTTTTAATATGTTGAAAGATAAATTGTGCTCTGTGCCTGTATTGAGTTTGCCTAACTTTAATGAAGCTTTTGAGATAGAATGTGATGCCTCCGGGTTAGGTATTGGTGTTGTTTTGATGCAGGGTAGGCATCCCATTGCATACTTCAGTGAAAAGCTTCATAGGCTATAATTGAATTATTCCACTTATGACAAGGAACTCTGTGCCTTGGTGAGAGCATTGGAGACTTGGCATCATTTTCTCTGGCCAAAGGATTTTGTGATCCATTCTGATCATGAGTCATTGAAACATATAAAGGGCCAAGGTAAGTTAATCAAGAGGCATACGAAGTGGCTAAAGTTTATAGAGACCTTTCTATACGTGATACAATACAAATAAGGTAAGGAGAATGTAGTTACTGATGCACTTTCAAGAAGGTACACTCTAATCACTACTTTAAGTTCTAAATTGTTGGGGTTTGAGTACATTAGGGATTTATATGTTTCAAATTCTGATTTTGGCTTTATGTTTGATGCTTGTGAGCAAGCTGCATTCCAAAGATTTTATAGACATGATGGCTATCTGTTTAGGGAGAACAAGTTATGTTTGCCTAAATGTTCTATGCATGAAGTCTTTGTGCGTGAATCACATTGTGGGGGTTTAATGGGTCATTTTAGGTTCAAAAACACATGACATACTTTGTGACATTTTTATTGGCCTAACATGAGAAAAGATGTTAAGAAAATTTGTTCTACGTGTGTTGCATATAAACAAGTGAAATCTAAGACTCATCCATATGGTTTTTATAAACCTTTGCCTGTGCCTAAGCATCTGTGGACTGACATATCTATGGACTTTGTTTTAGGACTACCTAGGACAAAAAAGGGTAGGGATAGTATATTTTTAGTAGTAGATCGGTTTAGTAAGATGGCACATTTCATTGCATGTCATAAAACTGATGATGCTATAAATATTGCCGAATTGTTTTTTAGGGATGTTGTACGTTTGCATGGTGTTCCTAAGACTATTGTTTCTGATCGTGATGTAAAGTTTTTGAGCCACTTTTGGCGTGTTCTTTAGGGTAAGCTAGGTACTAAACTTTTGTTTTCTACTACTTGCCATCCTCAAACTGACGAACAAACTGAAGTGGTGAATAGAACTTTAGGTTCTCTTTTGCATACTATGGTTGGTAAAAATCTTAAAACACGGGAAGAATGTTTGTCGTTAGTTGAATTTGCATACAATAGGAGCATACATTCTACTACTGGTTATTTGCCTTTTGAGATTGTTTAGGGTTTTAATCCATTAACGCCTTTAGATTTGTGTTCTTTACCTTTAAGTGAGATAACTAGTGCAGATGGACAAAAGAAGGCAAATTTGGTGCGCAACATTCATAAGAAAGCAAGACAACACATAGAGAAGTGAAATGAAGCATATGCATAAAGAGTTAATTAAGGGCAAAAGTTGTGCAATTTGAGCTTCGTAATTGGGTTTGGTTGAATTTCAGGAAAGAGGGGTTTCCTAAGTAAAGGAAATCCAAGTTGGATCCGAGAGGTGATGGGCCTTTCCAAGTCCTTGAAAAGATTAATGATAATGCCTACAGGATTGATTTGCTAGGTGAGTATCAAGTATCTGCTACGTTTAATATTACTGATCTCTCTTCATTTGATAATCTAGGGGTTGATTTGAGGACGAATCCTTTTGAGGAGGGAGAGAATGATACAAGAAGCCATGGCAATGGAGATCAAGGTGCAACACGCCAAGATAAGCTTACTTTGCCAAGTGGACCTATTACAAGGCAACGTGCAGCAAGGTTTAAACAAACACTTCAAAGGTTTGTTCAAAGTCACATTACATCTCATCTTGATGACAAGACTGAACTATCCATGGAGAATTCAAGTGGAGTAGTCAAGCTTGTGATTCTTCTCAAGAGGGCATGTGGAGGGGCTAATACTTAGCCAAATTTCAAGACAAGTTCAATTATTATTATGGACTTATTTTAATATAATGGCCTTGTTATTTATCCTTTGTTTGTTAGGCCCAAAGAGACTTGTTATGGGCTGGGTATTTATTAGTAAGTATGTGCACTCATTACAAGTCACTTGCCTTAGTTTATTTAAAGCTAGTTTTTGGACAACCAAGCGTGTGGGCCTAAATAGAGTGATCCATTAGGTCTATCCACCCCCTTAGGTTTATTTAAGTTATTTTGGTCTTATTTTAGTTAGTTTAGCCCAATCTTAAGTGGATGAGGATCAGATTGCATTATTGGGCTATAAACTCCTAAACTAGTTAGGATTATGCTTGTTTTAGCATTAAAGGGTCTTGTAACCTATTCCTTTTAGGTTTAAGACGTGGGAAAGGGTATAAATACCTTATTTTATCCTTGTAAACACTATATTTGGTTGATTCATGAAATTGAGAAATATTCTTTTCAAGAAAGGTGTGTTCTTATTGTTACTTCAAGGATTACATCATTTATCAAGGTAATCACTTGTGGCATGTTCAATTCTTCTATTTTCTTTGGGTTTAGGTCTCAATTTCGTATAATTGGGGTTTGAACTAGCATGTTCTTATAATAGAAAGATTGAGGTTTTGATTCAATAGGATTAAGGGGTTTTAAGAACCTTATTTTCTTGGGGTTTCTGTAGCAAAAAGAAATGTGTAAATAAGTAAGCATAAAATAAGTTCACTATGCTAGCTTCAAACTACGTAAAAATGTTAAAGTTGAAGAATGGTGCTAGTAGTTATTCAAAATAGTGACCTGATTGGATTACTAGGACTATTAACAATAAGATATTATTTTTACGTCAAAATGTTAGGTCATTATCAAACAAACTCTAAATTCTCATGTCTTAGTTTAGATTCATTATTGTTTTCTTAACAACAAGGGTTATAATAACGTTTAAAAGTTGAAGCATCTTTCTTGTATGTATTCACTTTAAACATTAGGTTAAATTTTATGGAGTGAGTTAAAATTTGAAGGATTATGGAGCTAAATTGAATTTATTCATGACTTTATGCAAGTAGCAAAATGCTTAGCAAATTTATAAACTTCATACTAAATAATAATGAATCTTAGCTTATTGAATTGATTTGTTTCATTATTTGTAAAGTTGCCATCTACTTAAGTTAATAGTGATGAAATTGATTTGCTTTAGGGAAAAAAATGCATGAGTGGAGCAAATTTTGATAAGTGATAATTAGACTATATTTTTAACATGATTTAAGGAGTGTTTACTTAAGTTTTGATCATTTTTATATGATTTAGTACTCAATTTTATTACATTCTAAGTTATAACTTCATCTTTATATGGTCCACAAGGGACATAGGTTAGTTGTGTTTAGCTATGAATTGTGTTTTCTTCGTAGTTTTGACTTAAAATCTTCTCCAATTTTAAATAAAGCTCATCCTAAGGCAATACATTCACAATTACCTAAAAACACAACATAAAGTGAGTTAAATAAGACAATTTAAGCATAAAATATAGCAAATATATAAAGGAAAATATCTACAATTTGATACGCATTAAATTTCCCCACACTTAAGTTTTTCCTTATCCATTAACAAATCAATCATAATTCACTAGATAAAGAAACTATGACACTAAAATATAATTCTGACAAGAATCCAATGAGTTGTAGTCCTAGTAGTCATGATATAGATCATATAATCAAAACTCCAACATTAAAGCACAATAATGATAATCCAGTATGCTGCAATCCTAGCAAAGAAGATAAAGATCATGCTACTAAGACTTATGTTCCAAAATTGAAGCACATTTATGGTAAAAATCTAATTAGTTTCTCTTCCACTAAAAAGGATAATGTACACACAATTAAAGCTACAATTTTTTTAATGCAATTTTAAATTATCACTAGAAGGAAATTAGGAAGGAATAAGAATCAGACTTATTTTGCTCTTAAAGTGTGACAATCTCCTCCTGGAACATAAGGGGTTTAAATTCCCCGGTTAAGCAACAAACAATCAAAGAAATTGTTGTTGTAAATAACTTTATTTTGCTAGGAATTTTGAAAGCTAAACTGAAATCAAATCATTGCAATCTCCTATCTATATTGCCTACATGCTAGAAGCCTATTTCTAATCATGATTATCACCATAATGGGAGAATTTTAGAAGTGTATAATAATGATAAAATGGAGATTATCAACTTTATTATCTATGATCAATTAATTCATTTGAAGGTGAAGATCAAAAGTTTGAATAAACCTTTTAACATTTCTATCATTGTTGCCTTTGATTACAGTTTTCATAAAATATCATTATGGAAGAAACTCATTGATATCTGACAAGGCCTCATCACTACTTGGTTGTTGTTAGGAGACTTTAACTTCATAATTCATCCTAATGAGGCAGATGGTTCTCACTCTAGCAAACTTATATGTAATGATTTGGAAAATTGCTTAAATGATATTCAAGTAGTTGATTTACCAAGTAGAGTAACTTTTATACTTAAGAGTAATAAGAATTAGGATAATACCTTCTTAAGAAAAAAGTTAGACAAAGGCCTTTCTAACTTCATAGATGTAGGAATTTCCTAATTTAAGAGCTTTGTTTTCCCAATCCTAGTGTATATGATCACTCTCCAGTAATTGTGTAGTCTGAATCAATGGATCCTCCTATCAAACACCCATTTTGGTTTAACAACTTCCTGATCAATCTTTCAGGTATATGTTGTTAAGAAAGGGCTTACCACTCACTTCATTAGAACAAAGCAATTCCAGTGCTCAAGGAAATTTAGTTGTATTTATGAGGAAATTAAGTTATTTTGCAAAGCCAATCTTAGTAACCTTCATCATCTCCTAAACACAACTAATCAGCTCTAAGCATAAAATGATCTCTACCTCAACCCCACTAACTAGACTCTTCAAGAA
>JANSVA010000216.1:17124816-17137828 GCA_025504915.1 Erythroxylum reticulatum
ATCTCCTAAACACAACTAATCAGCTCTAAGCATAAAATGATCTCTACCTCAACCCCACTAACTAGACTCTTCAAGAACTAGAAAATAGGTCTTGAACAACTACATTTATGTTATTGACTTTAATTATTCACTTTGGAAACAAAGATTTAGAAGTAAATGGATATAAGATGGGGGATAAGAACACTTCATTCTTTCATATATCTGTTATATCAAGGAAGGCTTCCAATAGGATAGTAACTCTATAATCAAATGGAACTATGCTTCATATATAGTATCAATTTACAAATGAAGCTAAAAATTACTACACTCAACTCTTAAGTACAGGCTCTTCAACTTTAACCTCAATTAGAATTATATAAGAGATTTTCTAACACAAATTGATAGCGAATGAAATGGAAGCTCTTTCTTTACTCGTCTTAATAACTGAGATTGAAAATGCCGTCAAATCTTTAGCTCAATGTAAAGTGATTGATTAATATTGTTTGCTACTACAAATTATAAGTTTTAATCACAAATGCACTGGTAAGTATGGGTTGATCCCATGAAGACTGTAAGTACTAGTATTAACACTTTTTCTATTATCAAACTACCAAATCAGGTTGTAAATTTAATTAAAAATTAAACTAAACAAACTAAATTAAAGTTATCATAATATTGAACTAAAATAAAGGAAATACTATGATTAATCGATATCAAATAAGTAGTATCTAGGTGATAAATCCCCTTAAGATATATTAATCTCTAGCTCTTTATCATGCAATTAAATTATTGATTATTGAATTGTGAAAATTCTTGTATTATGTTAATATCTTTTTTAAGACTATTAACAACTAACCCTCTGTTAATTAACTAAAATCACTTTCTAGTTCAAACCCCTAAAATTGCATTACTCAATTAGCAAATTTCATTATTATGTTTAACGCTAATCCAAATGATTTATGTTGATCTATCACTAAGTTTGCATACAAATCCTTCTAACTAGGGTAGATTTATTTATAAGAAAGGATTTGTCAATACCAATCATATGAAATCAAACATTAGACTAATATTTCAGATATACTAGTTTAAGAATATAAACATATAATTGAATTGAAATAAATCAATAAATAAAATTGAATTGAATAAAAGATTACATCATTTTATTTATCCTAGCTAAGGGTTCATCACACCCAGGCACTAACCAAATTAGTTCCTAAACATTGAAAACAAATTCAATATCAAATATTCATAAGAGCAAATAGAAATAAAAGAATTCATATCCTATATCATCCTTTTATCTCTAATGAAATCTTTTAGCAATTTAGATTGAAGGTTGCTCTCTCTCAAATCTTACGACATAATCTTTATGTTTTCCTTATCCTTTATTTAGAACTGCTTCTTCTCTGGTATCTAATACAACTCTAAAATGATTCACTTATGTACCCTTTAATAATAATCTTTTATAGTAAAAACTAGAGTTTTTGGGATATACACGATTACTTAAAAGGTCATGTAGGTTACCACGTATCTTAAAAATACCTCAATTTATGACTTTACATGATTGCAAGAGCTTACACAAGCAATATACATGGTCTTGTATCTTCACGCTAGTAAAAAGAGTGCCTTCGAAGCTCCACACATTTGCATTGACTTACAAAGGCACTATACACATCCACGTATCTCCAAATTTACTTTAAATTTTGGTATAAAACTTTAAATCTTGGTTTTATACCTAAATTCTTCTCTTTCTGGTCTATAAAGGCAATTATCACCTACAAACATATTTTAAAAAATAAGTACCAAAAATACTATAGAACTATTAAATAATAAGCAAAACACACTAAATATAAATATATAAATATAGTCAATTAATCATTTATCATAAAGTACCTACTAATAATGATTTCAATATAATCTTTTTCACTAAAAATTGGTGCCTTATGAGGAAAACAATAGTTGAAGCAATTTAGGAGTTTTTTAATAAAAGAAAACTCCTCAAAAAGCTTAATACCACCTTCGTCACCTTGATTCCTAAAGGTAAGGAACATAAGTCTCTAAAAGATTTTAGGTCAATATCTTGTTGTAATTCATTATACGGGATAATTTATAATGTGATTATAGAAAGACTAAAATATATTCTCCTTGATCTCGTTGATCCTATTCAATGTTCTTATATACCTAAGACACATATTGGTGATAATGTTGCTCTAGCTCAAGAATTGTTCAAGCAATACAATAGGAGAAATGGTAAAAATTGTTTTTTCAGAATTGATTTTATGAAAGCATATAATACTATTGACTAGAGATTCATTCTAAACATCTTAAGGGCTTTTGTTTTCCTAAAGATCTTCATTGGATGGACATCTTAATGTATCACATTGGTATCTTACAAAATCCTTATTATTGGCCAACCTTCTAAGCTTATTCATATAGCTAGAGGTATTAGATAGGGAAATCCTATCTTCCCTTATCTATTTTCCATGTTTTTGGAAGTCCTCACAAGACTCCTAAAATGAACTCTTAGTAGGAATTAAAGCTTTAATTTTCATTCCAAATATAATAAACTCAACATTATTAGTCTAAAATTTGTTGATGATGTTTTTATTTTCTCTAAAGCAAAAATCAATTCAGTCACCACAATGTCCAAAGCCCACAAGTTATTTAAGAAGATCTCTAGTATGGTTATTAACAATGAGAAATATAAATTCTTCATCTCTAATGTTGCTATCCATTAATCTACAAAGATTTCTTCTATTACAAACTTCAAGGAATCTCATCTTCCTCTAAGATATCTTGGAGTTCTAGTCTCTTTTGTTAAGCATGCATTCTCTAATTTTAAGCCTCTTTTAGATAAATTCAAGAATAAAATAGAGAATTGGAGCTCTAGAACTATCTCTCTAGCAGGAAGATGTTAATTGATACACTTTGTAATTTGCTCACTTACCAATTATTGGGCTGCACACATTGTATTTCTTAAAACTGTGATGAAGGTAACAGAGACACTTTTCAAAAACTTCCTCTGTTATGCGAGTGGTAAAGGTAGCTATAAAGTTAGTTGGCTTAAGGTATGCAGGTCTAAAAAACATGGTGGATTAATAGTTCTTCTAATCAAAATACTAAAATTTTCCTACGTACAAGAAGACTTTAAAGATTATTAGGGGTCAAATGGGCGCATTCCTACTATATAAAAGGTTAGAACTTATAGAATGCCAATATTCATATCAATGCCTATTCACTCACAAAATTCTAACTTAAGATGAGGAATATCATCATAGGATCATGTAAATATGTGATCAATGATGGTAGGAATACTTCTTGTTGGCATGATCAGTGGTCTCCCTTTGGTCCTCTGGTTGCTATGACAGAAACAACTCCCTTACAAGGAACCTTATCTTCCAATATCATATTTTCAAAAACCATCTCCATTATAAAACCTTATCTTCCAATATCATATTTTCTAAAACCATCTCCATCATAAACCTTTTAACCTTATTAACATTGTCTACATTATTTGGTTTCTTATCAAATCTTGTTCTCAACAATTCTAAAGAGGACTTAATTATGTGGATGCATACTCTTCTCATATTTTTCATTAATGCACTTTATGGTCAACCATTAGGAATAGACTTCCTACAGTAGACAGAATAATCAACTTTTCTTCTTTACCAAACTGGTGTATTTGATGTAAATCTTCTACTAAAAATGTGGAATATATTTTCTTTTAGTACCAATACAATTAGTACACACAAGTTACTATTATTCAACTTTGCAACCATGCTAATCCCTTAGATTATTAGTTAGGAATTATTAAGTGGTTTGGTAATGTTCAAATGAAATTTGAAGGTGATTTATGGGTGTTCAAAGCAACGTTTAATTACTTATTATCTAGCTTATAGGAAGAGAGAAATAGTAGAATATTTTGTTATTACCAAAGAGACTTCTCTATAGGTCTATAGAATTAGACAACATATTTTTTTCATATAAGGATAAACATTTGTTTTAGTCCTCAATGTCAACTCACTTGGAGAAGGATTAAATAACTCTGCTACTTGATTCCAAAGTGTAGCTATTAGTGATCTTTAAGTACAAGTGTTGTATAGGAAGTATAGTCTTTTAACAATTCTAAAGACTTAATTATGTGGATGTATACTCTTATATTTTTCACTGATGCACTTTATGGTCAGCCATTAGGAATAGATTTCCTACAGTAGACAGAATAATCAACTTTTCTTCTTTACCAAACTGGTGTATTTGATGTAAATCTTCTACTGAAAATGTGGAATATATTTTATTTTAGTACCAATAAAATTAGTACACACAGTTTACTGTTATTCAACTTTGCAACCATGCCAATCTCCTAGATTATTAGTCAGGTATTATTAAGTGGTTTGGTAATGTTCAGATGAAATTTCAAGGTGATTTATGGTTGTTCAAAGCAACATTCAATTACTTATTATCTGGCTTATAGGAAGAGAGAAATAGTAGAATCTTTTGTTATTACCAAACAGACTTCTCTGTAGGTCTATAGAATTAGATAACACTTTTTTTTTTCATATAAGGATAAACATTTGTTTTAGTCCTCAATGTCAACTCACTTGGAGAATGATTAAATAACTCAGCTACTTGATTCCTAAGAGAAGCTATTAGCGATCTTTAAGTACAATTGTATAGGAAGTATAGTCTTTTGATTTTACAATTTTGTATGAACTCATTGTTACCTTTTTCCTTCAAATTTTAATAAATTCTTTCTTTCATAAAAAATGCAAGCCTTCCCTGTTTATTGTATTTTGGAAAAATCAATCTATACGAATCCCATATGTTTTTTGAATAATTGTTTTGTTATTTTTAAAAATATCATATCTCCCTATTATTTCTAAAAACTAGATTTCCTCGTTCAGTTGTTGAAAATTTTGGTGTTTAGATTGATTTTTGTTTCTATAAACGTGTTTTTGGAAAAACAATTCATGTATACCCCTACCTTATCTTTTGGTTTGATTGTGGTTATCTAGATTTTATTTTGTGGTGTGTTTGAATCAGTAGCAAGGAACTTAATCTCCTATGGTAAGCTTCCACTGGTAATGGATATGGTCAGGGGTGACGGAGCTGGTCGATGGTCGTAATCGTCATTGGCTAGGGCAACAGTCACCCAAAAAACGAGGGTGAAACTTGTCCAAGGTGACGAAGCCAAGACGCCTAAGCAAAGAAGAGCGACGATCAAAAAAGGGAGGCTATAAAGCACCAGCGATAGAGCAACAACGTGTCTCACATGGGGATACAACATATGAACTGAGCACACCTCATATAAAAATGTTCTAGTGTGTGCAGTGTAAGTCCCAGATAGTTCCCACTCATTTTTTATTTTAATTTTTATGATTTTTAAGCCTTCCTTTTTAATTAAATTGATTTTATTGAGATTAGATTGGTTTAAATTTCCAACAAAATCTTGAAAAGAATTTTCTAATTTTTTGAAAAATTATTTTCAAAGGTTTATTTTATTGGAAATATTTTTTAATTTAGTTTAAATTTTCATAGAATTGAATTATTAAATTAAATTATTTATCAAATCAATAATTAGAATCAAACAAAGGTTTTAAAGGAAAATTTTCCATAATTTGACTATTTTACAAATTATTAATAAATAATATTATATTTTTAGACCTAAATTTTTGGAATTATAAATTCCTCAATAAATATTAAACGCATATTAAGAATGTGATAATTGCCTTCCATTATTTAAGAATGAAACTAGAGTTCTATTTATTGTAAGACTTATTGAGTGACTCAAGGGCCCTTTAACCAAATATGTTTTATCCTAAATTAAAGGATTTTACTTAACTAAATATGTATGATCTAGATGACCCGTAATCATATGAATTTATAGGCAAGGTTGGGAATAATATAGAAGATATATTTTAGTAAAGAGTTGTTATATAATGGATCTAGGAGTCACATAAGATGTGATACCTATTCAAATTGATTTAGTTTTTAGAGTGAACTAAGATCAAGTTAGTCTAAATGGGATCTTAGCCATTAAAAATTAATTGATAATTTCTCAATTGAACAGTGAAAGTTATTATTTTGAATAAAATAGTGGATGTAACCAAATATATATTAAAATCCTTATTTAATTTGGTTTTTGGCATAAACTAATACTTGATCTTTTATGCCTTTTGATTGTTAGATAAGGTGAGTACCAATCTGTTGCTAAGTAGCATCTTAGATGCTACCAATCTAACTAGACCTAATTTCTCGAACTAGTTTTGTAAGTTGAGAACTATTCAATTAAGAAAGAAAACTATATATTCTTAACACTATTGTTCCACCAGAGCTTAGTTCAGATGCAACTAGTAAGGTTTGAGAGAGATATCAGCATTATATTGATGAAGTGAACAAGTTACAGATGTAAGGATAGCTACTATGTCTCTGGAGCTTCAAAGAGAGCACAAGAATATGGATGTTCTTGCTGTAATTTTGCATCTTCAAGAGATGTTTGGTGCATAAAATATGTCGAGATATATCAATTCTACAAAGCGTTATTTCAATGCGAAATTGCACAAGGATCTTTACTAAAACTACACATAATAAAAATGATTGGCTATATCAATGCTTAACTCATTGTCAATAAACCTAATTGGCTGGCTATATTAAAAAAAATAGGCCAATAAGGTTTATTGACAATGAGTTAAGCATTGATATAGTACTATAGTCTCTCAGTTCGAGATTCTCATAGTTTGCTCTAAAATTCCATATAAACCAAAAGGATGTGTCATTTCCTAAACTACTTAATATACTTAAGATGGTAGACGGGTGTTTAAGAAGGAAACCATTTATGTTCTTATTGTGGATTCTTCTAAGGGCAAGAAAAAAGGGCGATAAAAAGAATAATAACAAGAAACAAAACGCTTTTACTATAGTAACAAAGCCAAAAGGTGGTGTCAAGGAAAAGAACAATAACAAAGGCACATATTTTCACTATGGAATTGATGGACACTAGAAGAGAAATTGTAAATCTTATCTTGCTACCTTGAAAGATAAGAAACTTAAGAAAGCTACTTCTTTAGGTATTTTTATGATTAAGAACAATTTTTCCACTTCTATTTTATATTCTTGGGTATTAGATTCTAGATATGGTTCTCATATTTATAATGACATGCAAATGTTAACGAAGAGTGGATCATTGAGGAAAGGCAAAATGGATGTACAAGTTGGTAATAAAGCAAGAGTAGTTGTAGGAACTTTTAGTTTAACTTTGACCTATGGGCTTGAACTAGAACTAAATACTTATTATTATGTTCCAATTGTTACAAAAAATATTATATTTATTTCTTATTTATATTTAGATGGATTTTACTTCATTATTAAGAATAAAAGTTATGTTTTCTATAAATATAATGTTTATTATAGATCTGGGTACTTACAGATGGTTTGTTTAAATTAGATCTTAAAGGTTAATCCTTAATATAAATAGTAACAAAAGAAAGCTAAGTGACTGAAATATACCTTATTTATATCATTGTTGGTTAAGTCATATCAACAAAAATAGAATCATGAAGTTATATATAGAAGCATATTTGAATCTTTTTTATTATAAATCATATGAAACTTTTGAATCATGTTTATAAAGAAGATGATCAAACTACCCTTTAGTGGAAAAAGAGAATACGTTAGTGAGTTATTAAATCTTATAAATTTAGATGTATGTGGCCTATTTCTTTTTATACTATAGGTGAATAATTATATTTCATTATGTTCACAAATGATTATTTTAGATATGGTTATGTATAATTAATGAAACAAAAGTCTGAATCAATTGAAAATTTTAAAGAATTTAAACTTAAGGTTGAGAAACAAATTACTAAGAGTATTAAGACATTTAGATCTGATCGAGTTAGTGAATACTTGGACCATAAGTTTCTTAGATACTTAAAAGAGAATGTGATTTTATCACAATGTACTCCTCTTGGAACTCCACAATATAATAGGGTTTCTGAATAGAGAAATCACACTTTATTAGATATGGTACGTTCCATGATGAGACACGTAGTTATTCTTATCTCCTTTTAGGAATATGCCATTGAAGCTACTGCTTGCCTTTTAAATAGAGTTTCATCCAAATCAGTTGACCAAACTCCATATGAGATATAAAATGATAGTAGACAAAACTTGCCATATTTAAAGACTTGGCGATATGATGATTATATAAAGTGTGCAACATTTGATAAGCTCTTAGCATCAATTTTTAAAGAAAAAGAGTTCATTAAGATACAAACTAAGTAGTTGGAAATTGAAAGGAAAGATAACCTAGGAAAAGAACAAGAAAACCATCAAGATTCAACAAGTACTAACACTAAAAATGCTTCTAACCTCTTATAACTTACCTAATAACCATCTATATGGATTTCATTCCTAACACCTAGAAACTAGGCAAAATTCACTAAACAAATGGCCACCCAAGAACCAAACAACATAGAAAAACAATGTAAGGCACCAAATTATACCTAAGTTGTAATATTACATGTTCATCAAGGTAAATATGATAGGTGTTAAAATTGTGACATGATTGTAAGTTGAATATGTATTAAATTTTGGTTTAATGGATCATACTTAGTTGTTTGGAATTTATTGTTACCGTTAGAGAAGTGAGGTATTAAAATGTACATTTTGATTAGAAAAAGGTCAAGTGGCAAGACAAGCTAGTACATGGAAAATTGGATGAGTAACTTTATAAGTTAGTGATATTTAACAAAACTAATGCATTGACATTTAGTATATTGGTTTAGTGACAAGTGGCCTAATTGAATTGTGATATTTGGCAACATGATATGAAGACAAGTGGCTCACTCCTATGATTGCCATAGAGGTTACTCTATGGAAGGACATGTGTCCCTTCAAAGTTAGGACACCTTATAAAGTAAAAGCTAAATCACTCCAACTTATTTGGTGTTTCTACTTCCTTTTCACTACTCTCACCACCGAAACCTCTTACTCCCTCTTAACTTTCAAAATTTTTGCTTGATTTTGGATCATTATCGTCACTTGAAGTCCTTGCATGAGACTACATCAAGAATGCAACCTTATACTACCTTCTATGTTTTTATCATCTTGGTGTTAAGCTCATCTTACATCTACCTTGATTTGGAAGTGTATTGATTACATGAAGGGCTAGTTTGGTTAGTTCTTTGAAACTTGAAGCTAGACAACTAATGGAATTCTAAACTTGGTAGCATGTATTAATACAAGTTCTATGATGATTGAATTGGCATAGAATATGTGTTATGATGATGACAAATGAGTGTTGGAAAATTGATTCTTGTATGCCAAATTATGTTTTAGTTTTGATGTATGAAAGATAATGATTGTGAGCTGCCTAATGAATGAATTTTGAATTAGTTTTGGACATGAGTTTGATGATGTATTGGAGAATGAATAAGGTAGAATTGAAGCGTAATTAAGGGTTTATGTTGAAGGAGTATTGAATAGAAGTGAAGGACGCAAGTTTTGGAAACAAAAGGTCATGGGTGAGTGAATTGATTATGAGATTTACATGGCACTTCCCACAGTCGTGGGAAATGTTTTAGAAGGCAAAAAAATTAATTTTGTATATTTTTTGACTATATAAGGTTAAGGCACTTTATAATTGTGTAATTGGACTTGACTAAGGTGTAAAATGAACCTAGTTTGATATGGAATTAGTTAATTAAAAGTTTAATAAGGTTTGGATTGTTAATTGAGATAATAACTTAAGGAAAGTGGTATTTGATATCAAAGTGTCTAATTTTGAAACTTAGGAATTGTTAATGGAATGAAACATACCTATGAATGCAAATGTGGTTTAAAGAACAGGATTATTGTGAATTACTTATGATTGTTTATGAATTGGGAACTTGAGTAATTAAATGTAATGTGTAATGACTTAATGCTTTGTTGTTTTGTTGATGCAAATGCTTATGTTTGTAAGGCATATTGAGTTGACTGAATGTGAATGAATATGTTTAAGTTGAACAAAATCGAATAAAGTCATATGTTTTGCAATATGTCTTTACATGAAAATTCTGAAATGTGACATGTTTTGTTTTAAAACTGCCAAGTCCTAGCTGTGGGTAAATAGGCGTGCCTATAAGGGTTTGCAGCTATTCCTGTGACACTAAAGTGTCTCCTGATATTGACACTTCGGTGTCTCCTGATATTGACAGTTCAGTGTCTTTTGTTACTGAGACATAAGGCTCTCCTATTTTATGATACCAATCATAGGTATCTCCTATTTTGGTCCCGTTACCCACTTCTGTAAAAAGGATTAACAGGTTAACCTATTTTGTGTTCTGATACATGTTCAATTCTAACACAAATTAAGTTCTAATCTGATACAAGTTACGTTCTATTTTGATAAAAGTTAAAGCTCTGATCTAACATAAATTATGAATTGATTTGATATACGTTATATTCTAATATGAAAGAAATATGTCCTGTTTTGATATTTGTATATTCTATTCTGAAATAATGAAATTATGTTCTAACAAATTATATGCTGTTATGAGGTAATGTTTGAATTATTCTTTAAGTTACACAATTAAAGATTGTTTATAGTATGATTTGATTTAGTATATCTGAATGTTAGACGACTATTAGAAATATTCGCCATGTTATATCTTGTTTAGTTATTCCCCACTAGGCTACATGCTTAGAACGGTAGTTTTGCCTCCATGTAGGTTCTGAAAAGAAGGTTTGAGACTAGGATAAAGACAACCGCAGTAGCCAAGAAGGATGTGTTTATTTTGAAAAATATTTAGTTTATAGTTGTTTAAAAATTATACTCATTACGATGAGACATTTTGTACTTTGTGTATATGGTTTGTAATAACTATAATATAGGATGGATATTAGAGCTAAGGCATGTATATGTCATAAGTACAATATGTTTAATATGTTTTATTTATAGTTCAGCATATGATGAATATATATATATATGCCTGAGTTTCTGAAAAGATATCGAATAATTTGGTATGATTTAGATGTATTTTATGTGGCAACTATATATCCTCTTAGCAGGCATGCTGGTGTTACAAACAAGATAAAACTAGCACCCTCAACATTGCGAACTTTCCCCTATCACAAATGTGATACAAGATCAGGAAACTAGAGTTAACTCAGGAAAGTCTTCATAGCGCTTAGTGGTTAAAGAATCCAGATCCTTTGTAAACCTAAGATTCATCTTAACAAAACATGAAGGTCTAGTGTCCCTCAATTAAATTGTTTAAAAAAAAGGCACTAAGAAGTGGAATACTACTGTGGTGGGATATTTTATGGAGAAGACTTATCCATTGGTGTAGAGAAGGGTAAACGCTACAGGGAAAAATCAAAGATGGGTAACTGTTATGGTAAGTGATGATGAGCTATTTGTTTTCAAATTCAAT
This sequence comes from Erythroxylum reticulatum, assembly GCA_025504915.1. Taxonomy (NCBI): domain Eukaryota; kingdom Viridiplantae; phylum Streptophyta; class Magnoliopsida; order Malpighiales; family Erythroxylaceae; genus Erythroxylum; species Erythroxylum reticulatum. The sequence goes on from JANSVA010000216.1 coordinate 17,136,207, forward strand.
TATAAGGAAATGGCTAAGAAATCCATAGATGGAGGCCCTTAGCATATCTAATGCAATCCAATTTTCTTAAGATATGGCATCCAGGTGTTAAAATGGATAAAATAATAATAGAACTAGTGTAGAATTTTCATAAAATTCTACTAGAATATTTTTCTATAGAGAGATTGAGTTACCTTTTCAGTAAATTAGGGAAGCCTTTAGGAATGGATGACAACACTACCTTAGTGAAAAGCATAGGGTATGACAGAGTCTGTATTGAAGTGATTTTGAAAAAACAACTACCGGATACACTAGAAATTATAAAATTAAATCAAGAGGTTGGCTTAAAGGAGAACTTTATTAAAGTTTTCTATATGTGGAAAACTAAAGCAAAGGAGTTGATATAAGTTTGGATTCCAAAAGAGACAAAGGTAGGAAAAGATCACGAAACTAACCATAAACCTCCACAATAAAACATAAACAACTTAACTCATGAAGCTACATTAGAATAGTTGGAGAAGAAACTAGATGCAATCAGGACACTTAAAGAAAAAGGTAACGAGAAATGTGATGATCAATCTAAACTGGTATTATTGGAAAATAAGTAAGGTAATTGTTGAGCAAGTTTTACTTCTAATAAAGTAAAACCCCCCAATATCCACAAGTATATGGGTCGTAAACTTGTAGTATTAAAGGTGTCGATCCCATTAGGAGTTGCTGACCTAATATAATTCTAAGTTATCTAAGGCCTAAAACGGTTATTAAAAAGAAAATAAAACCTACATAGAAAAGTAAATTCGTGAATATGGATTAATTTAATTTAAAATGTAAAATTAATACACAAGGAATCAAATTGAGTATCACCAAATTAATAATGGAAATCACACAAGGAAGATTAGCTGATTATGTGAAGGGGGGTTTATCATATCATCAAATGCTAAGATGATTACTTTTGAGTTAATATGACATCAGTCCTAGACTTTTGAAGGGTTGATTACTCTCCCACTCATTATAATCATTAAACCCTAAATCATACTAATTGAATTATGAAAATTACAATCTCTTAATGAACAAAAAACCCACGAATCTAATCAAATCTTAAGCCCTTTAAGAGACTATTAAGTCCTTATATAAGATCTCTCTTCGTATAAATTCCGGATTTGATTATTTGTGTGATTTATTAGATTATTTAACTCTCATTACCCAATCTAATCATTTTTTAATTAATTCACTCTCTTGATTTGTTACCTAAGCATGCAAATACAACAAATAATCACAATACCTATGTATTAAAATCAAATGAAATAACATTAATATAGATTCAAGAATAAAGAAAGAGCAATAAAGATGAAATGAAAAGTCACTTAGAAAGGTTGGAATAGATCGGGAAGATATCAGCATTGCAGCCCTTCTTCTCCTTCCTTTCTCCTCCTCTCTTCTTCTTCCTCTCTCTTGCATCTTTCTCAAAGTGACATAAAATGTAGCTCTCTTTCTAGGTTTCTTTCTCTTATATTTATATCTTTTTCATTTTGGGTAAACATTAGGTTTACCCGGGCCCAAAAGTCTAAAATTTTCGTCAAAGAGTCATGTATATACTGATAATCACTGAAACGAGGGCAATTCTGTCAAAAAATAATTAATGT
>JANSVA010000216.1:17137928-17169542 GCA_025504915.1 Erythroxylum reticulatum
CAAAGAGTCATGTCTTAGAACCTAGTCTACATCTGTTGTTGCACAGGCAATGATCGTGGCGCTTAATTTTGCTCTCTATCATAATCGTGGCAGAGAGCTTCTGTCACGATCATGGCCCAGGCTCTAGGCCTTGCTCCAAGCTTCCTCCATTTCTCTTCTGTTCTTCAGTATCTGTTCTCAAACACTAACAAATACATCAAGGCACCTTAAATACACAAATTTTAAGGTCAATAGCATGCTCTAGCCCATAAAACACTTAAAACACAAATATCTAACCAAGTAACAAAATTCTAACCCTAAACATGCATGAATTAATTAATTGACCACTAAAAAATACTAAAATTCCTATTAAAACATCATGTAACCTATAACTATCAATAGCAAACCTATGTAAGAGGTAAGAAGACCTCAAGGGTTAAGAAAAACCTAACTAACCTCAGGGGTTAAGAAAAACCTAACTAAAACAGGAAGAAGATATAAAAGAAAGACGTCACTTAAAAACAAGTGAATATGAAAGGATTAATTTAGAATGTTAGAGGCCTCAATGACTTGAATAAACAACTAGTAATAAAGGATTTTGTTAATCTTAGGAAAATAGATTTTATTGGTTTATTAGAAACCAAGATTAAAAAAAAGAGATCTAGTTGAAAAAAGTCCATGGTTCCTTGATAGAAATTGCAGAGTATTGACAAATCATGAGAAACACTATCATGGTAGAATAATAAGGGCATATAACCCAATTATCTTTGAACTAGTTAATTGGTCCTACATAGACCAACTTATACACTATGATATGATTGATATCAGCTTTAAAAACCCTATCAATTTATATATAATCTATACTTCAAATCATAATTTCCATAGATAATACCTATGGGATGACATAAGCAGAATGAACAGTAGTGTGAGAGGCCCCTCGTCCTTAGTGGGATACTTCAATTGCATTTTGAACTATGAAAAGGTAATAAGGGGTAACAAGTGGTCAAGATATAAATGTAAAGAAATATAGGACCTCCTGGGGAATACTAGTTTAATTGACTTTAAAGGATTTGGAAACTTATTTACATGGACCAACAAACAAACAAGAATTTGGTTTCAGATGAAAAAGCTTGATAGGTGCTTGGTCAATGCACAATGGATCTAACATTTCCTAGGAGCACAGTAAATTTTACAAAATTTTTTTACCTCAAATCATAGCCTTATCATTGTAAACTATAACACCAAGTTGAAAAGAGGAAAACCATTTATATTATATTTCTCAACTAAAACACCCAAAATTCATGGAGGTAGTCTGGGAGGGTATGAAAATTAAAACTCAAGGATCCAAAAACTAATCTTGCTTATTGATAGGTGGCATTTGTACATACTTTTCTTAGGATAATTTGTTAGTTAATTGTGATAAATTTATTTTTATTAACTTGTTTAGCTTATTTTTTGTCTTTGTTTCATATAATTACATGCTTATGTATAAATGTATGTGAATGTGCATGAATGTGTGTGAATTAGGTCTTTAAGATTAGGATTTACAAGAATCATGGCATTGTTGCACATCTTTTTCTTACATTATGTTGGTATGAATTGTATGTGCTCTAGGTATGATTAAGTGATTAATTTTGTTGTTAATCAATAGGTTTGAAGGTGGTTTTGAGGGATGAAAGGATAGAAGAACCGAAGAGAAAGCTAGTCGTGTGACTAAAAGGAAAGCTGGAATTTTTCTGGGTCGACCAATCATCGATGTTAAGCTTTCGCAAGATAGAATTCTTATTGGATGTTTTTCATTTTTAATCCAAAAGAAAAAGGAGAAATTAAGTTTTAAATTGATGAAATAACTTCCCAATTTGGATAATAAATCAATAAGATATCATGGACTGAAGTCAAGACAGAAAATAGAGTTTTCTAGAAAATTCCAGCTGCAACTTCCTCCTTCCTAGTTTTCTGGAAAATTCCAGCTGGCAACTTCCTCCTTCCTATGTCATTTTAAGCATTAAATGGGGTATAAAAACTCAGTTTTAAGCCCTAGAAAATATGAGGTCATGCAAGACATCAAAGGGAGAGAGAAGAACGCACTTTTGAGAGAAAAGCCAAGAGAATTTAAGTTGTAATAAAAGGATTTTAAGGAGACACAAAGCTGCCACCATAGAATTCTAGCTTTGCTCTTCAACATATAAGCCTTCTTCTCTTTTCTTACTTCTTTGTTGTTGTTGTTTTTTTATTGAGAAGGATGTATGGATATGTTATGAACATGTTGGATGAGATTTTGATGGATTTCTAAGTAGTTATTAGGGTTGTTGTTGCCTAAACTATGTAATACGTTACTTTATTCAATGTTATGGATGTGTTTAATGCTGTTTGATGTTTATGATATATGGATGTCAATACTTAGCTCACATAGAGATATGAAGTCAAGAAATATGTTAGTAAGTTCCATGAAAGTGGGCTTACACCAAGAACACTCTATATATCAAGTTACCTTGACATTTGGAGAGAGATCTTAAATGGAAAAGTGGTTGTCCAAACTTTTGTTCATATCCTTTTAATGGTTAAGTGAAAAATGGGAAGTGAGAGCTTACATAATTCATTTACATCATTAAACAGGGCTTATTTGGTTCAATTAATGAGAGTGAAAGAACTAAGACATTAGGAAATTTTGGACTAAACATAATGAACATTGCTAAAGTGAGAGAATACCTAGTTAGGTAATGACAATCCTAAGTTGTTGATACTTTGATTCACCATTTTCTAAATTGGTGTTCTTACTTTTGCGACAACCCTAAAGTGTGTATGTATAACTATTAATTTTTATATTTTGGATCTTTCATATCTAATTATTTTAATTTCCTTAACAAAACAAAATGTAGATTATTTCGGTGACTAACCAATTCCCGTGGGATGATACCTATCTATACTACGTTTTTTGATCTGTATACTTCCAGGATAAAAGGTTTTAATTTAAATTTTGGAAATTACCTAACACATATAAAAACTGAAAGCTATAAAGTGGAATCTGAAGGGAATTATAAAGAGCATCAATGATCTTATGATCCTTAAGAAGCAAACTATATTGAAGAGCTTATACAATGCCAAAAGGAAGCCAAAGATAAACCTAGAAATAGTAAGGTAAAAGAGTAGGAACCTTAGCTTCTAAGGAAGTATAATGAGGCTTTAGAGGTCCTCAACTCAAAATTAAGGTAAAAATCAAGAATGAAATGTTTTAGAGAGGATAAGAGGTGTATATGATGCCACCTCAACTCCATACTAGCCAGGAGGAATAAAAACTACATTAGATACTAAATTGAGGATAAGGGTAAACAAATCTTAAACCAAAAAGAGATGAAAAGGATGACACATTAATATTTCAAGAAGTAGAGATCTATCACATATTAGTTCAAGTAGGAACTTACCAAAGAGGTTGTAAAGAGCCTTATTCCCATAAACCTAGATAAAGTTGGTGGGCTTGATAAGTTCTATGCAAGGTTCTTCTAGCACATATGGGAGACTGCAGGGGACTGTGATGATAATGCAATAAAGGATTTCTTTAAAAAGGGGGAAATCTTAAAGGAGTGGAATAAGACATATATAAGTCTAATTCCAAAGATAGATAATACTAGTAGGTTGAATGAGATCAGATCAATTTCATGCTAATATATGGTTTGCAAAGTTATCTCTAAAATGTTAGTAAGGAAAATGAGAAATTGTCTTGATGAAATATTAACACTTATCAAAATTCTTTTATGAAAGAAAGGACCATAGGAAGCAACATATTATTGTGTCAATAATTGCTTAAGGAATATAACTCAAACCTATTGATCTAAAGCTACACACTAAAGGTAGATCTAGCTAAACCATATGACTCCATCAATTGGAAGTTCTTAAACATAATACTACAAGCGACTAAGTTCTCGATCATGTTTAAAGATTAGATCATGGAATGTATTTCAACCCCTTCCTACGAAATTTTAATCAATGGGGAACCTACAATGCACTTTAATACAAACAAAGGTCTAAGGCAAGGGATCCCTTGGTCCTTTTACCTATTTGTACTTGGCATGAAGCTGTTATCTATCATAATAAAAATAGATGTATTAAGGAACCCATATTTCAAGTACCATCACAAATGCAAAGGTACAAAGACCTTCCATCTTTCTTATGCTAATGATTTATTACTATTTTTTAGAGTAGAAGAGGGCCCTATTAACCTCATTTTGGAATCTTTAGACAAGTTCCAAGCTCTCTATAGGTTGAGAATGAATAAAAAAAAAGAAAGCTCCTTTTACCTCTTTACAAATGTAAAAACTAATGTAGCAGCTATCAGATATTTAGGTGTTCCTATATCATAAAAGAAAATCAACATTTGTAAGCCACTAATGGATGCATTCAATAAAAGAATCAATCACTAGTGTAATAAATTCCTAAGTTATTGAGGAAGGCTTCAACTTGTGGTCTCCATCTTGAGTAACCTAGCAACTTACTAGCTCAGTCATTTTGCACTCCTCTAGGGTTTCTTCAAAGCAATTGATAGGAATCAAAAGGAGTTCTTATAGAGGGGATCCATCAACTAGCATAAAATTCTTAAGGTGAAGTGGTCTAAGGTTTGCACACCAAAGGAAATAGGAGGATTAGGAATTAACTAAGCTAAAATGATGGACAACATCCTAGAAAAAAAGAAATTATGGTACATTTGCAAAATAAAAGGAAGACTTATGGGTTGAATGGATTTATATAGTTCAATTGAGAGGAAGCAACATAAGGAGCATTAAGCTAAACTAAAACATATCATAGACCGTAAAGAAAATCCTATCTACTAGACAGTGGATAGAGAGATTAGTATTTCGTAAAATAGGTATGGAAACAATACATCCCTTTAGTATGGCAATTGGCTCAAATATAGTCCATTATATAGGTTAGAGGATGCACAATACCTAAAGGCTATATTCCATCAAACACCAAAGTGAAAGAACTCATGCAGTTAATCAGCGGTGATGGCCTTCTCAAAACAAAAGAGTAGTAGGGATGATTATGAATCACTTACCTCCATAACAACCTAATTCAACTAGAGAAGATACTGCCTAATAGACTACTGATAATTTTATGGAATTCTCTACAAAGGAGTACAAAAGAGTGCTTTAATAGGAGGCAAACACCAAAGTACAATGGCATAAATTGGTTTTGGACTAAGACATCACTCCAAGCCATGCATTTATACTAGGGTTGGGCATAATATGAAGGCTAGGAACCAAAGGCAAAATCAATTTTAAGATCCCCTCAAGAACCTGTAAATTATTCTAGGTACAAGTAGAGACTACAGATCATCTCATAACTGAGTGCACATTTTCTAAATTTATTTAATAAAAAATCATAGAGTTGTTTAACATCCAATTGAATCCTTTTACCTAAAAGGGAACATGGCAAAATTTCACTACAATTTAAATAAAAATAAGACAAATTACAAGGTGATGAAGATTGATAGTTGTAATTTATATCATATTTTAGTAGGTGGTTTAGTGTGTAGGATTAGAATTATGTAATGTGATGACGTGTTTATGCTTTCTAGTATAATGTGGTTTAGAGCATGTTATTGGACTTTAATTTTATACGCATGAGGTATTTTGATGTGTTTGTTAGTTTTGAAATCAAATAAAGAAGGTCAAGTGAAGTTGGAGAAAATTTGGAGGAAGAGCTTGCCATGACCGTGATAGGGGTGTTGATTAGATGAATTATGCATGCTAAGGATGAGAATTATGAAATGTGATAATTTGTTTATGTTTTTGAGTATTATATGGTTTAGAGCATGTTATTAGACTTTAATTTTGTGTGCTTAAGGTATTTTGATGTGTTTATTAGTGTTTGAAAGAAGATAAAGAAGATTAAGTGAAGTTGGATAAAATTTGGAGGAAGAGCTAGGCCACAATCATAACATCCCTATCACGATCTTGACAGAAGTGATCCAACCAAGGGTCACCATCATGACTGAATGGGCCTCAGCCAGACCGTGATAAAAGCTATGTTAAAGGGTCACAATCATGACTGGGTGTGTCATGATTGTAACAGAAGTTCATTTTCAAGGGTCATAATCGCGAGATAGATGCGGGAATCTACTTTAATTTTCATTTTTGGAGGGTTGTTTTAGATTTTTTGACATGGGTAAAGCCTAGTTTTTACCCTAAAAGGCAAAAGAACTATAAAAGAAAAGAAGATGACCTTAATGAAAAAAAAAGCCTCCTTCTTACCAAATTGAGATTAATCTATGGAAGATCAAGAGGAGCATCAGTTGTTAACCATTTCTAGATCTGTAGATTCAGCTCTAAATCAAGTTTTTCTTTCTTTCCTTTTGTTATTTGCATTAAAATTGATGTCTGAACTGGATTGGAAGATGTTATACACGTTGATGATGTTTTAATTTCATATTAAGATTTTTTTTCTTGACTTATTTTGTGACATGAACACTTTTGATTTCAATACAATGTTTTGAGTGTTATGGTATTTGTGTTTGCTTACACATTAACAAAAAATCGAGAGAGCGAGTCGATAGTAATCTAATTAGGTTGGTTAATGAGAGTTAATGACCTAATAATTCATGTAAATATCAAATTAATGATCATATGAAGAGAGATCTTGAGTGAGAACTCGATTATCCAATAGATTGCTTAAGAACTAGTTAAAGATATTAAGTTGTTTTTATTAATTAAGATATTGCAAATTTGGAATTTCTTTATCAATTAGGGATTACTAATTGGGGTTAAATGACTACGTCTTGACAGAGAATAATCAAACCCTTTGAAAATTTAGGATCGACACTAAATTGAATAAAAAATGGTTAAGGGAGCAAAATTATAATAAAACAAATCTTATAGTTTCATATTTGATCATCTTTGTTTTATTGTGACATACTAATTGTTAAGTGGTTTAGTGCTCAATTTTATTTGATTGTTTAATTTATGAATTTTATTTTCTATTAAATCATATTTCTCAACCTTAAACAAAGTTAGGTTCATGTAGTTTTATCTAATTCCTCATGGGATCGACACCTCAATTACTACAAGTTTACGATCCGTATACTTGTGAAATATTGAGGGTTTTACATTAGGTAATACTTTCTCAACAAAGATGGGTCTTGCAACAATACTTTACTTCTTGTAGAGAAAAAGGAATACTAGAATCATTTAGAAGGAGTCAAGGTCACAAGAATAAATACTTCAAAATATAATACTACATTATAGAATGAACATAGTAACTAGAGGGTTGGAGCTAAAAATCTCACAGGGAATGAAGGATAGATTATTAATTAGCTAGAAAACCACACTAAGGCATACAAAATAGTTTATGATTTATATTTATCATGACATTAATACAATCATATTTAACTTTCAAAAGAATTTATAATAAGCTCTAAGAAAAAGTCAAATAAATCTAAATTTGAAGGATATATGAAAGAGAGTTTTAGATAGCAATTTTAACATCCTCTATTAAGCAAAAGGTGTTTGTCTCAAAACATGTTACATTATTAAAAAGACAATTTATTCTCAAAGAAAGTGGTGAGAATGAGGTATAACTTAGCGATGTTTAAGAACCATGAATTCACATCTAGATGGAGCATAAACCTCAAGTTAATATATATGATGTACAACCAAAGATTCAAGAGACACAATCTGCAATGCACTAGTAAGATATATCGTCTCCCCACTAAATTAGATTTACATATTAGAAAGGGGAAAGATAATTTATCACTCATAGATGAGCCTACTACTTTTCAAGAAGTAACGTCTAACACTAATTCGTTAAAATGACATAAAGTCATGAGATCTGAAATGGAATCCATGTACACTAACCAAGTATGGAATTTGGTTGATGCTCCTAATGCTATTGCACATATAGAATGAAAGTTGGACTTTAAAAGAAAAACTGATATAGATGGTACTGTACATATGTACAAAGTAAGGCTAATGGCTTATAAACAAAAACAAATAGTTGGTTTTGATGAAAACTTTTTCCTGATAGTTATGCTTAAGTCGATTAGGATTGTATTAGCTATAACAGAATATTATGAGTATGAAATTTGGAAAATGGATGTTAAAACAATATTTCTCAATAGGATTTTGCTTGGGATATGTATATAACACAACATAGGCTTTTGAATCCAAGAGAATTCTTAATCAAATATGTAAGTTGCAAAAGTCCATTTATGGACTTAAGCAAGCGTGATGGAGTTGAAACATCCATTTTGATAAGACAATGAAAGAGTTTTATTTTATCAAAAATATAGATGAAATATGTGTCTATAAGAAGGTTAGTGGAAATGTAATTGTCTTCTTAGTGCTATATGTAGATGACATATTATTGATTGGAAACAACATAACAATACTCCAATTTGTAAAGATTTGGTTGTCTAAGAACTTCTTCATGAAGGATAATGGGAGAAGTGGCCTATATTTTGGGAATAAATATCTATATAGATATATTGAAGAGGTTGTTTGGCCTATCTTAGTCCACGTACATAGACAAAGTGTTAAAGAGGTCTAACATGGAGAATTATAAGCGGAGATTCTTACCCATGTCATTTGTGATCTTTCTCTCATAGATTATGTGTCCTAAGACATAAAAAGAGAGGAGGATAAAATGAATTAAGTTCCATATGCTTGGGTAATTAGATTAATGATGTATGAAATATTATGTATTAAAACAGATGTCTCTCACGCTTTGAGCATAAAAAGTAGGTTTCAAGCCAATCCTGGTGATAGTCATTAGACAATTATAAAAACATCTTAAAGTACTAAAGAAAGACTAAATTGTTTTCTTAGTTTATCGAAGAGTTAAACTAAAAATTTAGGAGTATTTAAATACTAGTTTTGGTCTGATCCAGATGATAGTAAATAGTAGCTAGGGTACATCTTCACTCTGAATGGTGGTACCCGTAATTGGAAGGGTTCTAAACACTAACTATTGTAGATCTTATGACTGAGTCAAGAGTATTTTTATGTGTCAGATGCTAAAAAGAAAGCGGTCTGGATCAAGAAGTTCATTACCGAACTTAGAGCGGTTCCCAACATTATTGAGCTAATAGTATTATACTATGACAAAAATGGTTCCATTGCATAAGCAAACGAAACAAGGTCTCATCAATAGTCCAAATATGCACTTAGGAAGTTTCACTTGATTAGGAAAATGGTGAACCAATAAGACATAGCAATAGAACGAGTTCTCATTGAAGAGAATCTTACAAATCCTCTTCTTGAGCTATCGTCTTAAAAGAAGCATAATCGACATATAGATGGATATAATATTAGATAAATAGGCGATTAACTTTAGTATAAGTGAGAGATTGTTAGTTTACGCCCTTGTAGTTGATTACTTGCAATTTTATGTATGAAATTATTATTTTAATTAATAAAGGCATTCCTTGTCTTTATTTATTTTGTTAATTACGTTTGATATTTTAACACTAAAGGTAAAATCTTTAAAATAATTAATATACAATTGAAATTATGATGGGTCATAATTATAAGATTCAATTTGCATTAATTTATTATTCTTAAATTTTTCCTAGTTGTAGTTTCATCAAGACGAGATATTGATGAAATGGTAAAACTAGTACACATTATATTTCTTTCTTATGAAATAATAAATAATCTCACAAATTAAAGTATGGAGATACTTGGACAATTAGGTGGGTTCTTATTAATGAATAAGTTCATTGAACTAATTTGATTATGAGGATCCAAAACAAAATATTTTTTATGTGTCGCTGAATTTTATCATTATAATAGTTCTATAATCAATTCTTAAACTTAAGATTATCAATGTATCTCAGATAAAAATTACTATGTTGTAATGCTACTTATGACTTATTCTATTTATGATAACTTAACCAATAATACTTGGATATACTATAAACTATATGGAGATAGTTAAGTAAACAAATAAAGGATTCTTCACAATGTTCCACTATTCTAGATTAGTAATGATTTAAAGAATTCTATGGCTAGAGTGAATTGAGATTTGAAATGGTGTCTTCAAGTATTAATTATAAATCAATTACTAATTAGCAAGAACAAACATGGTTGAATTTAAAGGAGTAGACATTATATCAATACTTTATATTCAATTGGAACATTGAATAATGAAATGATTAAATTTACATCATAATCACGCATTGATAGATTTAGTCAAACCAGCTTGATATTCTTAATATTTAGGTAGTCATGACATATCGTTAGACATTAATCTTAATTTATGATTATAAATTATTTAATTTAGAGAATCAAAGATAAATTAAAAGAAATTTTAATTTTAATTATGAATTATAATTTATAATTATTACCAGCATATTAGAAAGCTAATAGGTCATACATAAAGAATAATTAAAAAGAGATCAATTTAAATGAAATTGGACTTAATTGTAAAATTTAAGAAATTTCAGGGATCAAATATGTGATATGTGATTTTATTTAAATTAAAGTAAATTATAATTATAGTTTGACTTAATTATAACTAGAAATATTTAATTTTAATAAAAATAAACCCTAATATGGTTTCTATTTATAAGAAATAAGCATCAGAGAACTAGCAATCGTGCTTATTCCTCTCAAAAGTTTTCTTTTTCTCTACTACGTGAACACTCTTAGAACTTGGACACTTGGATAGCCTATCATTAACACGTCGTGGAAAGGTTTTAGTAAAAATCTAGAATTAGGTATAATTTAATTCCTTTTATGATTCATTATTTATGATATGAACAAAAAATCATGAAATTTTAATATTTCTACTGTATCCATAATTTGATTACGCATAGTTTCCGATCAGTGGTATTAGCGCTTTTTTTAATTATTAACTTGATTAAATTATTTGGTTATTATTAATGTGGTAACTTTATGGCAAAAAATTTTAATTAATTGATTAATCAGCCTAATACATATTAGGATTTTTCCTCTTTACATGAAACAATGCGCACCTCCTCTGTCTAGTGTTCTCTGGAAAAATCAATCTGCACGAATCCCAAGTCTTTTATTTGCTTTCAAAATAATTGTTTTGATATTTTTGAAAACATCACGTGTCCCTCTTATTTTTGGAAACTAGATTGCCTGTTTAGTTGTTGAAATATTTGGTGTTTGAATTGATTGTTGCTCCTATAAACGTGTTCTGGAGAAATAATTGATGCAAGCCCCGTAGCTTAATTTTTAATTTAATTGATCTATATTTTGTCGTGTGTTCGAATTAGTAGCAAGCGACGCAGTCTCCTGCAGTGAGCTTCCACCAGCGGCACGCATGGTCGTTGATGATAAAGCTGGCCACTGTCGAGCCCTACTAACTAGGACGACTGTTGCCCAAAAGACAAGGATAAAACTCGCACATTGTGAGGAAGCCAGAACCCCCAAGCAAAGAAGAGCGACCAGCGGGAAAGGAAGGAGATGAAGTCCAGCGTACTCATTGTCAACTAGCTTATATTAATTGGTCTAAGGTTTCCAGAATTCAAAGGACCTGTCAATTATAATTTACCCAAATCAATCCCATAGCACCGACAGAAGATCAGTTTAAAAAAACATGATGGCAGTAGTTCACTCAAGTTTTGGACGGATCGGGAGAAGATACCCATGGCCATGCTAATCTATAATTAAATAAACGCAACGATTCTACAACGGGACAATGATTAGGCTGTAACGGAAGTCATGTGTACCATACACGACACAAGATAAGATGCGAGAGTTAGAAAAGAGAGTAACGGGCTAAAATCTGGTCACAAGAACCGAGGAACATTGGAGAAAAGATATCCTACCAACCACTTTTACACAAGTCAACTTCAAATCAATGTGGCAGAGCAGCGAGGATATCCGTCTAAAAGTCTCAATTTTGTTATTATTTAGGGTGTTTCAATTTTGGTCACACATTTGTCTAATTTTACATAAATATATAGATAACATAAAATAATAACTAGTTAATTAGAACAAAATTTTCATTTATTAAAAGCGCAAGTAAGAAGTAAACTTTAAACCTAACCAAACATCCAACTTACTTTGTGGTCTAAAAAATCATGCCAACGGCAAAAAGTCAAAGCACTTATGAGAAAATAATAGCAAGTACTTGAAACATTCATCATGGATGCTATGATGATAGAGAAGAAATCAACTAAGATTCATTATCTTTTGTGATGGCATTGGATTCCCAGACCACCGTTCCACATTTTATTCAAGCTCCGACATGATTACCCAAAAAGAATCAGATAAAAATGCTTCATCCCCACCCCCAACGTTAAGCTTCTATACTCACTCATGCTGAAGATGACTTGCCGCTCTCTCGTTTATCTTCTCTTAGCATGGCTGCTAATTTTGACATGTCGACTAAGAATAAAGGTTCAAGCTATTGAATCAGGCAAGCCTTCCTTCTCACCTTTTTTTTTTTTTTTTTTTTGGCTTACATCGCCTTTCGCATCAACGTATACATACCATGCATTACTATGTCATACCACCAACACCAACCACTTCCATGCCCAATTTTCTATCATATAACCAATGTTAAGTGTTCAACATTACCATTCAATTACCAAATGACTCTTTGCCTAGAATCTTATGTCTAATTGTCAGGCTTCACCTTCTGTTACCACAGTTCATCCTAAATTCAAGCTTGCACAAGGCCGCTCAAGGTCACTCAACAGCAACGTCTCACCAACTTGGGTAAGGAAGTCAAAATCTTCAATTCAAACATTTCCATTCATAAAATACAAAACCTCTACATATATGTGATTGAGCATATCTCAATATCATTTTAACAGCTTGCAGAAAACAAGATACACAAAAGTCCGTCAGGGCCCAATCCAGTAGGCAATCACAACCCCCCAACAAAGCAATGAAATGATGATGCACTTCTAGGGCAATCAGCATAGAACGTAGGTCGAGGTCTGAAGTGCTTATTAGGTTGCATTGCTTTTAAGTAGAAGAATATCGGATAACCGCATAGGCTTGGTTTTCTCCTTAGTATAAGGGTGTGTTTAGATGTGATTATTAGAGTCCCAAGTATTTCTCTTAAGTTGAAGAGTATCAGACATGATCACTTTCACGTTGGCGGAGGGGCAGTTGGGCTTTCTCTGCTTGTTTGTCCCGGATCGATTTCAAAAGGGTACTGTTCTTTCTCTTTATTTTTCCCCCCTTTCCTATCACTTCGGCCTTTAAATGTTTAAAACAAGAAACTAAAAATCTGTTTAATTGGTAAAGAAATAATCACTTTTTAACATATCCACCCAATTTATCTTAAAAGTGATAAAAAATAATATCCCTAATCATAACAGGGGGAAAAAAAAAAAAGAAAAAGACCTCGTCTGACAAGTTGTATAATCAATAAAATTTTGATAATAACTACAAAAATAAAAACCTATATAATAAATTTATAACTAAGAGTAAAAATTCTAGATAATAGATTTTTTCATAATATTTATTTTAAATATATTTAATTACTAAATTAATTATATTTGAAATTTATAAATTCCAAAAATATTTTAAATTTAATTATATTCATTAATATTTACTTAATT
This sequence comes from Erythroxylum reticulatum, assembly GCA_025504915.1. NCBI lineage: Eukaryota > Viridiplantae > Streptophyta > Magnoliopsida > Malpighiales > Erythroxylaceae > Erythroxylum > Erythroxylum reticulatum. The sequence goes on from JANSVA010000216.1 coordinate 17,151,445, forward strand.
TATTTAATTTAATTTAATAACAAAAGTAAAATAAATTATAAATAAAATAAAATAATTCATAATTTTATTAATAGTTAATTGAATATAAAATATTATATTAAATTATTCATAATTTTAATAATAATTATTATTATATTAGATAATATATATTTGATTGATAGTAAATCAAATTATTAAAAAATAGAAACAAAAAATAAAAAACTTTTATAAATTTTGAAAACCGAAAAAGATCAAGACCAAAAACATAAACATAAACATAAACAAAAAAAATTGTTTTACTAAATTTGAATACAAAAAGGGCCCAAGTATTTTTCTCAATCAGGCATCTTCGTTTAACAAAATGGATTCAAATTTTACTTTCGCTACAAGAGCTTTTTAAACAACACAACTTTGCTAGCCTCATGAAATTTGAGACCCAAATCAAGCATAATTAAATTCTTCCAGAGTATAAATACAGAACACCTGTACACATAAAGTTTTGTGCAGCTAAGCAATGCTAAAGGAAACAACTGAATAATAACGTTTCTAGCGGTAGGAAATACAAGGAATGCAACAATGAATATGCCTAGGCCGTTTGCTATCTCAGCTGCCAGTATTTTATAACTCATGCATTCAAGTAAATATTTCGCTCAAGCCAAATACCACTGCTGACACCAAAAACTAAGTAAGAAAACTCATGTAGAAGATAATGGGATTTACGACAAATGCCAAATGTCAACAAGAAGTACACCATGTGGCAATCGAACAACTTAAAAGTGAAAAAGGTTAAGAATTGCCTTAAAAGAGTTACAAATTCACCACTTGGGTGCACCGGGAGGGTGACATCATAAGCAGGATCGTTCAAGCATTCAATAAAATCAAGGAAAGGAGGCTTTTTTGCCATGAGTTTGACCGGAGTTAGTGTTGAATTTTACGCGTATTTAACTTTAAAATTATTCCCATAACTTTTGTAACAACCACACTATAACATTACACTACCAAAATCTATCTGAAGAAGTTCATAACCAGGACATTTTGTGATTTCAGCCTTTTAGATGAATGAGCTAAAACAAAAATGGCAATATATATCAACTAAAATACATTTGGTTGAGATGTAAAGGACTCACCGAGAACTACAATGGTCATATCAGTATAAAATCTTTTTATACAGCACGCTTTCTCTTTGACCTCTTGCTCCTCTTTGGCCGAGAAATATTTTGAACCGGCTTGCTTAAACTAGAAGCATAAGCTTCTTCTAGCGCCTCCTGACCCTGTCAAGGAGAACAAATTGTTTTCAACTAATATAATGCAAGAAAACAAACTAATCATACCTAAATTTGAGCATATCCTAGAAGATTAAAGAGCTGCTATTTGAATGGTAAATCCCTCAGGTCTCTGACAATCCACCAGCAGTACTTTCCTCTAACTATAACACTTGTTTTGAATTGATTTCACTTTGCAAGTTAAAACGCAACTTACATTACCTACCAAATGTAAACTAAAATCTTCCTCTAATCATATAACAACCATGGAAGACAGGTACTCATTTTACGATGGTAGCAAGTAAAACCCTGATTCCTCGGATGCATATTATTAAACAAGAACAGATATGCAGAATAACATTTCTATAATCCTTAACTTACGCTTTTGAACTACTTGTTTTTGCCTTGAGGGTCTATTAATTGCCCATCGTCAAAACAAAGGGACCATATGACAACAAAGTCAGTCGGCAAGTTATAATCACATTGTGCTGAATCCAATCTGATGAAAATGGCTACCCGTAATTTTCTCTTTTTTCTTTAATTCATCTATTGAATTACCCCAAAGGGTGCAAAAGAAGGGTGGATCAATGTGGAGAAGAAAATTTGCATCGATGGGGAGAAGAAATTTACTTTCATTCCTAACATTATGGGAAGTGTACAAGAAAAGGGAGATTCATGTCTTCCAATCTATGGTCCTACAAGGCCTTCTATGCCAAAATGACAAACTCACAGGTCATTATCTTAGGCTTGCCAAAATTCAAGTAATTATTTTTGGCTTGCCGAATATAAATGGAAACTAAAGAAGTGTATTTCTTAGTGTAAGATGCTTTTATGGTAATTCATGTTAACTAATCATGGATTTGCAGAATGTCCTGCTCTAAATTCAATCAACAAGAAAAAAAATCATAGAAAGGAAGTATAAATGATGATGTCTAAATCATTTTCATCAGTTCAACAACGACTAAACCTAGGACTCACCTTGTTCTTGGTTTCTTCATCTGAATCTTCTTCAGAAACAGATTCTGAGTCCAGATTCTGAACTTCTTCTGCTGGTAGTGCCTTGTTCGACCTTTTCCTCTTCTCTTCTTCTTTTAATTGGCTGAACCTGCCAATCAGTATCTTTGTTTGTCAGTAGCAGCTGAATTAAGAAAAACTGGAAAAGTAGTATGCAGACCTGTCACCCAGCTGTGCAGGCTGTAAAGCTGACCGTTTTGCACGTCCCGCAGTAATTATTCCACTAGCATTTTCACTAACTACAGGCTTTGCACCACCCAATTTGCGTAACCAGACCTGCTGTGCTGTGCTCAGGATGTTGTTTGTGAACCTAACCAACATTATAGCTTCATGAATTTATCAACAGATGAAGACAACACAAACACATCAAGTTCCAGCAGAAAGAAATTGACAAAGAAAATCATATTCAGCATTCTCACAAATGTACTTATTCCTAGTAATGTTTTAACTCAAACAAATAATTAGGAGTTTCAATAACTGAAAGACAATACTTGCAAGATCTTGTAGCTTAAATCAATAGAATTGGGATGACGCATATGGCACAAATATTCCAAAATACAGAATAAAAAACTTGGTTATCCAAGAAGCTAATAACATTCATCAGAAGAAAATGACAGCATATGCACACAAATGAGGCATGCTTTTATCATCACTATATCTCTAACCTTCTTGCTCAACCACAGCTGGTATAAACTGGGATATCACAAAGTATAAAACATGGAAACACAGACAATAAAGAGAGAAAATTCCTAAAGGAACATTGCAATAGAATAATAGTGAATAGGAAGATGACATGCATATGTTAATGCCTCTTGGTAGCATTAAAAACATGGAAACGCAGACAATAAAGAGAAAAAATTCCTAAAGGAACATTGCAATAGAATAATAGTGAATGACATGCATATGTCAATGCTTCTTGGTAGCATCACTGCTCAGAAACCAACCAGTAAATAGACAGTCCTGATGGAACAGACAAGGAGAAGTAACCAATCATCAAGGGAAGAAACTTGAAAACGAGGAGCGTATTCTTTTGAGCTGGATCATCTGTCTGTTGCAATAAGACAAGTTTTAGAAGAACAGAACACAGGAAAAATAATGAATCATTGAAATAAAAGATCAAAATAATGAGTTGGATAAGAGAAAGGACAATTAAGAAATCTTTCTCTGCACCTGAGGAGGCTTCATGATCTCCATTGAAACATACTGAGAGACCACAAGAAGCACAGGCAAAACCAAGTATGCGGCAGTGTCATGCCAACCTAATGGTGGATGACCATCCTGCATGATAGATTGAGTAGATTTAATCCACTCCCCACGAAATCATTGCAAAATAGAACTCCTTAAGGGAGAGAAGAGATAATTAACTATCAGTTCTTCACGGACATCCTAAATACAACAAGTTTATCTTCAGAAGAAACAGCATCGTTCACAATGTATGGATTGATTAAAGAACTCATATCTTTATAAATTGCTGCTTTTGGGGTACCATTGGGTACAAAGTCTGAGTGGTACATGGTTGAGATGAAATAAAATATGTAAAACAAAAGAAAAGGCCAACTTCAAAATTTTAGGACAACTGTTATTACCACAAATGGAATAAGCCAAGAAATGCCAGATCCACTTTGGCGAGCTGCAATTGTAGTTGGGCCACCCAAAGACGGAATCCAAAAGAAACCTTCTGTCAATAGTCCCTTGAGGGGGGAAAAAAACTAGACTTAGCAGCAACAATGCTGTTCATATAATACGACTTTATCTATCCAAAAAGAACTTGCTCATAATTTCTACAAACGTGGAATATGCCAACACAAGATATATGACCAGTTTATTACCTCATTTGCAACATTCGAGAGAGCTTGGTACAGGCCTATCCAGACTGGTATCGTTGCCAAAGTAGGTAAACAACCTTTTATATACATTCAATATTAACATTATTGTTCAATAAGCAAGAAATACTTGATTACATGAAGGAAATTAATAATGCAGTACATAATAATCAATATAGCACTATTAAATCAACACATTAAACATGGCATGAGATGAAGATGGTAAAATCTAACATAAGAAGGATATTTGCAATACACAATCTAGTAACTCTAAAACAAAGAACATGCTAGTACCCCACTAAAGTTTCCTAATACACCTCTAATGTCCAAATAAACCTAGTACAGAAGATTTGTGAGCGAGGAATAAGGATTTGTTTCATTTCTTTCATTAATAGTTGTTTCCTTGCAAGGACAAACACTGAGTCCAAGCAGCTTATTTAAATGATTACAGGAGTCCAACCCAGAACATTTCAAATATGGAGTGAAAGAAGAAATTTAACTTTCGGTAATCCAGTAAAAGAGTACCAGCTAATGGATTGACCCCGGCTTGTCGATACAAACGCGATGTCTCGAGTTGTATTCTTTCCTACAAAGTCAGAAACAAAGCTAACATTGAGGAACCAAAATCTTATGAAAGAGAAGTTGGCGTAATGCAGCTTGGCCCCAAACAATGTGATTCACCTGATTGCCTGCATATCTTTGTTGAATGGCCTTAATCTTTGGTTGAAGGTTTTGCATAGCAAGCGTGGATTCCACCTGGAGAATGAAATACTTAACGGTTTGTTTAACCAACAATATAGTAGATAAAGGCCATCTTTAAATAGAACCGATATAAGATAGAAATGAGTTAAAAGGGATAACAACTCTCGCCTGTTGCTTTGTCAAAGGAAGTGTCGCAACTTTAACAATAATGGTCAGTAATATAATCGCAAAACCATAAGCATAAGGCACATGAACCGCTGTAAGTCCATCTTTCAACACCTAACACGAAGCAAATAAGAGAACATCTGATTAAATTCCACAATCCATAACTTCAAGACGTTGCATCGAGCAGAAATCATACTCATTGAAAATTCAATTATCTACAAGAAAACAGGCTACAAATGCAGCAGTATCCACGTGTAATTAAGAAGTTACTGTTACCTTGAGGACGAATTCCATGGCTTCAGAGACAAAACCGAACCAACCACCAGACTTTTGAGCAGAAGCGTCAGTGGAGCTCGAAGCAGCACCACCGGAGCCGGAATCAACGGCAACCGCCGCATCAGCAACCATGTAGAGAAGGCCCTCAGCTCTGCTAACAATCGCGCCGAAATCAATCGGAGAGTCAAAATGACTAATATCGTGGAAGCTCAACTTGACTTTGGTGGACAAGAGTCTTCGGTGCGGAAGTTGGTGGAGACCATAGCGAGAGAGCGGGGGGAGTGGAGCCCCGATGAATGAAGGAGACGAGATTAGGGTTTTCGCCATGGAATTAGAGGGAAATGCGAAGGTTGAAGCCAGTGGAGGATTCAGATTTTCATGAGCAAAGAGGGCGTGGTGGAGAGTGGACGAGAGACACCAACGATTCTTATTTGTTTTTTCGAATTATCCTTAATTTTTATGACAAGCAGAGTTGGCGAAATGAGGTGAAGGTGCCAAACGCGCGTTTTATTTTGTTTCTACATATTAAAGTAAATTATGATCGGCACTATTGCACTAATAAAAAGAATTTTATATAAACTTCGGACACATTTATCATCTTTATATCTTATTTTATGTAACATATAATTACGTTTTTATTAATAAAACCATAATATTTTTATATTCTATTACATTTTAGATTAAATTATATTTTCATTTTTATTCTATTGTAATAATTTATGATCAGTTATTATAAATATAATAACTTTATTTTTATTATTTGAAAATGTTTAAAAAATGGGTTAAAGTCTTATTGCAAATTGTTGATCAACTTAGTAAGTATTATACATACATAATTTGCAAGTTTAGAAGTGGACCTAAGGGAAGAAGAGACACAAACACGTTTTTTAGGAATGTGAATTCATGAGATAGGTCTATTCTTCCATCTTCTTTTAAAAATTATTTCACTACAAGGTTACCTATCTTATACTCTTTTTTTAATGAAAAAAAACTCTCACAATCATCTTCTTTTAAAATTGGATAAAGTACAACCCTTAACAACGCATGCTTTGAAACTTAATTTCACTTACAAACTAATAATTTTATGGATGACATTTATTTAGCTCAGCCTAGCTCAAACGAACTTGATTTGAATTTATCGGGTTTTAAGATGGATTCAAACTTTTTATAAAATATTTTCAAACTTTAAAATAAGCTGAGGATTGAGCTTTGTGGCTCTGCCCAATCCGAAGACTGAATATGTCAAGTATATTTTATTAAAAACGATATCATTTTTCTTAATAAAATATCATCATTTTTTAAATTAAATTAAATTAAAATTTAAAAAGAAAATAAACAGGCTTAGCTCGAGGTGGGTCGAACTTTGCCTAAGCCCAATCAAGCTTAGACGGCTTAAACCCTAACCGTTTGGACCATAGGTCGAGCCCAAGCCTTTATAATGCCAAGCTTAAGTAATTATAATTCAAGCTATCTTTCTTTAATCAATAATACTAGGACTTAAGAAAGCTCACAAATAATGAATGCATACTAATATTTTCTAAAAGAGGTTAAGCAAAAGTCCCAAAGATTCGTAAAGATTATTTAGTAACCAAATTCTAAAGTATACGTTCAAATCTGTTAGAGTCAAACAATTATTACATTTAGTAAAAAATAAGTCATAGTAATAATTAAATTCTACTCATTTACTAGACTAACCTATTTATTTAGTTAACCTTTAACCAACCAAATGTTTAGGATTAAGGCAAGTGAACCTATAATTTTATAGCGTAAGGCTTAAAGTACTAACTATCGATTTCATAGAGACTATGAGTACTAATAATGACTCTTTCTCTATTATCTAATTGATAATTAAGATGATGGTGATAATTTAGATTTAAAATAAGTAAATTGAACTAAAAGTAAGTCAACACAATATAAGAAGTTAATATGACAAAAGAATGAAAATAAACCAATAAAATAAATGATACTTGGAATTTGAATCTCCTGGGACTTCTCATACAATCATGATTTTAATAATTAATTTATTCTCAATTTCATTAGACTTTGAAAATTCCTAATTTATGCTATATCTTTCTTAATAATATTAACACCTAACTTTAAGTTGATTATTTGAAATCTCTTTCTAATTAAAATCCCTAGAATTGCATTAATTAATTTATGGATTTCACGATTAGGTTTGACCTTACTCTGAAGAATTTATGTTAACTTATCCATAGGTTTGTACGCAACTCCTTTCAATTTTACTAGGTCTATTCATATGAAAGATTTCTCAATCTCAATTGCATGAAATTATGCATAAAATAGTATATCAACAATATTAATTCAAAAATAAATACGAACACTTAATGAAATCAAAAAATAAATTAAATTTAAACAAAGTTACAACAAGATCTATCCAAGAGTTTATCTAATTCAGATACCAAAAGGTATTTAGCACATGATAATAGAGAATAAAACATTAAAAATAAAAAGAAAACTAGAAATTTAAGAGAACATGTCTGGAATCTTTAAACCTCCAAAAACTTCACCTAGATTGGTGAAAATTTGCTCCAAAGGGGCTTTCTTAGTTATTTCTCTTACTTTGTGTCATCCTAGGGTTTCTCCCGATGTTTTCCTAGCCTCCTATCTTCTATCACTCAATGATATCTTTTTAAATTCAAAATTTGAATCTAGTGAGTTTCATAGGCATCAATATGGGCTTATTGATGATTGTGTTCTTCTAATTAACGTGTATATATTGTCCGGAGCTAACATATGCACAAACACAGGTGTGTACCATTAATATGGCCTTCTTACTCTTTCACATCCGTAAGAAGCATTTAATATGCCTCCAAACTCTTCAACACAACTATGTACACTATCATGCACTTTATAACTCAATCAAAACAACTCCAAATTACTTTATACTTGTCTAAATTTGTACCTTTTTACTCAAAATGAGCAAATTAAACTTAGAAAAATTATAAATAAATTACGATCTAGAATTAATGGACAAAACTGAAATAAAATTGCAAAATGCATTAAATATGAGATTAAAAATATGACTAAAGCACTACTTACCAAATCATTAATTAAATTAGAGCTTAATTGGTTGAGATCTTCACCATCTCCAAAATTTTAGTTCCTAAGGGATATAGGGGGCAAACTATTTAAAAGATTGATCGAAAAAGTTAAGAAAGGGGTATTGAAAAAAGTCAAAGTTCTCTTCATAATTGTAAAACAAAATAATCATACTCTTATGAGTCATTTTCCAGGTTCATTATTGGTAAGAAAACTAGAGAAAGAGATTTTTATAATCTTCTTGTTGGATTTTAAGCAACGACTTATTACTTTAAATTGAGACAATTAACATACCTTTAAAGCATGTATAAATAATAATATTAGATACTTACCTCCTAAAGATGATGAAAAATGATTAACAGTCACACCTATATAATAAATTACTACAACAAAAGAACGAAACACAATAGAAATGTCTAGGGGCAATTCGCCAACCTCTACCATACACCACCACACAATTCCGAACAATATATCAATTTGGTTAAATATAGCTTATGGTCGGTCGTAAGCACAATGTGTAAGGTTAAGCATGATTGATCAATGGACTCAAGTTATAATACATTTAGTAGCATATTGTTCATCCCAAAAATGGCCCAAATGTCACATGCACATAATTAAGATATTAATTGCCATAAAATTATGCTAGTCCACATCACTTAATTTAAGATTATCCTCTTAGATTGTATAATTATGTAATAATACTTTCTCAATGATATGCATAGCCAAACTAATCATACATAACCAATGTATCGATAGGATATATGGGCCATATATAATTAGGCATTACTAATATAAAACTATGATAATAACATTAATATGGAGTCAACATAATGAACATCATAAATTTTCACTTATTATAAAGTTACAAAAATAGTGACAAAAATCCATAATATGTATATATTATATAAAATCTAAATAATCCTCACAAAACATATATCGAATGGAAACTAACATTGAAACAAATAAAACTTAGAAATCCCATAAGAGATGTATTCCTTTTATACATAGATAGGTAAGCTTGATTAGTAGGTCCAGCAACATCCTACTCGTAGGCATGTGCTCAATATTGATTGTAGACTTTGTAACTTCATCTTTGACAAATTAAACTTAATGTCAATATGCTTGGAGTGAGTATTGCTCCTAGTGTTTAGAGAGAACTATATAGCTACATAATTATCATAATATAATTTTAGGATGATCAAAATGGAATCCATAACTATACTAAAATGAAGTTCTGCAACTATATTACATAACATATAGCCTCATATCACATAATACACTCTACATCTATAGTCGAAGAAATTGTAAGTGTCTATTTAACACTTTTCCATTAATCAAATCCTCATACCATCATAAAGATTTACCTAGAAGTGGATTCTTTTATCATCTATGTAGCCTACATAATTGGCATCCCTAAAATTAATGACTTTAAGATTGTCAATATGCTAATATGCCAATATAAATTCTTTGATATGTAAAGATACCCTAAGATTTTCTTAGCTACTTTTTAATGGCTCTATCAAAGATCGATCAAGTGTCTACTAAGCTTACTAACCATAATGGCGATATCAGGACATGTTTATGCTTAAGCATACATTAGAATGTCAACAACTAAACTATAAGGGATTGCTTTCATTTGGTCTCTCTTAATATCATTCCAAAGATATTGTGCCTTAGTGAACTGGTTACTCTTCATAATTGGAGTTTTTATATAAGAGTAAGATTTCATATTAAACCTCTTTAAGATATGATAAATATAGGTGCTTTGAAACCAACTGAGAACACCATTGGCCTTATTATGAAGAACCTACACGCCTAAAACATAAAACGCTTCACCAAGATCCTTCATTTCAAAATGCCCAAACAATATAAAACGCTTCACCAAGATCCTTCATTTCAAAATGCCCAAACAATAATTATTTTATATGAACCAAAACATTAGTGTTATTAGCAATAAGCTAAATATCATCAATATATAAAACCAAAAATATGTACTTACTATTGTTAACTTGATTCGTGCTTGCATCTATGCAAAAAACATACATCATACTCTCTTTATGGAAATGAAACAAAAATGGAGTTTATAACTCATCTTAGCTCTATTATCTTATCACATATACACTATTTTATGTTTAGATTCCTTAATATTTTGTAACATGAATGTCGACTAATAACTTAGAACTCATTGTAATGTTTGTAATAGTTCCATCTATATTAAATTCATAATTAATTTTTAAAAAAAAATGTACTTACTCCCATTTACCTTCTCATATATATATTTAATAATAATGTTTTCTTTAAAGTCATTACTAGTGACAATTTCATCAAACTTAAGATACCACTATAAATTAACTTCTAGAACTTATGAACCTTTTTTTCTAAATACCTAAAAAAAATAGGTTGAACCATTTAGAAATCTTAAATCAAATAATAAATTCATTCTTAAATCTATTTGGTAAAAATCTAGGTCAAAGTGAGCCATAATTTCTATAATAATTTGCAAAGATTCCTCAATAGGAATAGAAGAGAAGGTCTCTTTATAGTCTACAACTTTTCATTGAATATAGCCCTTAGCTACTAGTGTTGCTTTATATCTCTCCACTTAACCTTTGGCATCATACTTGGTCTTGAATATCCATTAGAATCCAATAGACATAAAAACCTTTGGTGACCCTAGTATGCTCTATAATTCATTTTATGATATAAAGTTTATCTCATCCCTTGTATCATCCATTGAGTACTAGACATCATTTCATTATAAGTATTTTGATTTGAGGTGCCATTAATGTTGTACTCATACTCTTGCAAGTATATAATGTAGACATCAAAGACATCAGGCCTACAAACCCTTTTTGATCTCCTTAAATTCATATCTTCTATGATTATATCTAGAGCCTCTTATTCTATATGCTTAATGAGTTTATCATAAATGGCTATTAGCTACTACCTAAGCATAGGACTAATTGCAAGAGAGAAAGTGAAAGGTATAAGGATAATAAATGGATGCTTTTAAACAAAAATTTCCTATCTCTTTGTCTAGTACCGGTTACATCCTTAAAATAAATAGCTGATTTAATTCAATAACCCTAATGGAATGTGATAGGTAGTAGAACTCGTTAATCCCACACAATAACTAATAATATATCCACTGACTATCTTAGGATTATGTTTGTTAGATTGTAGATTATAGGGTCTCATTTCTTAATTATAATGTCAAATATTGAAGTAACATAAAGTGAATTTCTTTTTTTGCTAAAACTTATAAAAATTCTTAAGAACATAATTATTACGGCACTTATTTCCAAATATAATATACAATTCTCAAAAAATCATCATGTATGAATTCTTGTAAGGAAGAGTTTACCAATATATATCACAACATGTGAATAAATGTATGATTTTTCTATCCGGAACTCAGTTTTGATGAGGTTTACTAGGTTTTAGGTAGTGAGCATCAACGCCATACTCTTATAAGTGCCTTATAAAAGGTCTAAGATTGTATTATGTCTCATCATATCTCCCATAATACTCACTACCTTTGTTAGAATGAACCACTTTGATCCTTGTCCTTATAGAAGTTTGCCTTTTTCTTTGAAGGCTTTAAAGACTTTCAAAGAATCAACCTTCTCATAAATAAGCCTTAAAAAATCGTAATAGAAAATTTATTAATGAAAATGATGAAGTACTTATAGCCAACCATAGTTGAAGGAGTGAAAGGCCTACAAATATTAGTATGGATTAACCCAAATAATTTTATACATTCGTCAACATGTTTTAAAAATTAAAAGGAATATATTTCCAAATAGGATGGTATATTACATCTAGTTAATGAACTACAATTGATAAATCTAATTATAACCAAGTTATGAAGTCCGTGAACTCTACAGATAATATTATATGAAGTGTTCAAATTTCTTAGAGTCATTATAGGCACGTAAGCTTATGGAATCTCTTTAGGTGGACAACTAGAAGGAGAGACTCAGCATTATTCCAATATACTTAAATCCTTCTAATGCACTTTGAATACAACAAAAAGTAAAGCCTAACTTTGCACAAATAAATTTGTAATAGTGGTGAGCAAGTATCATATCCGCATAGAGAGTGTGTTTAGCTTTTATAATAGATAAACTAGTGTTGAGTATGGGATGCATTTTGGTTGAATTCAATTAAGGAAATAAGTGAAGACTAAACTATTGATGGTAAATAAAATCAATCAATACAAAATTTCTAGGATTAATTGATGGGTTTCAAATCCAATTCATGGTTCAATCTTAATCTTAACACAAATTAGCACAATTAATCGTCATTTTTTCCTCATACCTTTCTTTGAAACTATTAATTATAGATTAATAATAAGCTCTGTTAATCCCAATTTTCTTTAGGCTATATCTAATTAAAATAAGGTTTTTAATTAGGTTTAGTTATTATACAACTTAAAATAAGCTCTCAAGATTGAGTGTGATAACCGCATTATGTAATAGGAAAAACAGTTTAATTTAGGCAATAACCATATAAGCTAGGGACATTTAACCTATGTTATATTATCCTTAATGATGCTTGACTATTAGTTTAACACAAGTGAATCAGAGTTATAAAGGTTACAGTTTGCAATCTAGATTTGGGCAATGGGTTCATATGTAAATAATCTATTTGGAGAGTCTAAATTATTCATACATAAATTCCAAAACATTAATGATAGAATAACAAAATCAATTCCAAAAGAGAGTGAGGACAACATCATTAAATTAATCGATTCCCAAACATGTTCATTAGCCTCAATATCCCCTTTAAACTAGAAGGATGAAATTGAGCTCCTTATAGCTCTCTATAAGTAAGAAATCTCCCCTTTTCATGTCCCTAATGTCTTCATATCTTCATTTGCCTTTTAAATTCCCTTTTATAGTAAAAATTATGTTTTTTCCATAATGCACGGTCAACTTCACAAGTGTATAGGTGATCATATGTGTAAAAATTACAAGAATTGTGAACTTAAACGTTCACAGTGAGCTATATGGTCATATACCACTTACATAGCTGTGTAGCTCACTTGCACAACTAAGTAGGTTAGTAAATGGCTGAAGCTTCATCTTCGTGCTCCTAAAATGAGTTAAACATTCTTATATATGACCATGTAAATTGCAATAACTTTCCCATATTCACATTAATTCATCTCCTTCTTACTTTCATGAAGGCAAATAAGATCAAACATCAATAAAATGACTACAAGGATATGTTTTTAGCTTATTTTTGGTTCTTATTTCTCCAACTTGTATATAATAAAAATTATGAACCAAAATATGTATATTAATCACCATTTAGTATTTAGTTAATCACAACTTATTAAGTTCCCCCATACTTGGCTTTTAACCATCCTTAAGTGAAACTAAAAAATCAAAAGCAAAACAGTTACTCCTTTTTCATATTTCCTAAGAATAGATAGTCATAAGAAAAGAGGGAAATCTTTTAAAACCATGGAAAGCATTAACCATTCAATGTTTTTACTCAAGATTAATCAAAAACCATTCTTTTAAAAAAATGAGAAGACTAGGGGTAGACTTTGACAAGTTTTGTTTAATGATAAGATAAATATATAGGTACACTTAAACACCTTTCATGATCAAGATATTTAATGAATTTGCATGTCATTTTGATTCTCCACCATTAAAGATTCATATACATAATCTTAAATTAAAGGACTTTTCAAGGTTGTAATGGGCCAAAGGTTATCAAGTGCAAAAATTAGCATCTACTCAAAACTTGGTACCATTAGCTATTATAAATGTAAAAAGTCTACTTCACAAATTAAATTCAATCCTTCATATTATAAACCATATGAAACACAAGGAATTGAAAGGAATCACTCATAAAAAATGATGAATAATACACTATAACTATAAGGAGTGACCCTTCAAAATAACTTCTCCCTTATTTGCATTATAATCAATTAACCCATTTCATACAACTTTAGGAAGAAACACTAACGTGTTGGAGTTATGTAAATATAGTGCCTTGGAAAGCAAGTGTATTAACTTATAACTTAATTTTCTTCTAGTTACTTTTGTAATTAAAATATTTATTATTAATAAAACAAAAGAGTTTGTTTTTATTTGTATGAGAATTATATATCTAGTTATAAGGTATCAAGATTCTTTTATAAGTAATATAAATATACATAGAGATGTCTGGGAAACATGTATATTATTAGAATCTAAAAATAATTGATTCACAGTTAAATAATCAAGTTGGCCACTTAATTATGGTTTAGATTATAGTGTTGTGATTTATCTCCATGCAAGTAAAAGAGTTTATTTTAAGGGAATGATGAATTTCATATCATAATAGTATGTGACTATCGATAATGGCATTATTAAATGAATCTAGAATCACCTATGTTTTAAATAATAAAGTAGATCTTTAATTTAATCTTAAAACATACACTTAAGCATTCATTTATTATGGATCATAATCTTGATGAGTGGTGAACTCATATGTGTTTCATTATAATTTTTAATATGATCAGAATGGATTTTTACAAAGTATCAATCCAGTGTCTGCATGTTAGAATTATTAATTGAAACATATATCAGGGAACATTCACTCAAATAAAGAGTTTATAATGATATCATCACTTCTAAATGTTTTACAGAGATTGGTGATTAAACTGGCGCCAGTAGTTTGATGGACTAGCTACCCATCAAGACTTAATACCAAGATGAGATTTGTGTGTTAATCACCATATAGGGTAAAATGGGAGATCTAGAAGGAAAAACCAACATAAGGGCAAAACGGTAATTTTATCCTTTATTGTGTAGATGGCTATAATATGGTTCATATTAGAGTTTGCAATTGGACATCTTATTTGAAACATGTGTTCTCATAATATTTAACAATTCAAAAGTTTAACTAATTGTCTTTAGTGAAATGACATTTAATTAATAAGCTGAAATTAATTCTAATGAGATTAAATTAATTCCGAGCTTATTGGAGATTGAATTATATAAGTTCAATTAGATTCTCGATTTGGCTTCTAGTAAGGTTATCAAGCAAAGTAAAAAAACAAAAATAGAGGTTTTAAAGCCTGCAATTGAATGTTGGGCTTACTTTAATTAATTGTTAATTAGAATCCCATATGAACATTTAAAAATGGGCTAGACTTTGGTTTAATTTAATTAATTATATTAATTAAATTAAATCAAAGTTACTAAAGATAAAAGGAGGTGGGTTTTAGTTTTAATGGGCTAAATGCGCAGCTACACATTTAACATTGGTTTGCTATATTTAAGATGGTTTTTAACATGCTTTATCATCATTAAATGGAGTAATAATCTTATCATTAAATGGTTTAATGGTTTTCTTTTAATGATAGCATGTAACCTTTTAGCATTCATTGGATTAAAGAAGAAAGAGGTGTATTTGGTGGACCATCTTCCTTCTTTCATCACAAAACTGAAAATGAGATGTATCGTTTGGGTTATTGGTCTTTTCATATAGCCATCTTAAAACAAATAAGAAGAGTCTCATTTATTGGCTTCTTTATGATTGATTAAGGAATGATGTGATGCATTGGATGCACTTCACTTCTTTCTTTGAGGCTTAACTGAAATTGAGAGAAAGAATATAAGGGGTTATTGAATTTTTATCTCTCTCTCTCCTACCTTACACGGGTTAGCCGAAAATTGCATGAGAGGTGTTTCATCTTTGGCTTCTTTCTTCTAAGGCAAAATCTCTTCAAGTTTTCTTCTCCTTTTCCACCAAACAAACTTGTTAACCAAGTTATCCAATAAGAATAAGTGGTAGATCGGATTGGTCGATGATACAATAATAAGAAGAGGATACATTACCTTGGAGTGGATACATTGCTAAGGATAGGATAGCACAGTAAGGAGTTAAAGCTGTAGTGAAGGAGTCGGTATAATTTTCATCTTGTTTTTATCCAAATTATTTTCCTTATATCGTATCATGTATGGCTTGGCATGTTGATTTGGTTATATTGCTTCCGCTAAAATTTGATTTCTAAAAAAAGTTTTGAAATCTTCTATTTTAGCCAAACTATCCATGCTTAATTTTTCCGATCCAACAATTGGTATCAGAGCCAATTTTCTTATGCATGATTTTAGTTCCTATATATGATGTATGGGTTGGAAATAATTTTTATATGCTACATATTTTTATGTGATAGAAATTTATATAGTGTATGTTTTGCTCTTTTGGTTGTCCATAGATTCTAAAGTTACCTTGTAAGTTTTTTTCATTTGGTTTGTAACAAAAAGGGTGGCCTATCATTGTCATTTTTCCTCCTTAGTTTCATTTTATGTTTTCTTTGATTATGTAATGTACACATTTGCATAATGATGAAGATGAAGCAGCCATGGATGAAGAAATGAAGAGGTAAGGGTTTGAGTTTTGCTCATAGTGTATTGACTAAATTTTGATTTTATGAAATACAAGTGCTGGAATGTTTTGTTAGTGTTGGATTTACTAAAAAAAAGTGCTAGAATTTTTGTTTTCATATTGCCAAAGTTTCGGTTTTGATGAAAAACAAGTGCTGGAATTTTGGTTTTCAAAGTGACAAAATTCGGTTTTATGAAAATGCCATTACACATTTTTTACCAAATGGGCCGGGTCATGTGGATGAAGATTTTGAAACGGAAGATCCAAGTCAAAAAAGAAAATTTTGGGCCTAAAAGCCTTGTAATTTTATTTATGTTCTAGGATGGATAATCAAATATGACCTATAAGTTCATGAGATGAATGGATAAATGGATGTAAATACTATGTGACATTATGTGATTGTATGTCATTTAGAAAATTCCCAACCCTAAGCTTTGCCATGCATTCGTTATGTATGAGATATATAATGAAACAATATAGGATAGATAATAAATTACATCCAAATAAGATGGTATTTATTAAAATTTAAAACCTAAAAAGATTGAGTGGGAGAGGATGCTCATGTGAGAGTCCACGGTCTCCATATGATCGCCCATTTACATGGGGTGAAGTGTTAGTCCCCACCGGAGGGCATGAATCCTAGATCTTACATGGTTTAGGTCTTCTTAAGGATAAGTCCACTCATTGGTAGCAAATGTGACCTCCCATCGAGGCATGGTTTGCAAGTACCTTTAGTAGATGAATCAAATGGTTACATACTCAACATATTTTATTAATAACCTACCCATGTAGCTCTGTTGGTAAAAGTACAGATCAAATCATGACGCTTCTTAAAAAGTAAAGCATAAAGATGCTTAGTAGTTTTTTGAGTGGGAGGGTCCTAGTTTTTCTTAATGGATAAGATAACCCACCGTCACTTAGTCTGTTATAGATAAGAAAAATAACCATTGTATAAATTTTTACATTTTTTTAAGTTTTGTTAAATCTATCATCATGCATACATGCATTATGATTTTATACAATGTTCCAATATTGATGACTATAAGCTTATGTTTCAATAATTTATATTTTCAGACATAATCAACTATAATATGAACTACTCACTTTGCTCTTGACTAATAACAAATTGGAAAATGGAGAGAATTTTAATGAATGGAGATGTAACCTTAACATTATTCTTCAATATAAATGAATTTCATGGGTATTAACAGACAATAAGCTTACACCTTCGAGTGGCAATCCGACTTCTAAGCAAGTCTAACAACATAGGCGATGATAGAATGTTGATAAGACTACTAAGTGTTAGGTCTGCAAGAGTGAAACCTATCAAACCCTTTCATAATCTTAGACAAAAACTTAGCAAACTGGTGCGGGATTACATACTTAAGGTAATCTCTGCAATTACTAAGGATGAGATGCTTGGGGC
>JANSVA010000216.1:17185768-17199335 GCA_025504915.1 Erythroxylum reticulatum
AGAGTTATTGGTGGCCAGGGATGAAGAGAGAGATAGAAGAATTTACGGCTAGATACCTTCCCTATCAACAAATTAAGGCAAAGCATGAAAAACTAGCAGGTATGTTACAGTCTTTACTTATTCCAGAATGAAAATGGGAGCATGTGACGATGGATTTTGTAGATGGATTGCCTAGTACATCGAAGGGTCACAATGCTATTTGGGTTATAGTAGATAGATTGACAAAGTCTACTCATTTTCTACCTGTCCACACAACCTATTCAATGGAAAAATTAGCAAAGCTGTATATCGACGGGATTGTGAAGCTGCACGGGGTACCAGTTTCTATAATATCAGACAGGGATCCGAGAGGACCATTCAAACACTAGAGGACATGTGAGAGCATGTGTGATGGAATTTCAAGGGAGTTGGGACCAACATTTGTCTTCGATTGAGTTCGCTTATAACAATAGTTATCAGACAAGTATTGGTATGCCACCTGATTAAGCACTTTATGGAAGGAAGTGTAGGACACCTCTGTGCTAGGATGAGGTTGGTATGGTCAAAATAGAAGGAGCTGAATTGATAGAAGTCACCGTTCAGAAGATAAAAATCATTCGAGAAAAGATGAAAATCGCCTAAGATCGATAAAAGAGTTATGCGGATAATATGCAATGACCGTTAGAGTTTGCAATTGGTGACAGAGTTTTTCTTCGGATATCGCCATAGAAAGGTGTCATCAAATTTTAGAGTCAAGGGAAGCTAAACCCTCAATATATTGGACCTTTTTGCATCCTGGAGAGTGTCGAGACTGTGGCGTATCAGTTGGAATTGCCACCGAACTTGGATAAGATCCATAATGTATTCCATGTTTCTATGTTTAAAAAGTACTTACCAGATCCATCTTATGATTTGGAGGCACCTCCTATAGAATTGGGAGAAGATTTGAGTTTTGAGGTGAAACCAGTGCAGATTTTGGATCGACAGATAAAGAAATTGCACAACAAGGAGGTACCCACGGTTATGGCTCTTTGGAAGAGTGATAAGGTCGAGGAGATGACATGGGAGCTTGAGGATACTATGAGATGTCGGTACCCCTATTTATTTGTGTACCTAACTTAGGAGTTTTGAGGATGAAAATCTTTTGAGGAGGGGAGGACTTGTAACACCGGACTTTCTGAGCCCTTTTTCTGTATTTGGAGATACTACTATATATTGATATATACATGGTTGTATATGAGTTGTATGTGAATTTTGGACCTAGGCAATGCATAGTAGAATTTAATCTCCAATAGATGCTAGTGTGTTTGTGTATTTAATAAATAATATTATTTTGAATAACTCTTTGCTATTGGAGTGCATCTGATGTTTTTATTTCGTATTTTGAGAAATGTTTTTATCTTCAACAAACCTGCACTTGAAGTGTAAAATAATAATGTTTAATTTTCTGAAACTATGTTTTTGAACAACTTTGCACTTAGAGTGCAAATGATGACTTTTATGAAATGAAATAATGTTTTCGAACTTACTTATGCACAAATGATGCATATATGCTACGTGTAGGTTTTCTCTTTTGGCTTAGAGCCACAGCAAGGTTTCATTTTATTGGTTGGAACAATAAATAAAGGAACGATGCCTTACTTGATTTTTGATACTTAAATGTTGTATATGATTTTTGTGATTGGTGAGGAAACGATTATCTAATCATGTGCTATGCACAACTGATTATGGTTAAGCGAAACCCCGTACCCTTGAAGCTGGTACATTAAAGTCGAGTCGTCATAACGACATCTTTCTACAGGACTTGTGGGTTATTCCACACTTAAGGTCTAAATACCGACGAGGTCATCACCTAAGGTTATGACACTCTTGTCGATTGTAGTCCGGACTCACCACAGATGAAAGTCGAGCCAACACTGATAATCTGTGGGTGTGCACATTAGTTTGGCCGACTAGTGGTGTCACACATGATCGCTTTGGCTTATTTTGATAAGATTTGATTTATACATCTGATGTTTTTATGCATTTGTATATTGGAACTGGAACTTATGTTCACTGGATGGGTCATTAATAAGCTGAGCCTATATGGTTCCTAACCAGTATACATTAAGTCATAGGCTGGGCCTATGTGTTTTTCTATACGTGATATATTCACTTCATAGGTTATCTACACCATCTTGGTAGGAACCAATTCTATCTGTGATATATGTTTTTCCTGCTCAATAAGTACCTAGTGTACTCACCCCCCTCCGTTTTCCAACCATGCAGGTTAATTTAGTGAGTTTGAAACTCTGAGTGGATCGTGTGGTCTTTTAACATTTTTTGGGTATTACCACATGTGGGTAGTTTCTTATTTTGTACTTTTGTTGTCTAGTGGCTCATGAACTGTGTTTATGTAGTTATGATTTATGACTTTGTAAGTTAACTTTTGACTGTCTGGTGTTTATAAATGATTCTATGTATGAATTTTCAATACTGCTGTTGAAATTGACTTGAGTGGACTAGAGAGTCTTGAAGTTGTGGTTGGATGTGGATATAGAAATGTGTTTAACATCGTTTGCAGGTTTTGGGATTTTTAAAATACAGCTGTTGTGCTGCCAAAATGTTTCAAAAAAAGAGAAAAAGGGATATTTCGGTTAGTTTTACATAGTCGGATTAAGGATACTGCGAATATCCTTAGCCTGAGTATGCGGCGGTTGTCATGGGCCAGATGTGGTACCAGGTCATGACAACCTTGTCCTTCCTTTAATGTCTTAGTGCTTTTAACTTTAAGTAAACTACCCAAAATACCCCTTTATGCATTTATTTACCACCTTTACTTCAACTAACCCATTAAATAAATTCCACTAATATAGACATAATAAATATATAAAAAATTGACTCCCTAAAAATTCACTTATCCAAACCTCATAATTATCTAAATCATGTTTAACTAAAAAAACATTTGGGGGACAACAATGGCCCACCGTCACTTAGTCTATTATAGATGAAAAAATAACCATCATATAAATATTTATTTTCTTAAGTTTTGTTAAATCTATTATCATGCATACTGTTGGATCGAAAAAGAAAACATGTAAGATTTGGTTAAACGGTAGATTTCAAAACTTCTTTTAGAAACCATAACATAGCGGAAGCAGGATAACCAAATCAATATGTCAATCTTTACATGATACGGTATAAGGATAATATTTAACATAAGAACAAGATGGTAAACATATTATCGACTCCTTCGCTACAGCTTTAACTCCTCACTGTGCTATCCTATCCTTGACAATATATCCTCTCCAAGGTGATGTATCCTCTTCTTCTTGTTATTGTTTCCTCTTCTCAATATTGTAGCCTCAACAAATTTGCTCTACCAAATCTACCACTTGTTCTTCTTAGACAGCTTGGTTAACAAGCTCCTTTGGTAGGAAAGGAGAAGAAAGCTTTGGAGGAGATTTTTCTTAGAAGAAAGAAGCCAAAGATGAGACAATTCTCATGCAAATTTTGGCAACACATGCATGAAAGGAGAGAGAGTCCAAAAAAGCAAGAACAACTCTCTTTCACCATGTCAATTTTGAATGAAAAGAAAGAAGAGGAAGAGCATCCAATGCATCACAACTTTCTTTAATCAAACATAAAGAAGTCGTTAAATGAGACTCTTCTCAATTGTTTTAAGGTGGCTATATAAAAAGATCAATAACCTAAAATGATATGTCAATTTTAGTTTTAGTGATGAAAGAAGAAAGATCATCCATCAAATACACCTTTTTCATCTTTAATCAAATGAATGCTAAAAAGATTACATTACATGCCATCATTAAAAGACAATCATTAAACCATTTAATGGTAAGATCATTACCCCATTTAATGATCATAATGCTTGATAAATAGCATCTTTATTTAGCAATTCAATACTAAATGTGCAGTTGCACATTCAGCCATTAAAAATTGAAATTCCCTTTAATTTCCTTAAGAATTTTGTTTTAATATAATTAATCTAATTAATTAAATTAAACTAAAGTCTCACCTATTTCTAAATGTTCATTTAAGCTTCTAATTAACCATTAATTAGTGCAAGCCCAACATTCAATCGTGGGCTTTAAAACCTCTATTTATATTTCTTACTTTGCTTGATAACCTTCCTTGAAGCTACATAGGGAATCTTATTGGACTTAGATAATTCAAGCTCCAATAAGCCTAGAATTAATTTAATCTCATTAGAATTAATTATAACTTATTAACTAAATGTCATTCCACTAAAGGAAATTAGTTGAACTCTTCTATTGCTAAATATTATGAGAACACATATTTCAAATAATATGTCCAATTGCAAAACCTATTATGAACCTTATTATAGCCATCCACACAATAAAGGATAAAATTACTGTTTTGCCCTTATGTTGGTTTTTCCTTCTAGATCTCCCATTTTACTATATATGGTGATTAATACACAAGATCTCATCTTGGTGTTAAGACTTGATGGGTAGATAGTACATCAAACTCCTGGCGCCCATTTAATCACCAATCTCCATCAAACATCTAGAAGTGATGATATCACTATAAACTCTTTATTTGAATGAATGTTCCCTAACACGTGTTTCAATTAATAATTCAAACATGTAGAAACTGAATTAATACTCTGTAAAAATCCATTATGATCATATCAAGAATTATAATGAAGCATATATGAGTTCACCACTCATCAAGATTGTGGTCCATAATAAGTGAATGATTAAGTTGTATGTTTTAAGATTAAAGTAACGACCCACTTTATTCTTTAAAACATACTTGATTCTAGATTCATTTAACAGTGCCATTATTGATAGTCGACTACTATCATGATATGAAACTCATCATTCCCTTAAAGTAAACTCCTTTACTTATATGGAGATAAATCACAACACTACAGTTTAAACTATAATCAAGCAACCAACTTGATTATTCAACTGCGAATCCCTTATTTTAGATTCTTATAATATACATATTTCCCATACATCTTTATGTATATGTATATTACTTCCAAAAGAATCTTGGTACCTTATGACTAGATATATAATGCTCATAAAAACCAAACTCTTCTGTTTTATTAATAATAAATATTTCCATTACAAAACTATAACTAAAGAAGATTAAGTTACATGTAAATACACTTGCTTTCTAGGGCACTATATTTACACAACTCCAACACATACATGCATCATGATTTTATATAAAGTTCCAATATTGTTGACTACTATCCTCATTCTTTAATAATTTCTTTTTTATACATAATCACTACAATATGAATCCACTCACTTTGCTCTTAACTAATAAAAAATTGGTAAAATGGAGAGCATTTTAATGAATGGAGACATAACCTTTACATTTTTCTTCAATATGAACAAATTTCATAGGTATTAACGAAAAATGATCCTACACAATTGGGTGGAAATTCAAATTTTAAGAAAGCCTAGCAACATGAATGATGGAAGAATGCTAATAATACTATCAAGTCCTATATTCTGGCTTCTGTTAGCAGAATGTTGCAAAAGCAAATTGCACGTATGAAAACTACTAGTGTAATGGTCCAACACCTATATGAGATGTTTGGTGTGGGGACCAGGTCTGTAAGGGTAAAGCTATCTAAACCTTTCAAAATCTCAGACAAAAACCTAGTAAACTGGTGCGAGATTACATGCTTAAGGTAATCTCTGCGGTTACTGAGGTTGAGACACTTAGGGCAGATATAAATATGGACAAACAGATGATTATTATCATTAATAGATTAAACTCTTCTTTTCAATAGATTAAGTTGGACTATGAGCTTAATAGCAAGGATTACACCTTGATTGAGTTGACGAATACCCTCTAGAGTGCGGAGGAGATATTAAATATCAAGGCTAATGGGGTAGAAGCTAATGTAGCATCTTCCTCTAAGCCTAAAGGTAAGGTCAAGCAAAAGAAGAAGGGTTTAATGAAAAAGAAAGCCCAAACAGGGGTCAAGGCCTAACCCATGAAAAAGAATGCCAAAGAGGACATGAAGGGAAAGTGTTTCCACTGTGGTGAGAAGGGCCACTGGAAAAGAAACTGTGCAGTCTACCATGAGTCCCTAAAAAGTAAACAAGGTATGGGTTTCCCAAGTTTGTTAGGAACTATAAATATGGCAGATTCATCTAATTCTTGGACATTAGATTCAGGAGGCACTGACCATGTTTGCAATTCTTTGCAGGGATTCTAGTAAAGGAAAATACTACATAAAGGCCAGTTTCAAGTAAAGATAGCAGATGGATCCTATATTTTAGAAGAATCAATTGGAGTAATTATCTTAGGCTTTCCTAATGGTCATAGGTTATATTTGGAGGATGTATATTACATCCTAATGATTGTAAGGAACATCATGATTTATGTTCTTTGTCCAATAAAATCTAATTATTTCTTATATTTTAAAAATGTTGTTTCAATATATGAGAATAAGTAATTTATTTGTAATATGATAATTAAACAGGAATTGTTCTTTATAGAACCTATAAAAGGCTCACTAAACACCTCAAAAAGTAAAAAAACAAAGACAATCCAATGACTTTAGCATTAATTTAAAATAATTGTGGCACTTAAGAATGGGTCATATTAATCAGAAAAGACTTGACTGGTTAGTGAAGGATAGGATCCTTGTGGGCTTGGATAATGATCCATTACCCAACTGTGAATCTTGTATTAAAGGAAAAATGACCAAGGCCTCATTTCCTTCTAAAGGAAACATATCTGAATCTACGTTGGACCTACTACATACTGATGTGTGTGGGCCCATGAATGTACAAGCTAGAGGAGGTTATGAATACTTTATAACCTTTACAGATGATTACTCTAGACATGGCTATTTTTATTTGATGCATAAAAAGAGTGAGTCCTTTGGAAAGCTCAAAGAATTCAAAGCTAAAGCTGAGAAGCAGCTAGGTAAGCCATTAAAACAACTTCGATCGGATCGAGGTGGTAAGTACTTATCTAGAGAGTTCCAACAATTTCTAATTGACAATGGGATTGTTTCCAGCTTATCAACTCCTTGAACACCTCAACATAATGGTGTAGTAGAGAGGAGGAATAGGACTCTATTGGAAATGGTAAGATCAACGATGTCCTATACTAGCCTTCCAAAATCATTATAAGGATATGCCATACAAACGAAAACTTATCTTCTTAATTTTGCTCCATCCAAATCTGTGCCTAGAACATCTAGGGAGTTATGGACTAGTCGAGTTCCATCATTGTAGCACTTAAGCACTTACGGCTGCCTAACCCATCTTCCAAGGCTTGAATCCACAAAGATGGAACCAAGGTTAGAAGTATGTTTGTTTGTAGAATATCCTACAGGTACACAAGGATACTATTTTTATAGTCTTTAGGACATAAACGTATTTGTGTCGACAAATGCAACCTTCTTGGAGGAAGAATTTGTGAGAAATCATAAGGGAAGAACTGAACTAGTATTAAATTAGTTAGCTATTTCGTCTAAACTAAGAGTTGATTTAGATATAAAAGAACAAAATGTCGAAAAAGATTCAAAAGATGAATTGGAAGAGTAACTTGAACATCAAGTAGTGCCTAGACGTAGTGGGAGGGTTATGAGACAACCAAATAGGTATCTAGGTCTATGAGAAGGCATAATTTCCACTCGGAATAAGAAGAAACAAATCCCATTACTTATACACAGGCTATTAATGATGTTGATGCAAAAAAATGACTCAAGGTGATGGAATCGAAAATAGATTCCATGTACACTAATGAAGTCTGGATTTTTGTAGATCTACCACCAGATGTAAAAGCCATAGGGTGTAAATGGATCTAAAAAAGGAAAAGAGGATCAGATGGAAAGGGAGAGACTTTTAAAGCTAGATTGGTAGCTAAAGGCTATACTCAAAAGGAAGGTATAGACTAGGAGGAGATTTTTTTTTTCTGTTTGCCATGCTTAAGTGTATCAGAATTCTTTTGGCTATAGTAGCCTATTTCGATTATGAAATATGAAAAATGGACGTTAAGATCACATTTCTTAATAGGGATCTTAAGGAGATCATTTATATGGCCCAACCAAAAGGATTTGTTGATCCAGGTAATATGCATAAGGTATGTAAATTGCAGAGGTCCATTTATGGACTTAAGCAAGCACCTTGTTCTTAGAACATTAGGTTTGATAAGTCTATCAAAACTTATGGGTTTATACAACACCTAGACAAGCTTTGTGTCTATTAAAGGATATAAAAAGGAAAGGTTATTGTCCTAATTTTGTATGTCGATTACATTTTACTCATTGGGAATGATGTAGAAATGTTATCTACTGTTAAAGGATGGCTAAACGAATAGTTCTCAATGAAGGATTTAGAAGAGGCTAACTATGTTCTAGGCATCAAACTTATAAGGGCTCATAAGAACAAATAAATAGCCTTGTCTCAATTAACCTACATTAAGAACATGCTCAATAAGTTTTCCATGCAGGATTCCAAGAGGGGTTTCACACGTATTAGACATGGAATCAAACTTCCAAAGGAGCAAGCACCTAAGACCCAAGAGAAGGTTGAATACATGCATAACATTCCATATGCTTCAGCAGTTGGATGTTTAATGCATGCTATGCTTTGCACTAGACCGGATATCTGTTACGCAATGGACCTGGTAAGTAGATTCCAGTCCAATCCAAGAATGGAGCATTGGACTATGGTTAGGTGCATACTGAAGTATCTTCATAGAACGATGAACTTAATGCTTGTTTACTCTAGAAGTAACCTTATTATTAGGATATACAAATTCCAATTTCTAGTCAAATGTTGATTTAAGGAAATCAACTTCTAATTTTATATTTGTTTTAAAAGGTTGAGCTATAGTCAGGAGGACTGTCAAGCAATCTTGTATTGCTGATTCAACTATGGAGGCTAAGTATGTTGCTGATTGTGAGGCAGTAAAAGAAGCAGTCTAGCTCTGCAAGTTCCTAAATGATTTGGAGGCAGTTCCTGATGCAGAAAAGCCCATTACACTTTATTATGATAATAGTGGGGCAGTGTCTAGTTCTAAAAAGCCTCAGAACCATAAAGCTACCAAACATATTAAGAGAAATTATCATCTCATAAGGGAGATAATACCATGTGGTGAGGTGAATGTGGTAAAGATTCCTACAGAGCAAAACGTTGCTGATCTATTTACGAAGATGTTATCTCAAAAAGATTTTTGAGGGTCACCTAGCAGGGATGGGAATGAGGGATATGTCAAACTTGCTTTAGGGCAAGTGGGAGTTGCAATCCTAAGGCATATCATTGCAATGCAGGATGCTGGTGTTGGAGTTATGTAAATATAGTGCCCTAGAAAGCAAGTGTATTTACATATAACTTAATGTTTTTCCAATTAATTTTGTAATGAAAATATTTATTATTAATAAAATAAAAGATTTTGGTTTTATTTGTATGAACATTATATAACTAGTCATAAGGTATTAAGATTCTTTTGTAAGTAATATACATATACATGGAGATATATAGGAAACATGTATATTATTAGAATTTAAATTAATTGATTCACAACTGAATAATCAAGTTGGTTGCTTGATTATGGTTTAGATTGTAGTGTTGTGATTTATCTTCTTGCACGTAAAGGAGTTTACTTCAAGGGAATGATGATTTTTATATTATGATAGTAGTTGACTATTGATAATGGCACTTTTAAATGAATCTGGAATCATGTATGTTTTTAAAGAATAAAGGAGGTCATTACTTTAATCTTAAAGCATATATTATAGCATTCTTTTATTGTGAACCACAATCTTGATGAGTGGTGAATTCATATGTGTTTCATTATAATTCTTGATATGATCAGAATTGAATTTTATAGAGTATCAATCTAGTGTCTATATGTTGGAATTATTAATGGAAACATGTGTCAGGGAACATTCACTTAAATAAGGAGTTTATAGTGATATCATCACTTCTAGATGTTTTACAGAGATTGGTGATTAAACTGTTGCCAGTAGTTTGATGGACTAGCTACCCATCAAGTCTTCACACTAAGATGAGATCTTGTATGTTAATCACCATATAGAGTAAAGCGAGAGATCTAGAAGGAAAAAAAATAAAAGGGCAAAATGTTAATTTTACCCTTTATTGTGTGGATGGATATAATTTGGTTCATAATAGAGTTTGTAATTGGACTTCTTATTTGAAACATGTGTTCTCATAATATTTAGTAATTCAAAAGTTCAACAAATTGTCTTTAGTGGAATGACATTTGGTTAATAAGCTGAAATTTAATTCTAATTAGATTAAATTAATTCCGAGCTTATTGGAGCTTGAATTATATATGTCCAATTAGATTTCCCACTTAGCTTCTAAGAAGGCTATTAAGAAAAGTAAGAAATATAAATAGGGTTTTTGTAAATAAGAAAGAAGAAAGGACTGAATTAAACTCTAAATAATAATACTGGAACAATTTAATTAAGAGTTAATTGAATTGGATTTTAAGCCCATGATTAAATGTTGGCCTTACTCTAATTAAGTGTTAATTAGAAGCCCAAAGTGAACATTTAATATTTTTCTATTTTTGGTTTGATTTAATTAATTATATTAATTAAATTAAATTAAAACAAATTTTGTAGAGACAAAAAGGAGGGAAAAACCTAAACTATATGATGAGTTTTCGATTTTATGTAGCTAAATTTTATGGCTACACATTTAGCATTTAATTGCTAAATGTAAGGTGAGTTTTTGTCATGTTTCATCATCATTAAATCATTTAATGTGGTCTTCATTATATTGTTTAATGATCTTATGATTAAAGGGTTTAATGGTTGTCGTTTAATGTTGGAGTGCAAAAAAACTTTTAAACCTTTTGGGATTCTTTTGATTAAAGAAGGGAGTAATGCATTTGATGTTCCCTCTCCCTTCTTTCATTTGTTAACCGAAAATGAATGTCTTGCTTTTGGTTTTTTTCTTTTCATATATCCATATTAAACAAATGAGAAGTTCTTAATTATTGCTCTCTCTCTTCCATTTTGAGAAAGAGAAAGAGGTGGTGCATTGGTTGGAATTCCACACTCCTTTCTTTCATGGCCGAAATTAGCAAAGAGAGAGTCTCTTAGTTTTGGTTCTTTCAGCTAAGGTAAACTTCTACAATATTTCTTCTCCTTTCCCACCAAAGGATCTTTGTAACCAAGTTGTCCAAGGAGAACAAGTGATAGATTTGATTGGTTGAGGATACAATAGCAAGGAAAGGATACTGTAGTGAGGAGTCAAAGCTGTAGCTGAGGAGTCAAAGCTGTAGCTAAGGAGTCAGTAAAATATCTATCATCTTTTATTTTATTTATTTTTGCAATACCATATCATGTATGGATTAAACATGTTGATTTGGTTATTTTGCTTCCGCTGAATTTTGATTTTAGAAAAAGTTTTGGAAATCTACTGTTTTAGCCAAATCTAGTATGCTTTTGTTTTTGATCCAACATATAATTCTTATGTAATCTATTTGTACTTAAATAACCTAAAACATTCATTAGAAACAAAAACTAACCATTTAATTGCTATGATAGTAGCAATGGTCAATTAGTTCCATTACAAACTTTTAGTATATGTTATTAAAAGATCAATAAGAGGAATCACAAAGGAATAAAGTGTGTTAAACCTTGAATCATTAAAAAATACACAAAATTAAAGTATATTATGAAATATTAACAAAGACATAAATACTAGTAAATTAAATATGCATTATAATCTAAAAAGGGAATAATTACGACCAATAGAAAGAGGAACAGCTAACAATCTTACTTGCCAAGGAAAATTGATGTTCTTCATCTTAGGAAGCTAATTCTGTCAACTTAAAATTTTCCTAAAGAAACAAATTCAATTATCAAAAACCAAGAACATCAATTTAAAATAACAAAGTAACTTTTAAAGGGAAGAATAATAGTAACTCTAACCTTTTAGATAATAAATGAAATGATATATTTTCAAACAGGGGGCTTTTCTAAGTTAGAGACTAAATTATATGTATTAAGTTATTATTTGAAAGGTTTGTTAGATTAAATGAAATTGATTAAGAATTGAATGAAAGTATGGATTTTTATATAGATCTATTTGTATTACATTTTCCTTATATTTGTCTATTTTTTTCATTGTTTTGACTATGATTTATAGCTAAACATTTTATATGATAAATAATGGAAATTCTAGTTTTTATTTTTCTACAGATTGATTCATTTTAATTTATTAATTGAGATATAATTTTGTGAATTGTGTTTTATTAATCTTAATGTATGATTTAGTTATGCTAGCAACTAAATTTGATTTTAATTCACTTACAAATGCCTCAAGAGAGACTACTTATGAATGGATAGTAGGTTAGGTAATATGAGCTAAACAAGATGCTTGAGAGAGGCCAACGTAATCTTTTTGGTGTTAAAATGAAAACCTCCTATGGATCTTATAGATCTTAGTATATTTATAAGGTGTTAGATTGGTATAGATATAGTTAGACCTACTAAAAAGATGATGGTTGTATCTCAAGAGTAGAGAGAATGTAGTTTCAATATATAGAAGAACTTATTGGTTCAATTAAACATATCCATTCTACGTCAATTAAATTATAAAATAAAATTTCATAATAAGGGAAGTAATTGTCTAAATTTGATATTATATGGAACTCTCTTTTGGTCAATTGTCTTACTACTTATGCTCTTATCTACCTATTTACGTTTTATTTTATTTCATATTACTTTAATCAAAATCTATAAAATCCATTCTTTTATTTATTTACTAATGAGTAGTTTTAGGTTTTCTAATCCATACCATTTCCTTGATGGATCAACTCCTACTTACTACTATATTACTTGCTAACAAAAAGGTACACTTGCCTTTGTTATGTGTAATAGATACCTAATACAAAAATTTGTGACTAGATAGAGAAAATAATGATCCATTCATGTGCACATTTACCACAAATAATAGAAAAGTATAATTTGTAAAGCATGTAATTTTACAAAACAAAGTAAAGGAAACTATCTGCCAATGTTTATGATACTAAAGGTTTGCATTACACCTTAACATTTCACAAAAATTCTAAATAAGACCTTGTCTTTATCTATGATGTCATTTTTTGAAAGAAATAAAATATTTATATTTCATTGAAAAGAACAAAAATGCCATCAAATGATACACGAGTAAATACAAAAAGGCCTAAAAATCATAGGAGGTTAAAACCTCGATGTAGTGGGATTTAGTGTTACTTAAGTCTAAGCAGTACTCAATCCAAAATAAGCTCCAAAAGCATCCAATTTTTTGAGGATTTGTTAAATGGTGAGAAAGTTCAAAATCACTAGTGACCCAAGCTCTCCGATGTTTACTCAATGATGGGTATCTTTTATTCGTACTAGTACATATGAACCTTCACCTTTTTAGACAATATTTATTGGTTTTTCACCTTCTTAGACAAATTATCAACCAAATTACAGTATAATGTTCAAATCATTAGTTTTGAAAGCACAATATAATGTTCAAATTCTTAACAAAATCACAACATCAAGTTCAAATGCTCTTCCAAATCACAACATAATATTTAAATTATTAATGAAATCATAATATAATGTTTATATCCT
>JANSVA010000216.1:17199435-17230817 GCA_025504915.1 Erythroxylum reticulatum
GACAATATTTATTGGTTCTTCACCTTCTTAGACAAATTATCAACCAAATTACAATATAATGTTCAAATCATCAATTTCGAAAGCACAATATAATGTTCAAATTCTTAACGAAATCACAATATCAAGTTCAAATGTTCATCCAAATCACAACATAATATTTAAATTATTAATGAAATCATAATATAATTTTTATATCCTCCACCAAATTGCAACTCGATGTTCGTTCAATTTGTTGATTCACCATCATCAATGTGAGATTTTTTTGAGTTAATGTTTCCCTTATTTTAACAACTTATATCAAGATGCTATAATTTTGATTGAAAATCTTTTTTCTCTCAAACGTTGCTTTCTCCTTATATCAAGATGCTAGAATTTCTATCTTTAATTATATGTTCTTATGTCCTAACCAAAACTTTGCATTTAAATAAGAAAACCGATGATTGTCAATCTATTACAAAAATATAATCTAACTACAAATGATGCTTATACTTAATCTAAGCATAATGCATTATAAAAATATCAATGTACGGGTTTTGTACCTCAACCATGATTAAACTAATACCTCAACCTAGTAAAAAACATAAACCGATGATTACCCATACAATCAAACCACAAAAAACCCAAATGATCAAAGTAGTACACAAAACCCAGTACAAAATAAAACTCAATTACCTCAACCGATGATTCAACGAAGACGCAGAAGGAAGAAGGGAACAAAAACACGCAAAGATGCGAAGGAAGGAGATGGACGTAAAAGGAAGAAGATGGACATAGAGAAGGGAACTGAAGCACACACAAATAGCGACAATGACGGAAAAGCAGAGACAAAAGAGAAAATGAAAGAGGAGAAAATGAGCATTGATCGAGGTAGTAGGTGGGGGTAAAGTGGGATTCGTGGGTAGGTTAAATGCTTAACTAAAATGATATTGTTTGGTGGTAAACCAAACTACGTTGTTTTCAATTTATTAAAAACATTGAAGCTGAAGCTAATGACGATGTTTAGATTTTAATTTCACTAGTGGAATGACTCTTTCTTTGGTAAATCACCAATAAATTCCAATCCTGTCGGTACACCCTAATGCTTATTTTTGCTGCCAAGCATTCCTGGAAAATTTACCAATGGAAATGGATATTCTATTGTTATATTCTATCAAAAAATTTCCCGAGATAATTTTCCTCCATCTTTATTGACGAAAAATTTATTCATCGCTAAATGTAATTTTTTCCAAGAATTACTGATTGCTTATGGTATTTTTACTGTCGGTAATATTCTGTCGATAATTTGTAATTTCCTTGCAGTGTTACAAATGTGATAAGAAAAGAATATTCAATCTTTCTTCTACTGTCGACATTCTTTTGATGCATGCTACTAACTTAGCCTCCACCAAAGTTCTTATTGATTCCCTAATTGAATTCAAAAGATACTCAGGCATCTCAATCAATCCAACCAAAAGGCAATATCTTCATCTCAATAGGATATCCTCTAATAGTTTGAACAAATCTCTATCTTAATCAGTTTTCAAAAGGTGTAGCTTCCCTTTAAATACCTATGCATGTCAATCACTACAAAAGACTATCATACATGGACTACAACCTCTCTTAGTCTCAATCAAAAAAAGATTAGGCAATTAACATAAAAGATTTTTAGCCTTGCAAGTATACTACATTTGATTATTGATTTTCTCTATAATACGCATATCTTCTAGAGTTAACAATTTCATTTACTTATTAACCTGGTCAAAAATATTAAAAAGTTGATGAGAAACTTTCTTTAGACTAGAAAAAGATAATTATGCATATGGAGTCAATTTAAATGGTCAATTGTATACTTATCTAACGCTGAAGGGAGACTTGGAATCACCTCTATTGGAGATGTTAAAAAGGTCCTACTAGCTAACAGACTTTGAAATCTACTATTAAATGATAAAATTTTGTCAAATGGATGTACACTCATTTCCTCAAATGAGAGAGTTTTTAGAGAACTAAGGAAAAAATCAACATTTCGTGGACCTTAAAGTAGATTATAGCCCTGAGGCATTCAGTTAACAAATATCACAAAACTAGAATTGGCAATATTAAACAAACTTGATATATGTATGAAAATTGGCATGACTCATACCACTCCATAATTTACACAACTACAATGCTTTCATATCAATTCAAGAGTAGAAGTTATTATTAGTAAGCATGAATTGTATTGGCTAGCTTACCTGTCAAGGGATTTCTCTACACCTGTTAGCAATATGCCAACCTACAACCTAAACCATGAAATGGATGATACCATTTCCTATAATAGACATAAATCCAAGGTATTCACTAATGTATTATGTTTGGATTTATTCTTAATATCTGATCAATTAGGTCTTTGGTCAAATTTAGTTTGGCACAATAATATCATTTCAAAACTACCTTTATCTTATAGATAGCAATATAAAGTCTATGGACCAAAGATAAACTCAATCTAGAACCTTACAACAATTTAACATACGTGTTCTACTAGCAGAAGAATGAATCACTGGATCATCTCTTCTTTAATTACAACTTTCCCTCCATTATTCGGTAACAAATCCTCTCACTATATAACCTACAATGCAATGAAAATAAAATAATTGTTTGAGTAAAATGGGCTTATAAGCTTCAAGGAAAAAATAGAAAGGATATCTCAATATTTAATGACCTTTGAATATTTAATTTATATAATAAACAAGAAAAACAATGGTTATAATGCAATTAATTGGATTAGGAAAATTCTATTGGTTAAAGACATAGTTGCTAGGATGAGTAATAATGTAACACTTAATTAGAATATGGATTAAATCGAATCCTTATTGGATTTTAGGGTAAGATGTTGATTTTTAAAGGCTTTACTAGACTACTAGTAGAACTTACTGATATATTACCATGCATTGCTGTTATTGTTATAATTGAATCCTTTATTATCCTTGTTAGCAAAAATAACATAAATAAATAATTAGAACAACTTATCTAAATGCAATGTGTCATGAAAAATACTACCCTTAGTTGAAAATTCCCTTTTTATGGTGCAGTAGGACAATGAGATTCCACCTTCGGGTTAACACCCTTTCCACTAGCTTTGGTGCACTCCAAAGGGTGAAGTAAGATCTATCTCTAGAGAAATAAAAAGAAAAAGAATCGAATAATAAGAGAACAAAATAGCTAAGAGACTAGACGTGAGACGTGAAGAAGAAGCTTTTATTTTTTCTACCAAATGAGATATATATGTAGTGCTATATGTCTTTTAGGGTAATAATACATCTGGTGATTATTAAATAAAATGAACATTTGGCTATAATAATGATAATAAATTTATGATTGTTATTAATGTTATGGTAATAAAGTGTGGATCTGAAAGTAAGTTAATGAAAGAAATGTTAATAACATTATGGATGTTTTGGAATAACATAAACAATCTCTCACTTGGTCCAAAACTTGAGAAATAGAATGTAACAATTTAGGAGAAAGATAGGCAAACAACCAGGTGAACTAACTCTTGAACCTAGTGTCGAAGAAATTCGGAGACAAAACCTACTAAAGAAATAAATAACCTCAAAATGCTTTATTCTCATGATTTTTCTAGAGAGAGAGCCCAAATACTCGCATAAGAGGATGGCTAGCCCCTTACAATCACACAAGTGAGTCTATCAAAAGTGTACTGCTCACACTACCCAAACTTGGGCTTTGGAACTCATTAAGGATTAAATAATCGAATCCCATCAAATGTAGTGAAAAATGCTAGGGATGATATTCAACAACTGAATATATCTTAGTATTATTCCATAAACAATGTGTAAGTAAGTAGTCACCAAATAACTTCATTTGACCCATTGAACTAGGTTTCCCAAGATGGGTGTCCATCACGAGGTTACTACATAACTGGGCTCAAACTCATCCCTTTAGCATGCTCAAAAATTAGTTTTCTACTCAAAGCTTTTGTAAACGGATCCACTAAGTTTCTCTCTAACTGGACATAGTCTAAATAAATTACACCATATCTAATTGAAGTACAGACAATTTTATGTCTCAATCTGATATGTCTACTTTTTCTATTATATGTCTTATTCTTGGTAACATGAATGGCAGCTTGTGAATCACAATAAAGGAACACAGAAGGAATTTGTTTTTCACAAAGTGGGATATCTGTAAGAGATTCTTTAGCCTTTTTAGCTTCCCTTCTTGCTAGCTTCAAAGCCTTAAACTTAGCCTCCGTTTTTGATCTTACAATACAAGTTGTTTAGATGATTTCCAAGACACTGTAGCTCCTTCCAAGGTAAAAATATAACCACTGGTAAAGTGTATATCATCACTCTCTGTAACCCAATTAGCATTAAAATGTCCCTCTAAAACAAGCGGATGACCACCAAAAGATAATCCATAATGCATGTTATATTTCAAATATCTCAACAAACGAATCAATGCATTCTAATGCCCTTGACCAGGATTATGAGTATACCTACTAAGTATACTCACACAGTATGCAATATCAGGATGAGAATAGTTCATGAAAAACATCAAACTATTAAGAATTTTAGCATACTCAACTTGTTTTACACTATCACCAAGATTTTTCTTTAAAGTAACATTATCATCATAAGGAGTCTTGACCGGATCAACATCATAGTAACCAAACTTCTTCAAAATTTTCTCAACACAGTGAGTTTGATTCAACCTAAAACCAAAGTTAATCCTATCAACTTTGAATCCCAAAATAAATTCCACAAGTCCAAGATCTTTCATATCAATTGAAGACTTTAGCAGACTCTTGGTAGTATCAATGACAAATAAGTTAGTATAAAAAATAATCGTATCATCCATATAAAGAGTTATGATAACAAAGCTATTGGCATCAGATTTCACATAAATACAAGAATCAACATCACAAGAGGTGAAACTATGTTTGAATATCTCATTTTCAAATTTCTCATACCACTATTTTGGAGCTTGTTTAAGTCCATACAAAGACTTAACCAACTTATACACCTTTTGTTCTTGACCAGGCACTTTAAACCCTTCAGGCTAGACCATATAAAATTTCTCATCTAGACCACCATTCAAGAAAGATGTCTTAACATCTATTTGGTGCACATAAAGCTTAAACACTGAGGCAATAGCAAACAACATCCTTATATATGCAATTTTAGTAATAGAAGAGTAAGTATAAAAGAAGTGTCTTGCCTTGAACCTCTCCATGGTTCCATCAGGTCTCAATATCTCTCTAAAAATCTGCTTACACTCTAAAGGCTTACAACCTCGAGGTAAATCAACTAAAACCCAATTTTTATTAGATTTCACTATCTATGACTTCCTTCCAAAAGGTAGCATCCACATATCTCATTGCTTCCTCATAAGTTTTAGGATCTTCCTCAACAATATAAGTCATCATAAAAACATCATCTGTCTCCTCAAGTTTTTTCATCACAAAGGACGTAATAAAGTCAAAACCAAAATTGATGGGTACTCTAGCTCTTTTACTACTCCTTAGTTCAATAATTTCCTCTTTCTTTATGTTGTCATTCGTAGAAGAACTAGGGAAAGATGCTCTAGGAGCTTATACATTGACACAAGAGCCACTTGCCACATCTGCACCAATAAAAACCTATTCAAGGAGTTGAATAATGCTAATGATGATGAATTCATGAATATGGGTGATTTTAACAATAGTGTGAGTAAAGGATGCACGAGATATTATATTACTTTTGTGGATAATTTTTCTCGATTTACTAAGGTTTACTTATTGAAAAATAAAATTGATGCAAAGGAAGTGTTTATGAAATACAAAGTTGAGGTTAAGAACTAATTAGAAAGGAACATTAAGAGATTAAGGTTTGATCGAGGTGGTGGGTGTAGTATTGATTTTATTGCTGATTTTTATGAAAAAATTGGTATTATTCATGAGCTTTTAGCCCCTTATACACTTGAACAAAATGGAATAGCCGAGAGGAAAAATCGAACACTCAAGGACATGATGAATGTAATGTTGATTTCCTTAAGATTACCTGATTTTATTTGGGGGGAAGCTATTCTCTCAGCTTGTTATATTCTAAATAGAGTCGCTTACAAGAAATTAGATCAAACCTCTTATGACATTTGGAAAGATTATCCACCTAACTTGCGATTTTTGAAATTATAGAGGTGTCTGGCTAAGGTTACTCTACCTGAAAATAAAAGGAAGAAAAATGGGCCAAGGATCATTGATTCAATTTTTATAGGATATGCCTCTAATAATGTTGCCTATAGATTTATGGTTAAGGAAGAGGGGTCTAGCACTTATGGACCAATTATGCAGTGAAGAGATGCAGTGGTTTTTTAGGATATATTTCCTATGAAAGTGAGTGTGCAAGCTCTTAGAGAATCTTTCCCTAGTTCTTCTATCAATGACGACATAAAGAAAGAGGAAATTGTTGAACTAAGGAGAATTAAAAAAGCTAGAGTATTGTTATGACTTTGTTAAGTCCTTTGTGGTGAAAAAACCTTAGGAGATAGATGACATTTTTGTGGTGACTTATATTATTGAGGAAGATCCCAAAACTTATGAGGAAGCAATGAGATATGTGGATTCTACCTTTTGCAAGGAAGTCATAACTAGTGAATTAAAGTCAATCATATCTAATAAAAATTAGGTTTTAGTTGATCTACCTCGAGGTTGCAATCCAACAATTGTGACTCTCTCTCGATCACTAACTTAAAAGGTTTCT
Organism: Erythroxylum reticulatum; assembly: GCA_025504915.1. Taxonomy (NCBI): domain Eukaryota; kingdom Viridiplantae; phylum Streptophyta; class Magnoliopsida; order Malpighiales; family Erythroxylaceae; genus Erythroxylum; species Erythroxylum reticulatum. The sequence goes on from JANSVA010000216.1 coordinate 17,206,149, forward strand.
TAGAGTGTTAACCTCAACATAAATTTGACATTTTCCATTTCATTAGTGATCTAGTTAGGCAATAAGTTTAAGCTTTGCATCCTCTTAATTGACCTCACATTCATATGCCCAAGTCTAGAGTGCCATAGGTCTAAAGACTCAAAACTATAAGCAGAAGAAGTAAATGCATTCATTTCAATATCAAGTATAAATAAACCTCCATTGCAAAATGCTTTACTAACAAAGTTCTCATTCTTAATAAGAAGTAGCTTATCATAATCAAAAGTAAGTTTAACACCAATTTTATTAAGTAATGCTCCAAAAATCAAGTTTCTACGAACATCAAGAACAAATAAAACATTTTCTAAAGCCAAAACTTTTCCTAAAGTGAGTTTAAGAGTGGCCTTCCCAACTCCTTGGACAAGAACTTTGTTGGAGTTGCCCATGTACATGAATTCACCATCAGCTACATCATTCAACTCCTTGAACAAGTTTTTATTGATGCAAATATGGCTTGTGGCTCCTGTGTCAATAATCCACTTGATCGAATTTCTAGCAAGGTTGACTTAGGACATGACAGTAGTGATGATCTCCTCGACATTACCACCAGTAGCTTTAACCATATTAGTTTAAGACTTACCAAAATTCTTATGGTTACCTTGTTGATATGCCTTCCAATTTTTTTTCCAAACTATCGTGGTTTTTATCCTTAGCCCTTCTTCTCATGATTTATTCTAGCTTGGAAAAGATCAGCAGGATGGCCTAGCTTGTGGCACTACCAACCATCACCATCAATCCTTTTATACTTGAATTGATCATGCTTGTTGTTGTTGAAAGACTTGTTGTGTCCACCATTCTTATTAGAGTTCCCTACATTTTTGTGTTCAATAATGTTAGCCTTAATAGTAGGGACAGGGATAAGTGATTTGGCCTTATCTTATGTCTTTAATCTTTATATGCCCTATCAATTCCTGTAGCTTCATATTCTTCTTCTTATGCCTCAATTGGTTTTTATACTCATTCCATAAGGCAGGCAACTTCTCAATAAGGGCATTCATTTGAAACAACTCACGCATGTTCATACTTTCATCAAGGATTTCAGTAACTAGGTTCTCATACTCATATAATTGGTCCATAATGGGCTTATCATCAACAACAGTAAACTTTGACCACTAGCTATTGCATATTTCTTAGTATTAGTATCATCAGTCCCATATTTCACTTCTAACACATCCCAAACTTCTTTGGTAGTTTTGTACTTGTAACAGATATCAAATAATGGGTTGATCATATGGTTGAGCGACACTCTCCTAATGGTATGGTTATCCTTAGGTATCTAAGGGTCAGTATTGTCACTAGGAATTTCTTGAAACAATACTTAATAAATTTCGTATTACCCAAAGTAAAATAGAATTTTCTCAAACCATCATTTAAAAATTTTCCCATTTAGAGACTATAATCTAGTTAGGTCAGGTATAATCCTCTAGGCAACGACGATGGGGGAGAATTTATATGAGGAACAGTAAGTGCAAAACTTATGTTGATCTTATTCGTAGACGACCTAATGAATCTGGAAACAACATCAAAAACAAATGATATTCCAACTAATGCAGTAATAAGAATACAACAATATTCCAACTTATACCAAAATAAACATGCAATAGCACAGTATTCCGACTGATACCAAAATTAACAAACAGTAGGAAAAACGTAACAATTTTCGAACAATAGTATGAACATAATATTTCCAACAATAGTAGCAATGTAACAAAATTCTTACAAATAGTAGGCAAAACACAGCAAATTTTTGACTTAGATTGTTATCGAAAATAGCATAAATAAATAAATCAGAATGACTTATCTGAATACAAGGCGTCATGCAAAACACTGCCTTAAGTTGAAAACTCCTCCTTTATGGTGTAGTAGAACAACAGGATCTAACCCTAAGGTTAATGCCTTCTATACCAGCTTCGGTGCATTTTAAATAGCAGAGTAGAAATTGTCTCTAGAAAAATAAAAAACAGAAGAACTGACCAATAAGAGAACAAAGAAACAAGAGACCAGACGTGAAGAAGAAGCTTCTTTTTTTTCGATGGAGATATATATGTAATGCTATGTGTTTGTAATGGTAATAATACATCAATGATCATTAAATAAAATGAACGTTTGGCTATAACAATGATAATAAATTTATGAATGTTATTAACATTATGGTAATAAAGTGGGGATCTGAAAGGAAGTTAATGAAAGAAATGTTAGTAACATTATGAACATTTTGGAACAACAACAACAATCCTTTACATCTGCCTTTAAGGATTTTTCACTAATTTATCCCAATATTTTCTAAAAAAGAGTCTAGCATATCAATAGTATATAAAAAAATTAATTAGCTATAACACTGACTTAGCTAATCAATTTGACTTAAAAAGTTAATTATAGCATTAAAATTTTGATATGATAAATAAATAAACTAATAAAACATTTAAATTTATTTTTAATAGACAAATCAATCGAGAGCTTATTAAAATTAGACTTCAAATCTCAATCATTAAAAAATCAAACCAGTTCGATGGGTTCAATCGTAAAAACTTTCAACTGTTCAATTTATCTTAGTAACGCTTGTAATTAAACATCGATAGATTTATTAATTAATTGACTGACTTTCGTAAGCTAATTAGTTTTTATAAACAAAAATAAAGTAATTAATTTTTATTTGACAACCCCTTTTTTTAGTTACATTTCAATCTCTTTAATAGGGGAGAATAGTCTCTTTCTTCAGTTATATTTTAAGTTTTTCAATGTTATTCAATTTTTACTTTATACTATTTTATAATGGTGTAATACTGATTGAATATTTAAATCTTAAATTTTTTATTTGATTTCTTGCTTGATTTTTAAATGTTGTACTCGAAAATGAAACATTTCGTCAAATTAAGTGAGAATCTAAACTCATCTTTGAAGGCAAACTAAAATTATTTGATATTTATGTTGAACTTAAGATCTTCTTCATTACGATTATTCTTTTCAGGAGAAGTTGAACTTTGTTACTAAATCAATGAACTTCCCAGGAAGATATAATAACTCGACGACACGAGAGGACCAATACCACTCCGGCTAAAGATGTAAATTATATATTTTAAATGTTAATTTAATTAAAATAAGGTGCCGAGTATTTCATCGTATTTGACAAGACCACCTGGAATGTGGCTCTGACTGTCGGGTGGATCTCCACAAGGGAGAAGTTAAAAATCAAAATCGTTAGTTGAGATAATAACGGCAAAATAAAGAAAAATATATGTAAAGAGCAGGTTAGAATTTCAAATCCAATTCCATTAAAATTTTGGGTCAATTCAATTGCCTCACTCCTCCTTCCTCGCAACCTTATTCTCTCAAGTCAAAATTATATATCACTCTGACTTTGATGTATCCCTACAAACCAAACATTTTTATTTTCATTCAACTTGTTCCCTCCAAGTCGATCTTGGTTCTTGGATTTGGTGATTTTGCTGATCTATGCATTTGTTCATGCTTACCTTGTGTTTTTGTTAATTAAAACTATAGCTTTTTGGTGTTTTCTCGTATTCGGTTTCTAGATGATTAGTACGTGAGTTTCTAATTGCTATATCGAGATTGTTTTCAAAACATAGATAGCTGATGGTCTAATTCTTCAGTGGAAGTGTGCTGAGTTTGTTACAATGGTACTATTTCAGCTAATATAATATGGCAGATTCGGCGGATATCCAACCACTGATCTGTGACAATGGAACTGGAATGGTCAAGGTACTGCGGAATCATCACACATACTCCTTAAACATTTTTAATTGATGTTTGTTGCTTTTACACCTGATTTATTGTTTAAAAGTAGGCTGGATTTGCAGGGGATGATGCCCCAGGGGCTGTATTTCCCAGTATTGTGGGTCGCCCTCGTCACACCGGTGTCATGGTTGGTATGGGCCGAAAGGATGCATATGTTGGGGATGAAGCCCAATCTAAGCGAGGTATTCTAAGTATCCCATTGAGCAGGGCATCGTCAGCAACAGGGATGACATGGAGAAGATATGGCATCATACGTTCTACAATGAACTCCGAGTAGCCCCAGAGGAGCATCCAGTTCTTCTCACCGAAGCACCACTCAACCCGAAGGCCAATCGTGAAAAGATGACTCAGACCATGTTTGAGACCTTCAACACTCCTGCTATGTAAGTTGCCATCCAGGCTGTTCTGTCCCTCTATGCCAGTGGTCGTACAACTGGTAAGCAGCTGGGCCCTTATCTTTGTATGTATATATACACACACACACACCAGTTAAGCTCGAAAAGGTTTCTGGGATCTTTATAAGGTTATGCATTTGAAAGTTGTACATCAATAATCAATTGCTGTGTAGCTTATGCTCAAATTTCTTTTGGTTCGTCGAGGTAAATATGGCTGCAACTTTAGGATGGTCAGTGGAATAGTATGAAGTATTTTCCTAAAAAGGAGCCAAATGAAGGTTTCAGTAATTCTAAAAGATTGCATCTTTTAGTAGCCCTCATTAAGGACCTTTGTTTTTATTTATTTTTAATTTTTAAACTTAATAAAAAATCCTTTATTTATGTTTTTTTTTATTTTTAGTTTTTACTTCTTTTAGTTTTCAATTATTGATAAGAATTTAATAAATAAAATAAAGTAATTTAAAATTTTAATTAATTAAATATAATGTGTCTTTAAAAATATATATTTCAAAAAAATTCTGATTTAATAATTACAATATATTTAACATAAATATTAATTTATAAATAAAATTAAAAATTTAAGCTATTTATTTAAATAAAATAAAATAAATTTATTAATAAATATTCTATAAAAGATTAAAATACTTTTAGTTAATTAAAAATAATTTATTTTGAACTTTAATATGATATTTGAAAGATAAATAAAAACTAAAAATATAAAACAAAAACTAAAAACCACAATTAAATCCCAAAAGTGTAACCAAACGGCTCCTAAATTTCTTCCATTAAATGATAAAGCAAAATTTTCCTTCAAGTTTCTCTTTTCTTTCCAACTAAATTTATCAGAACACATTATTTGTTCTATTTAGTGCGAAAGTGCGCTTTAAGAGTTATGTAACTTATGTAGAACTAATTTCATGTGATCTCTTCCAATGTATAGGTATTGTTCTTGACTTAGGTGATGGTGACAGCCATACTGTCCCAATTTATGAGGGGTATGCCCTTCCACATGCCATCTTTCGCCTTGACCTTGTAGGTCGTGGTCTTACTGATGCCCTTATGAAAATTTTGACTGAACGGGGCTATTCTTTCACAATAACAGCGAAGCATGAAATTGTCAACGATATGAAGGAGAAGTTAGCCTATACTGCCCTTGATTATGAATAAGAGTTAGAAACTGCTAAACTAGGTCTTCTATTAAGAAGAGCTATGAGCTTCTTGATGGACAAGTGATAACCATTGGTGTTGAGCGTTTTCGTTGCCCTAAAGTCCTTTTCCAACCATCCATGATTGGAATGGAAGCTGCGGGCATCCATGAAACAACGTATAACTCTATCATGAAGTGCGATGTTGATATCAGGAAGGATTTGTATGGAAACATTGTCCTTAGTGGTGGATCTACCATGTTCCCTGGTATTGCTGATAGAATGAGTAAGGAAATCACTGGTTTGGCTCCAAGTAGCATGAAATTTAAGGTGATGGCTCCACCTAAGAGAAAGTATAGTGTTTGGATTGGAGGCTCTATTTTGGCCTCTCTCAGCACTTTTCAGCAAGTATGATATATTATCACTTTTCTGTTATTGGCTTTCATCTATCCTCTTAGACGTGCAACTTAATATTTAATATCCTAGGCTATGATATGTTCAGACACAAACTTTTCACTGGTATAACTAGATGATGTTTTAAGTAATTGCCTTTTATATTTCTTTTTTGTGCACATGCACATACATTCTCTAGAGCATCCCAATGTTATTGGTATTTTGTCTTTGGAACTGAGAGACGAATGAATCTTTTGGTTGTCCTGAAAGCAAGTCGGTGGGAATATAGATCCGGTTTTTCCATTTTGGATTCAATAATGTGAAGCTTTTACTACTTCCATGTTATGTGTTATAACGCCTGACAATTTTTAGTACAAAACTGAAATGAAATTGAAATTTACACATTTTTCTAACTTGGCTTGGAACTAATTGATTTATAAATTAATTGTAGATGTGGATTGCTAAAGCAGAGTATAATGAATCTAGCCCATCCATTGTGTATAGGAAGTGCTTCTAAATCTATGGTATGGGAGAAGCAGAGAAGTAGCTACTTATTCATGTTAAAGAATTTGCATGTTGCCAATATCACGCTACCTTTCTTTGTCATATATTATTGTTTTGTATTGTTAAAAAGAAAAAAACTAAAAGAATAGCAAAAGTGAATTTACTATTTCTGTTCCATTGACAGCTGTTGATGTTCTTGTTCCATTATTGATCCCCTTGTTGGTTAGAGATACGCAAATTGTTACCAACATTTTCTTATTTGATAAATTCCAGGGACGATTATCAATTAAATGAAGTTTAATTTCTTGATATTATGATTATTGTCTAGTTATTGTTTGGTTTCTTGTTTTAAAGTGGATGATCCCTCAACTCATTTTCTTAAAAGGGATAGTAGAATCAGTTTTGAGTTCGATACCCTCTTCATAATCTTTATTCCTTTGAATTTGGCTCTTTTGGGATTAAATAATAATATTAATACTACTGTTAGTAACAATTAGTTGAGAAATAACATGCTATTCTTTTCTGCTTATATCCCTTATGTAAGCTGTCAAATGCTAGTAACAATTAGTTAAGAAGTAACATGTTATTCTTTTATGTTTGTATCCCTTATATAAGCTACCAAATGAGGCATACTTTTTTTTTCTTTGCCTTAATCCATTTAAGTTACAACTGTCATACCAAAGGTTTTACAATAATTGTTTTTCACTCACTCTGTACATAGATGCTGTACATATTTATATAAACAAAGGAAAGTAATGAAACAATCTGGACCATTGATTTGAATAATAGAATAACAATATATTGTTAGAGAAAAGAATCTGTTGGTGTGCATTCTATGGTTTATGATGATGAGTCTTGACATCCCCCAACGAGTCGAGCTGGAAGAAGTTGATAGTGAGACTTGTGCGCAAGTGTTGAAAATGTGGGGCAACTAAGGGCTTAGTAAGGATGTCAGCAAGTTGATATTTGCTAGAGATAATAGAGATAGACAAGAGCTCAGCATTGACTCTATCACCAACGAAATGATAATCCAATTCCATGTGTTTGGTGCGTGAATGAAGGACTAAATTGCCTACAAGGAAGGCGGGTCCAATGTTGTCACAGTATAACGTTGGAGGAGTTGGAAGGTGGACATCGAGCTCCTGAAGGAGATGTTAAAGCCAGATAACTTCAGAACCAATTAAAGCCAGTGATTTTTATTCAACCTTCGTACTAGATCGAGTGATACTTGTTTGTTTCTTAGAGCTCCAGGAAACAAGATTATGACTGAAGAAAATACAGAATCTGTCGGTAGATTTGCAATCGTCTAGGCACCCAGCGCAGCCAGCATTAGAGAAGGCAAAAATAGAGGGGGAAGTAGAGTTATGAAGATGGAGGCTAAAATTAATGGTCTACTTCAGATAGCAAAGAACACGTTTCATAGCCTACCAATGAACATCTTTAGGGGCATGCATATATCGATATACTTGATTAATAGAAGAGGACATGTCCAACCTAATAAAGGAGAGATACTGAAGGATGATAACAACACTACGATACAAGGTGGGATCCGAAAACTCATGGCCAGAAGTGGCGGTTAAATATGTAGACGATGCCATGGGATTGTTAACTGATTTGGCATGTAACATATTGGTGTGATTTAGTAAATCAAGTATGTACCTGCGTTGAGAGAGAATGAGTCTCAAGGGAGAAGGATAGACTTCGACAACCAAAAAATATGAGAGATGGGCAAGGTCCTTGATTAGAAAAAATCTCTGAGCGTTAAAATAATTGTAGTGACGATAAAGGAGTTGGATCAGGCAAGGAGAATGTCATCAACATAAATTAATATGTAGATGGTGTCACTTTTGTGGTGGTAGATAAACATGGATGAATCCGTCTTAGAGGAAGAGAAGTCTAATTCAAGAAGTCTGGTGGACAAATAAGCAAACCAAGCTCTTAGAGCTTGCTTAAGACCGTAGAGAGCTTTCTTTAAGCGGCAGACATGAGTGGGGAAATTAGGGTGAACGAAGTCAAGAGGTTGAGCCATGTCGACATCCTCTATGAGAAAACCATGGAGGAATGCATTTTATATGTCAAGTTGCTTAACAATTCAGCCACGGGAGAGAGCACGAGACAAGATTAACCTTACTGTGACAGGTTTAACTACCAGGGAGAATGTCTCAGTATAATCGAGACCTTGTAGTTGGTAAAAACCCTTGGCAACGAGGCAAGCTTTATAATGGTCAATGCTTCCATCCACGAGATATTTGATGCAAAAGATCCACTTACATCTAACTAGACTTTAAGAAGGGGAGGAAGGCACAAGATCCCATATGATATTGCTGAGGAGAGCTTGCATTTCATGATGAGGAGCCCGACGCCATTGAGGGTGGCGTAGAGTCACTATGACAAAAGGAGGGAATAAGAGTTTAAGGCATCAAATCATGAGAGTGAGCTTGTGGGGAAGGCCATGTGACAAAAGGAGGGAATAAGAGTTAAAGGCACCAAATCATGAGAGTGAGCTTGTGGGGAAGGCCATTTGACAGTGCCATCCCTGTATTACTTGGGTGTATAAATCTGGTGTTTTGATCAGGTTATTATGGGATGAAGTGATGGAGGCGGTAAGGTAACAGGAATGAAAACAGAGGAGGACAGGGGGTTGGATGGACTAGAGGTGAGAGAAGAAAATTGAGTTGATGATTTAGGTTGGTTGGATGGACATATACCATAAGATGTTGGGTTGGGAGGTGGACTTGGTCCATGGGTTTGTGGGCTGATAGATGGACTTAGATCATCCATGGTGTTTTTTTATGACGACGGACAAGACAGTTGACAACTTTTAGCAACATAACAACTGGAACAGAGATTAACGAGTTTAGAACTATAAACTAAAAGAGATTGAGAGGAGATTATTAGGCAAACAATAAGGAAAGTTTAGGTAGGGTAGAGAGGGAGGCCACAATCTGGTCAAAATCAGACCTAAGACTCAAGAGGAGATAGGTGTTGAATTCAAGATCAGATAAAGGTCGACCAGCAACAACAAGGGTATTAGAAAGAGTTTTAGCTTTGTTGTAATAATCGGTAATGGAGGAATCACCTTTTTAGAAAAAAGCAAGTTAGGGTGAATAGCTGAATGAAACGAGCTTGGGATTTATTAGCAAATGTGGTTTCTAGGGTATGCTAAAAGGAAGCAGAGCTATTGTGGTTGAGAACTTGACCCATAATAGTGTCGGAGAGAGAAGAGAGAGGAACAGAGAGGATCAACTGATCTTGTTGAAACCAGTGAGAGAATTGAGGATTGAGGGTACCATCTAGCAAGAACTGTGGCGAGGTGAGATGGAGCCATCTATATAGCCAAATAGATGTTGGCTATGGAGGTAAGGTAGCATTTGTGCTTTCTAAAGTAAGAAATTGTCATGATTGAGTTTAATAGAGACTAGATAAGAGAGAGAAGAAAGAAAAGGTGGGTTGTTTAATAAAGAGGGTGGGACAGGTAGGGAAGAAGGGTTAGCTTGGGATGAAGATGAAAGGTTATTAATGCTCTAATACCATGTCAGACCAAAGGTTTTGCGTTAATTATTTTTCACTCACTCTGTACACAAATGTTGTACATATTTATATACAAAGGAAAGTCATGAAACGATATGGACCATTGATTTGAATAACTGAATAACAATAAATTGTTAGAGAAAAGAATCTACTGCCGTACAGTTTATGGTTTGTGATGATGAGTCTTGACAGTAACTGAATGGATGATTCATCTTCAATACTTAGTTTAATTTGTAGAACATTAATATGTTGGGCAATAAGCGTGCTATGACAAATTCCAATGAGTATTTATGCTTAATGACCATATGCATACATATTCTTTTCTAGCAATAAAATGGAAGGTGGAATAAATTTTTTTTGTACAGCACTGGAAATTTGGTGCCAATTTGCTTCCTTATGATACCATTTTTCTAAACTTAGACACAAGGCCTTTTTTCTCAACTTCTACACGATAGGCCTTTCAAATTTTTTAAAATCAATAATTCGTTATGTTTTATTGAGGTTTTAATCTTTTTCTGATATGCCTATTCTTTCCCCATGTCTTATTTTCTTTTCTGTGTAATTTGGGCATATCAAAATAAATAATTTTAAGAAAAGACAATTATTGGCTAAATTGGATAGATGATTTCACTTTCAAGTTACTTTTTTTTGAAGAAAAGAGCCCTTGGAATTGCTTTAATTGGTTGGTGGAATAGTGATTATGAAGCACGAAGCATCCACACCTTTTGTCCTAATAATGCTTAATTCTACAATTTGCTGTAGGCTGTATTGATGAATGATTTTGTATCTTTCATTTAAGCTTAATCCAACATGTAATGTATTATATATTATTTCTTATCCATTGTTAAAAGTTTTGAAAAACATTAAGAAATGTAGCTCCTTGGTATCGGTCATCTATATCAGTTGATATTGACAATTTTGTGTGGTATCAATCAATAATATTAGCTAAATACCAGCAAGTATTGACGGTATCGTAAATTTAAAAAAATTGAAGAACCTTTTTGTAAAAGAATTTAACTCTCTATCACATTTTTGGTTTTTCTCTCTCTCCTCTTTGTCTTTAACCTCTTATGGCTCCCAGCTTAGCTCAGCTACCATCATCTCTACCTTGCCGCCTCACGTGTTGCTGTCGCTGGCCAATGCCCTGCGATTGTTTCTTCCTTACGTCCCCTATAAGCCCAGCGCCTAAGCCCAACCACCTAAGCCTCCATAACCATCATTGCTCTCTAAGCCACTGTTCATAATTTTAACAAGATGAATAACAAATCAAACCTCACCTTCACTACAAATCTAAAGATGCAGACTTGGGAACCTGTATGACTTAAGTAGGAAAGTTGTATAAATGGAGGTTTCATATCAACATTTGGCAAACAACCTTGTTCTATTGCTATAGTTATTGGGAAGATAAATATTTAGGTTTTAATGCATTTAATGCCAAAAGAGATGATGATAGGTGTGAATGAATATGTTCTGGGAAAGCTTTTGAAGATGACTTATATGGTTATAGAGAATTGCCTCTTAGTACCAAATCTTCTCTATGTGTAGAAATGAGCAAAAAGTATTCTTTTTAAGTAGAATAAGTGTTCCGTTTTCATTATAAATCTATGTAACGTAAGAACTACTATATAACAAAAAACTGGCTTGGTTGTTTTAACCGTAAAATTTTTGAATCGTTCAATTTTTTGATTCGATTTTTAATTTTTTGGTTTGATTTACTTTAATAATTTTTATTATTAAAAAAATTAATTTATTATTCTTTTTATTTGATATTTTTGATGTAATTATCATTTCTTATATGATAAAATTAAAATATTTTATATTGTCCATGATTTTATATTTATATCATGATTAAATGATCTTTTTTCATATAAATTGTGTTTATTATTTATATGTAAAATATTTAAAAAATGATGTTAATAAAAATAAATAAATTATTATTATTTTAAATTTCTATTATTATAATTTTTGAAGACATAATTAATCGGAAGATTATTAATTTTAAATAAATTTAGAGGCTATTTTATAAATTTAAAAATTGTTCAAAATAATATTTAGTATTAACCGATATTAATATAATATCTTATCAGAATTAAATCTAATATCAGTACTAGTACTAGTACAATTTTCATATCATTGGTCCCATAATATTGCATTGGTATAAAAATGGAGTAAATTCCTAACGAAACATGTATCTTCTGCCTCGGGCTTGATTGTCTTTTTCTTGTGGCAGTTAAATTGTCCAGGTATACATACAATCATTCCTGGTAAAGAGACTGTCCCAATTGGTTATTATAATTAGATATTCACAACATTACACCAAAAGTCAACATTACACCAAAAGTCAAGCAGTCCATCCTTGTTTCTTCTCAACTAAGGCCAAATAGAATGGAAATTATTTTCAATTCCCACGAATCTCACTATTTCGATACCATCTCTCTGACCACATGCCGCACTTAAAAATACACATCGACTGGGAACAACCCAAAAAACACCATCTCTACTCTTCACACTTCTCTCTCCTTCTCCACAAGCATGGAGCTCGAGCTCGTAAAACCTGTGCATCCGCTTCATCCAAACATGGACCGGGAACCCATTTCTGGGTTATCGTCCATCGGCGGTTTGCAGTTCGGGTTTCGCCGGACGGTGAGTTCCAAGTTGGAAGATATTGTTGAAGAAGGTAGCAGCAGTGGTGGTGGTGAAAAGGTGTATGTGGCTGTGGGAAAATCTGTGGAAAAAGCTGTGAGCTTGCTTCAATGGGTTCTTAAGCGATACCGAAGTCGAGAAATTTGTATACTTCATGTTCACCAACCTTCTCATATGATCCCAACTCTACGTAAAACTCTCTCTCGCTCTCTCTCTCTCTCTTTGTGAATGTGCGTGTCTACGTGTGTTTGCTTGCAATTTGTTCTAATTGCTGTTGTATTAGTTTCGATATTTAAAGAATTGGGACTTCCATAAATTGTTTAAAGTTGTGTGATACCTTGAATTTGTTGCAGTGGGGAAATTGCCTGCTAGTCAAGCAAATCAAGAAGTTCTGACAGCGTATAGGAGAGAAGAAAGGGATCAGACAAGGAACCTCTTAGATGAATACTTGAGCATTTTCCATGGAGCAAAGGTGTCTTATCTCATACAAATTCATGTCCATAACGCAGTTTCTATGCGCAGATACCACAGTTGTTGGAATCCATGAGATTTTTTTGTTCTATGGACTGTTCAATAGAAATTTTCTGTATCGATATGAGCTCTGCAGTGATTCATAACTTGTATAGCATCATTGTTTGTTTTTGGCTAATGAGCTGTGCAAACATTTCAAGTACTGGACAAAGGCACCATGTTTACTACCGCGGTCGAATGGAGTTATTGAAATTTTATAAAGCTTTCATTCTTGTTGGCTTTTTTTGTATCACTGAACAGTTGAATTGCCTTTTTTTTTTCTTTATGCATTTTTCGAAAGAAAAGTATTCATACCCTGTAGCTAATACTCAACACCATTAGATGAAAATAAAATAAAATAATGCTGATATTAAGAGCAATTTTCAATCCTCTTCTATTTTTTGGGCGTTCATATGATTGTGTATTTGGATTCTGTAGTTTTAGTAAGCTTTTCCCAAAACATTGTTCTTTAATGGAGTCATCTTAGTTTTAGTAAGCTTTTCCCAAAACTTTGTTCTTTACTGGAGTCATCTTAGAGAAATTAGTAATTTCTGCAGGTTCAAGCAAGCATAATCTCAATCGAGTCTGACCAAGTGCAGAAGGGGATCATAGACTTGGTAAAGAAAAATGGAGTCAGGAAGCTCGTTATGGGAGATATTCCGGAAAAGTGGGTCAATTAACCATTCCTGTAGTTTACTAATGAAGTTCATAATCAAAATCAGTAGCTTTCTGCAGAGGCAACATGCGTGGTTATTTTTCATCCTATTTGCAACTTTGGTTTTAGGATATTCTGTATAACTGTCTTCATTGCAAATTCTAAGCTAATACCCTCATCTCAAATTATCTAAAAGTATTACTGCTTTCCTGTCATATTGCAACAAGGATTAAACTTCTTGATGTTGCCCTTCAACCTACTTTATCTTAAACATACCACCAGAGCATTTTAAAAATTAGGTATCTTGCTTAGGGGTAAAGTTGTATACTGTAGAGTTAGGTCTTCATGTTATAAAGTTGAATCTTTTTGTATTTGTCATTGATGTAATTGAAAATTTCTCTTCATTTTTGACTGTTTTTGTTTTCGTTTTTATCTAACTTTGTGATATTTGCAAGGTTTTGCACAATGAAAATGTATTGATGCTTGGTGACGTGTTTGCAGTTGTATAAAGATGAAAAGAGGTTCCAGTAAAGCAAAATATGTTGCCAAAAATGTTCCTTTGTTTTGTGAAATATTGTTTGTCAACAAAGGGAAACATATTTGGACAAGAGAAGCTAGTGATATATCTAATTCTTTGGTGGAATGTGGTCCTACAAGTGGTGCAAGCACAAATGCTTTAAGATCAAAATCAGTGAGATATAGTAGTAGCAAATTGCCATTAAACCCAGAGTTGCTTCGATCAAATTCTTCTACGAGTGTAACTTGTTATGGATTTAGCAATTGGATTCAGAATCGATCAACTTTGGACGACATACCAATATCAATGTCCCTATCTAGATGTTCAAGCAGATATTTTCTGCATTTCCAAAATTCAAAATGTAATAACACTAATTCTTTTTGCACTACTGCTGAAAGAAGGGTGTCATCAGTTTCTGATAAAATGGTTGAAGAAAGTCTCTATATTTGGCTCACAGAAATTAGGATACATGTGTCAGTATCAAGGAATGAAGCGTTTGAGGAGTTTTTGAAGCGGCAAAAATTGGAACTTGAAGCTGTGGAAATCATCAACAAGGTGAATGTGAATGTTGTATTTCCTTACGATTCCATTGATTGATTTGCTTATCATGCTGCTAATAATGGTTCCAACATGTTGAGATAACAATACTTGCAAAATTGGATCAATATTTTGAAGTTTTCATGAATTTTTCTCTTTTGGAGGTTAAGACGTGCATCATATTGTTGTTCTTCTCAAGATAGGCATTTGCTTCCTACTTTCTTCAGGTTAAAATCTTCGAATCAGCTTATGTACTGGAAGTCAATCTTAGGAAAGAAGCTGAGGATGTACTGAGTAATATAATACAGGAAGGAGAAAAGCTTCTAGAAGAGAGAGAAGAAAATTCTAAAGAGCTGCAGAGGACCATGAGAAATATTGCATTTCTAGACAGTCGTGCACAGGAAGCAAATCGTAGGTGTGACGAAGCTTCAGGAGAACTGAAACTAATCCAAGCCTCCCTTGCATCTCTGCAGCAGGAAAAGCATAGAATTCGAAGACAGAAAATGGAAGCTGTGCATTGGCTGGAAAGGTGGAGAAGTCGTGGGCAAGATAGAGCTGCAAGCTGCAACGATTTTATTGGGGTTATTGATGAGTTGCCTGAATTGGCAGAATTTTCATTGGCTGATTTGCAAACTGCAACATGCAATTTCTCTGACAGTTTCAAGCTAGGGCAGGGAGGATATGGTTGTGTTTACAAGGGTGAAATGTTGGGTAGAACTGTTGCTATAAAGCAGCTGCATCCACACAACATGCAAGGGCAGTCAGAGTTTCATAAAGAGGTCAGATAATGTGTCCCTGCTTCAAAAGCATATAACTTGTTGGCTAACAAGGTTTCCTGACAGGAATAAAGGATTATAAGGTGCATCCATTCCGTATAAGTCATCTACTTGTGAATTGATATGGGTCTATTTCAATGGTCAATTTCTCCACGAGTTTACCATTGAACGTGCTGAAGTGTGAGAGAACTTGTATGATTTAAGTGCTGAGAAAATCTTCAGTCTTAACGACTTAACTACTAATAAAAGGGAGAACTTTGGTCAACTACATATATTACGGTTACTTGAATGTCCATTTTAATTTGTATGGAGCATTATAGACATAAGAAGGATGCATCAAGGTCCAAAGATTCCTAAAAAGTTCTTTGTGGGCTTGGAGGAAAAGCCTTGTTTACCACATAATTTGCTTTTATTTTGTTCTTTCTGCATTAAATGCTATGCAACAGCATTCGTCTAATTTAGCTACAACCCAATAATACAGGGAACAAGGTATTCAGTGTTCAAAACTTAGGAATGTGTGCCTCTAGTTCTCTACTGCTTTTGGCCTTAAGTGAATATCAGGTAAACACTAGTAATTGTTTATGCAGGTTCAAGTTCTTGGAAAGCTACAGCATCCTCATCTCGTGACTTTGCTTGGTGCATGTCCAGAAGCATGGTCTCTTGTTTATGAGTATTTGCCCAATGGCAGTCTCCATGACCGCTTGTTCACGAAAAGTAATATTCCCCCCATGACATGGAAGATCCGGTCACGTATCATAGCTGAAATCTCAAGTGCTCTTTGCTTTTTGCACTCATCCAAACCAGAAAAGGTTGTCCATGGTGATCTGAAACCCCGAAACATTCTACTTGATTCCGAACTTAGCTGCAAAATATGTGAATTTGGGATTTGTAGACTGGTAACAGAGGACACTCTCTATTGCCCAAGCTTCCGTACGAGCACTGAGCCAAAGGGTGCTTTTCCGTATACAGACCCAGAGTTTCAGAGGATTGGAGTTTTGACTCCCAAGTCTGATATCTACTCTTTTGGTGTTATTATACTTCAGCTACTCACCGGAAGGCCTCCGGTTGGATTGGTAGGTGAGGTGCGCAGAACAGTATCTCGTGGGAAATTGGCCTCAATTTTGGACCCATCAGCTGGAGATTGGCCAATTTTTGTGGCAAGACGTTTGGTGGACCTGGGGCTGCACTTTTGTGAACTCAATAGTAGGAATAGACCAGAGTTAACAGCAGCACTTGTAAGAGAGTTGGAGCAGTTACATCTCTCGGAAGAGCGGCCCGTGCCCAGTTTCTTCTTGTGCCCCATTCTTCAGGTCTGGTATATATTAAGCATGTTCTTTTCTTTCTACGTGCTCTTCTTTCCCATCTTTTTACCCCATTTTCTAATGAATAAATGTGCATGGTATCTCTAGATTTGTCATCTTCTGATCCAAAACATGCTATTACCATATCCTGTGGAGCTCAACACTCACCTAGGCGGTGACTGCTATCATATTCAAGTATTTGTGGAGGGAAGTAATCATGTTCTCCAAAAATGCGACTTACACAAATAGTGCTTTTGTTGCAGGAAATTATGCATGATCCAAATGTGGCTGCCGATGGTTTCACGTACGAGGGTGAAGCAATACGCGGATGGTTGGATAATGGACGTGAAACTTCCCCTATGACCAATTTGAAATTGAGTCATTTAAACCTAACTCCCAACCGTGCATTACACCTTGCCATACAAGACTGGCTTTGTAAATCATAGAGTTGTATGTCTGTATCCTATTTATGCACAATCTTAAGGGTTCAAATTGACCAATTTATGCCCTTCTTTTGGGAAAATAGAAAGGATCCATTTAAATGTTACAAAACATGCTCGATAAAAGGGAGCAGCTTAAACGACAAGCTTCAAGAAAGCTTGGGATCCACATTATATTAATCCTGTCAGAATAAAGGGAGACTGACCCTTCGGAGGACAAATGTTAGACATGAGATTCTGCATCCACTTCAGCATGTACCTACGGATCCTTCCAACAGTTCTATCTGCTCGCACAGCTTCCGGGGACTTCAAGTGATTATTCTCGTCGAATTGCGACATCTCCACTGCAACTGAGATGTCCCCAATCGATTTTTACTAAGGTTGGCATTCTCTGCCACTTCAAATAATCATGCACGCCTGATCTCTTATGGTTTCTTAGTTTAGCAACTGCCAATTTAATTGAATGTGAAATGGGAACTTTTATCAACTTCCTTCAGAGGTTCCATCTAGATATCATGTGTAACAGCTGATGTAAGGGGACAGATGATGAAGAAATAATGAATTTCTTGTCTCTGTTTTGATTGTCTGTGAGGTATATATACATGAGGTACTGACTATACATGTGGCTATAACAAACTCGTAACAAATTAATACTAACTTTACATGTGACTATAACAAATTCGTAACAAATTAATACTAACTTTACATGTGGCTATAACAAACTCGTAGCAAACTAATTATGAAAAAGATATGTATTATCTGTGCAAGAAGGTTGAGTGAGAAAAGAATGAATGGAGGTTTGTGGAATATGCTACTGTTGCCTTTTGTTGTTGTCATGGGTCCTGAGTCTATACCAAAACCCCCCCTCAAGTTGGAGCAAAAAGAATGAGATCTAACTTGGAAATAGTAGTGCGAAATTTTGGGGCAGACAAGGCCTTGGTGAAGCAATCAGCCAATTGAAGTGTGGAAGGTACATGAGTAAATATGAAACCTTGGGAAACAACATTGTGTACCAAGTGACAGCCAATCTCAAGATGCTTTGTTTGTTTATGGAAAACAAGATTCATTGACATGTGAACGACTGCCAAATTGTCACAGTGTAAATGGATAGACAGATGCAGAGAATATGAAGACCAGTAAGAATATAAGATAACTATCGTAATTCACAAAGTCTAGATGCAATGCTCCGATATTCTGCCTCTGCGGAAGAGCAACTAACTGTTTTCTATTTTTTTGTTTTCGATGACACTAAGGCAGATCCTAAAGTGATACAATATCTTGTAATAGATTTGTGTGATGAGACGCACCTAGCGCAGTCAGAATCTAAATATGCTTTCAGAGTCAAATAAGATTATGCAGGGTAAAATAATTTCATATCAGTAGTGGAATGTAAATACCTTAAGACATGAGTTGAAGCATCCCAATGCTGTATGCTAGGCGCGTTGGTGAATTGAGTGAGTTGTTGTACTACAAAAGCAACATCAGGTCAAGTAAAAGATAGGTAGAGAAGTTGGCTAACTAGGTGACAATATTTTGCAGGATTGTCGAAGAGTGCACTCGAATCTGAAGATAGTTTAGTGCCTAGAGGAATGGGCACCTTGGTTGGTTTAAGATATGGTAAATTGGCTTCATGAATAATATCTTGCATGTATTTTTGTTGGGATAGGAGCATACCAAATGGAAAATGAGCTATTTCCATGCCAATGAAATAATGGACATAACCAATATCCTTAGTTGTGATTGCCAATCAAGAGAACCTTTAACATCCAGGAGGAGATGTTCAGATGGGCCCATTAATAGAACGTCATCAACGTAAATGAGAAGGGCGGTACAATTTTGACCAGTACCCATCGTGAACAAATAAGAATCAGAAGCAAATTAAGAAAAACCAAATTCCATAAGTTTAGTGGTGATCTGTTTGTTTCATTATCGACTTGCTTGCTTTAGGCCGTATAAAGATTTTTCCAAGTTACAAACTTGCCCGGGAGGTACTCGTGAGTAACCAGGAGGTGGAGAAATATGGATGTCTTCGTCGATATAACCATGAAGATAAGCATTGTTGATATCGCAGTGGTGGATATACTAGTTGTTTGCGGCAGCAGTGGCTAAGAGGACGTGTACAGTAGTTAATTTGGCCATTGGAGAGAAGATGTCCAAATAGTCTATACCTTCTTGTTGGCTAAATCCTTTGACCACCAAGTAGGCTTTACGTCGCTCAATGGACCATCTGGTTGGCGTTTAATTTTGAAAATCTATTTTGTTTGGAGAGCTTGCTTAACTTTTGGTAAATTGGCAAATGACCACGTACAATTTTGTTCCAGAGCAGTGAGCTCCTCATTCATAGGCTCGATCTACAAGGATTATCCTTAGTAGCAGAATATGACAATGGTTCGTGTTCTATAGACACATTTTCCATGAGAGTGGAGTAACTTGTGCTCAATAAAATATCAGAAGAAGAAAGAAAAGTTAAGGGAGGAGAGGTGACCTGAGATGAGGACGTCGTAGTGGAATGAGCGGTGTTGACTATGGTATCATAATCGTTGAGGTATTTGGGACAGGTTTTAGGTCTGGTGCTGAAATGTGTAGGTATATGTGCGGTTAGCAATGAGGAAAGTAGGGTTTGAGAAAGAATAGGAGGGTTGAGGGAATAAGGTGGGTTGGTTGGGATTTGAGTTGTAAAATTATTGGGTGAGTGATGGGGCTCGGGTATGGGTTTAGGTTCAGATGGTGGTTTGGGTTCAGTTGGTATGGTAAGATCATTTGGTTGACTAGGCCTAGTTTATGAAATGTTTTAGTGATTTGATAAGGGCCCAAACTTAGGTGTATTTGGTGGAAATGGAACAGGGGCATTTTTGTTTTGTCATTGAGTGCTGGGTTCTTGAATAGAAAATGAGAAGGTTTGTTCGTGAAAAACGACATCGTGAGAAAGGTGTATTTGTTTTATAGATAAGTCCACAACTTTATAGCCTTTGCAACTGGACATATATCCTAGAAACAAACATCGGGTGGCATGAGGTTCAAGTTTTTCTTTGTATGGTTTAGTGTTTGTTGAAAAACATAAGCAACCAAATGTACAAAGATTGTCAATGGGAAGTTTATTGTATAACTTTTCGTATGAAGTTTTCCATAAGAGAAGTTTGGATGGTAATTGGTTGTTGATGTAAGTAAAGCTTCGCCCCAAAACTCTTTTGGTAAATGGGCTTGAAAAAGAAGAGCACGGGTAATCTGGAGAAGGTGTTTATGTTTTCTTTTGACAACTCCGCTTTGTTGCATGATGTATGGGTAAGTTTAGTGGTGTATGATTCCTTGTGAGAGGAATAGGTTTTGACATAATTTGTTCGTAAATTCGGTTCCATTGTCAGTTTTAACACTTAGTGTGGGTAAACGAAATTAGGTTTGAATAAGGTTAATAAAAAATTTGAGGGTGAGGTGGACTTGATCTTTATTACTTAAAAGATAAGTCCAAGTGGTCTTAGAGAACTCGTCGACTATGGTTAAGAAATAGGATGATCCATTAATGTTTGGAATCCGATATGGGCCCCAAAGATCAATGTTTAGGAATTCAAAAGGGGTTGTAGCAACAATTTTATGGTGGGGGAAGGGTTTTCCTTCTTATTTGGCTAATGGGCATAATTCACACATGTAATTGTTGGGAATTTTAACGAACCTATTTGGTAATTGAGATAATTTGTTTGTAGAAACGTGACCAAAGTGATTGTGCCATAATTTGAAGTTACTAAGGAAATTGTTCATGTAAAATTGTAAAGATGGACCTTTGAGGCTTTTTGGAGGAAGTAAATGCTCGTTGGATAGTTTGTAAACACCACTCGTTGCTTTTTGCTTTACTATGACATAATCATCACGCAGGTCCTGTAAAAACACATGGTTATCAATGAATATGGTGGAAATTTTATTTTGTTCAGCAAGTTTATTTACCGAAAGCAAATTATGGAAAAATGAGGGAACATGCAGCACATCATCAAGTGCCAAAGTTGGAGTGAGAGCGAATTTTCCCAGGTGTTCCGTCATGTTTACGGAGCCATCTGGTAGAGGCACTGGGTTTGGTGTGCTCAGTTTGATATAGTCTGTGAACATGGACAGATTTGGGCTCATATGTGCCAAGGTGCCTGAATCTATAATCCACGAATTGTCATCATATTTATGCTCACTAAGGGTAATGTGTTTAGGGTGTTTACCGCCAAAAGCATTGAAGGCCACATGATTCGCTGTTGCACCTTGTTTGCCCTTAACTATCAATGTTAATTCCCGAACTTGTTTGGCCAAGTTGATCATGTCCAGCTCTGGGCTGTTATGTTTCACATCAGCTTATACGTTGTCCCTTGCATCATCGATTGGACTGTCCATAACATTCCTTGTATAATTTCCTTTACCCTTTTTCCTTTATAATTTTTTGTAGAAATTTGGCACATCATGTAGGAGGAAGAACGTATCCTTTGTATGCCCACATTTATGACAGTGATCACAAAGTTTCTCTTCTTTTTGCAGACTTGACTTCTTACTATTTCCTTGTCTCCCCACTGGCTTCTTACTGTTGGCAGGATTACTAAACAACGCTATGGACATTTGGTTCATATTATTTTGATCTATATTAACCATTTTATGTTTTTTAACCGTCAAAACCATTGAATATGCTTTGTTCACTTGAAGTAGGGGATCTAACAACATTATCTGGCTAACCTCATTTGCATATTCTTCCCTCAATCCAAGTAGAAATTGCATCAACTTGTTGCTATTCATAACACATGGATTATACTTTGCAGCTTCACAAGAACATAATTTGTATGGCATTAAGCAATCAATGTCATTCCACAGATTCTAACTTCGTAAAATACGTTGTGACTGAGCTGTTACATTGACGTAAAGTGCTGATTTCCTGTGCAATGTGGTATAAGTGAGGACCACTGCTCATCAACATCTCCCATCAATTCTGGCCTTAAACTATTTTTAGGCCTTATTCATCCAAATATAAAGGCAGCCGACTCTTTCTGACATATAACATCTCATATGATATTCTAATGATATCACAGTGATATTGATTACTATGCTCAAGGTCAATTAAAACTAAACTTTGACCCCATGATCATATGAACTCCAAAATATAAGCTTTAAGCATATCTCTAATAGACTGTTGGCAACAATTACATATAGTCACTTGTTTTTTTTTTTTTTTACATCCATAGCCATTAAACATTATTTCATTATATTCCTATTAAGATGTATAACATAAGTTGTTGTTTTTGCTTTCTCTAACAATCTTTTACTCAATCATCTTTATTGTGTACACAATCTTCATATAACAAACACAAGGTATCAATTTCCTATTCAAACTCAAAATTTGGTTTCATTATCAATTTTCAATTTCCTCAATAAGATCCATAATTTTTGAATCCTCAATTTGGGCTTTATTAATCTTTTTATGGGAAACTAATTTTAAAATTGTTCGCTAATAGTACTTTGATTTGCCTAAAAGTCAACTCAATATTCTATGCCCTTCAATGCACTAGATTTAGTAACCACAATATCTGAATTTATGCTATTCCTTTATTGTATTTTCTGTTCAAGCGTCAGATATGTACACTGGTTTTACCAAGATAGTACTCATTTGTACAATTATAGTCTTTCAATACTTCTATCCATTGTCTCAGTGTTGGATCCTATTTCCAGAACCAAACTCTTGCGAAATCATAACATAATCACTAAACTTATTCCCTCGAAGTCTCCTTAACCATCATTGATTCCTTTTCTTGCTTTTAACCATATCTGTTGGGCACCGATTCTAGAGCCCAACATTCCTTATCATAAACCCATCCAGATATTGAACATCTTAGAGGCTGCGTTAAAATTCTATTCCTTTAGATTATTTGATAGCTTTATGTCTCTAGTTTATCTAGACATAGGATTCACCTCATTTGGAGGTCGGATAATGAAGTTATGGCTGAAAGAATCAAACAGAGTTTTGATCTCAATCATATTGCACCTATCTCGGGACAAAAGGCATAACCCTTTCTATAGATGTCAAATCAAAGAGTTCTTTATATTATCTTAAAGAGGGCTTCAAGCTCTACAACTTTCGTGAAGATCTTGAAGACAAATTCAATCGTCTGAAGGGTCAAAAATGAACTAGACGATTGGATTAGACGAAATCAATCAAAAAGTAGACGAATTGAAAAAGCAGACGAAGCGAAGCAGACGAAGCAAAGCAAACGAAACAAAGTAGACAAAACAAGAAGGTAGACGAAGCAAAAAGTAGACAAAGCAGAAAGCAAATGAAATAAGAAGGCAAACGAAGTAAAAACCAGACAAAGCAGAAAGCAGACGAAACAAAAGGCAGACGAATCAGAAAGCAAATAAAGCGAAAAGAAAACGAAGCAAAAAGGGAAGACGAAACAAAAAGACAAATGAAACAAAATACAGACTAAGCAAAAGATAGAAAAATCCCGAGTCAACTTAAGACGAAGCAAAGTCAACTTAAGACGATGCAACTCTTAAGATGAATGACGTCATCACAGACGATACATCTTTACAGACGATGCATCTCTTAAGATGAATGATGTCATTATAGACATTATGTCTTACAGATGATACATCTTTACAGACGATGCATCTCTTAAGACGAATGAAGTCATCACAGATGATAGATCTTATAGACGATACATCTTTATAGACGATGCATCTCTTAAGACGAATGACGTTATCACAGATGATATGACGTCATCACAGATGATATGTCTTTACAGACGATGCATCTTTATAGATGATGCATCTCTTAAGACGAATGATGTCATCATAAACGATACGTCTTTACAAATGATACATCTTTATAGATGATGCATCTTTACAAACGATGCATCCCTACAGACGTAATGACATCATCATAGACAATGTAACGTCATCACAGATAATACATCTTTACAGACGATGCATCTTTACCCTCCTAAGCTTTTCCCTTTCTAAGGACTATAACTCTCGATCCAGAGGTCCAAATATTTCATAGTATATACCGTTAGAAAGCTAAAAGAAAGACCTACAATTTTCTAGTAGACCACTTAGTCTAATTCAGCCTAAATCAATCCAAAATTTTCCACTTAAGTCATATCACAAATTTTTACCCTATAGAAGGCTTGTAATTATGCATTTCACATACTTGGAATGTCTTGAGCTTAACCATTTAGTTACCAAATTGACTTCATTAAATTCTCAAAACTTAACTCATCTATCTCATCACATCTAACTAGATTTGATCAATCATAATTCCTGTATTTCCTTCCCATGAATCTTACTTAGGCGTATATATATATATATATACAATTTATGCTCAAACCATCTGTTCAAGATGATAATCATCTTATTGTCATCCATACATAATTCATATTTCCTTAACCTCAAAAGAATACAATTTTTACAAATCTTTGATGACATTTTAAGCCATATTACAACATCATCTCAAAGTCTCAAATTACAACAATTCTTAAACAAATAAACTGGGTATGCAACTATAACATTGTG
>JANSVA010000216.1:17239613-17260243 GCA_025504915.1 Erythroxylum reticulatum
GATACATATATAACTTTGATTGAATTTGCTTACAATAATCAGTATCATAGTAGTATCGGTATGGCTCCATATGAGGTATTGTACGACAGGAAGTGTCATTCGCCTTTATACTGGGATGAAGAGGGTTTAAGAATTGTCGAAGGCTCAGAGTTGATTCAAGACACTGTTGATAAGGTTAAATTGATCTGTAGCAGAATTAAAATGGCATAAGATAGACAAAAAAGCTATGTGGATCAGCATAGGAGAGATATGAAGTATCAAGTTGGTGACAGAGTATTCCTGAGAGTATCACCTTGGCGAGGTGTACTTAGATTTGGCAAGAAGGGTAAGTAAGTCCAAGGTATATTGTTCCTTATGAGATAATTGAAAGAATTGGACAATTGGCTTATAAGTTAGCCTTACCTTCGGAAATGGCTCAGATACAACATGTGTTTCATGTAAGCATGCTTAGGCGATATCGTTCAGATCCACCTCATGTGATACCGACTCAGAAGATTGAATTCTTTAGTAATCTGAGCTATGTAGAAGAACCAGTTAAGATAATTGGCTATCAGAATAAGCAATTAAGGAACCGGGTGATTCTAATGGTGAAAGTCCTTTGGAAGAATCATTCTAATGAAGAAGCCATATGGGAAATAAAAGAGAAATCAGTACCCTACCTATTTGATCATTCAGGTAAGAATTTCGAGGACGAAATTTTTTTGTTTAGAGGGGAGAGTTGTAACATCCCTTTACCCATGTTAGGACTATAATTGTGAATTATGAAAAATTATGAGAAATTAGGAAAATGCACATCATAAAAAATTAATAGTGACATATGCATTTATTTTGCATATTCATATGATTGTACTTGCGTTCATTGACATTTCCAGGTAAATTGGTTTATAAATAGAAATTGAGGATTTATTTGGAATGTATTAAATGTGATTTAGCAATTTTTGTACATTTGAGATATTTTAGAAATTTTTGGTGAATTATTTGAACTGAAAATTTATTTGGTGGTAAGAAAATTATTTGGAGACTATTAGTAATATTTTGGAATTTTTAGGAATTTTAGGATTTTTTTCTGAAAATTTTGGGGTATTTTAGACTAAGAAAAATGGACAAATGACATAATGACATGTAACACTTAAAAGAGGCTGACAAGTGGCTCACATGCAAGGGGGCCACTTGTCTCCAAGTTATTAAAGCAAGATATTAGACAGAAGCTTCATTGTTCTCTCTTCGGAAAACTTGTTCTTCACCGAATTTTGATCTTCTTCTCAAGCTGTGATTTTCTAAAAATAGGGTAAGTAAATGGCTAAGTTTCTGAATTCCATAGCTGATTTTTGTGTGTGATGTTTTGCTTGTCGGAATGAAACACATGCATGAGATAGATGAGTAACTATGCATGAAACCGTAGGTGGGTTTTGATTTTTGGTATTTGGTTTGAATATTGAGTTTTGAATTGTTTGAGAGTAAGATGAGCTAGAATGGAACTTAAATGAGGTTAAAGAGTGGATTAAAAAAAAGAATATGCATAGGATGAAAATATGAGAATTTGAAAGTTTACAGTAGAGAGAGAGATGACATTTATGAAACTTTGGCTGTTGAATGTTTGAAGTGTAATTTAAGTCTAACTTGTTGCCAAGATTTTTCTAGATATGGAAATGTAGAATGGATGGTTTATAAGTAAGAAGTTTAAACAAGAAACAAAAAAAAAGAGAGAGAAAGAGAAGAAGTGCAGTTCGGTGAAGAAGATGATGAATAGTGTGGGAAAAAAAACAATTTTGTTTTGGCAATTGTAGCTAATGTTGCACTATGAGTTGTTTAGCATAAGATAAGTTGTAAATGAAGGAGGAAATGTAAGGGTATAACTTTTTGATGAGGAATTAAGTAGAGGAGAGGAAGAAGATGGAAGAGAGTTGCTGCAAAAATGAGGAGAATTACGTGCTAAAAATGTTATTCTATAGTAAAATGGTGATAATTGCTTGTAGAAGGTTCTGAACAGAGTATTTCATTGAACAACCCTCAATTTTTTGCCTATAACTTCTGCATCCAAACTTTAAATCACTTGAAAATTTAACCAATGGATTTATAAGACATTTTTATTTCTCTCCATAAAAATTTAGAGTTATTTGAATTGATTTGAAGGTGATTGATAGGATGAAAGTGTGAAAGTCTGCTGGAATGTTCTGAACTAGAAATTTTCATGATCATGCTTCGGTTTTCTAATTATAAATTAAGATGTAGATTTCTAAATGAGTTTTTTTATTAATATTAAACTAGAGACATATTTCTACAATATTTATGAAGAGGTCGAATTTTAATTCTGTCTCTTTGTTTTTCAAAATTAGTATGGAACTGAGTTTTAGCTTAGGCTGTAGCACTACCAGGGACAGAAATCATATCCTGTGATTATTGAATAAACTGTATTGATATGAGCTGAATTAGGCTGAGTTGTCTTCACTAAAGTTGTAGTTTATTCTCTTAGATTTAAATTGGTATAAAGTTTGTAATTTTTGGATGGCTGAGCTGAAAAATATGATTTGTACAATCTGAGGGAATGATCATGTTCTAGCCAAAAGTTCAAATGTGCACAGTTTGAGGTATTTTATACATAACTCATTGAATACTGAATCAAATTGGATGATCTTGGAGTTGATAGAAACTTAAGACATTGTAGAATAACTTTCCAGAAGGAAGTATTACCTAATTTTGTTATTTACCCTACTAGATTAATTATGAAAAAATTGACCCGAAATCATATGGGTAGAAAATCTGAAGTGGTCAATTAGGTTATCAAATTGATTTCACATTTTTTTAGTCCAAATTATAAGTACCATGTGATATTAATGAGGGTTGCGATATCTGATTTGTTTGATGTTGAAAATTACAATAAGATACCTGGAATTATCATTGAACATGCATGTTGCATTCTTTATATATATTGTTATGCATAAAAGAACACTTGTCTATTTATGCAAAAACGTAATATTTGTGAACGTGTTGTGTATGTTTTAGAAGAGCTAAGTGGACGCCAGACAGACATTACCGGACCATCCAGGCAATAGTATATTGGAGCATTCTGTGAGTCAACCTAGATGATTTCCTATGATTGATTTGATTTGAATTTAATTTAATTTATTAAACTTCCAATATTATTGAACTGTTTGTGAGTTGTTTCTGGATTCTGAACCTGAGGTCTGAGGAGTTTAGTAGTTGAGCATGTATTGGGAGTGTTTTGATTTGATATGAATTTGACGAATTTAATAAACTGTTTGTGATTGTTTCTGAATTCCGGACTTAAAGTCCAAGGAGTATATATTTGGGACTATATTGGAAGTATTCTGACTTGTTTGATAATTCTGATTGTATTATGCTATGTGAATTCTCAACGAAAGTTGAATGCCGGACTTAGGTCCGATGACTGTGAAATCTTGCCTGAGCATTTGTATAAGATTGTAATATATGGGATTTTTTTGAAATTGTTGCATTTCATAAATGCATGCTCAGATAAAGACGTTGTGACTTGAGTTGCCAGTATCAACCGCTTGCACATAGAGCTTTGCTCCGTGATAGATGATTTGGCACGTAGAGCTATGCTCCGTGATATATGTTTCTGAATGAGCCCAATGGGCCAGTATTTGTATATGTGATAGGCACTCGGTCACAACATTAATAACAATTGTGGAGTCTCATATGCATCTGTATGTGTTTATATATGATCTGATTCGCCTTGATGAAATGATGTGCTATGACAATAGGAGTATTTGACATATTCATGTTCTGTATGGAATTTGTGTATGTGAATCCGGTGAAATCATCAACGATGGGTCACTTATTGAGTTCGTAAAACTCATAAAAATTGAATGTGGTTTTTCAGGTACGAGACAAGAGACTTAGGATTTACTCTGGATTAGAAGAACGTTTTGGACTAAGTTATGGCTCAAAGGTCTATCAGCCAACGTCAGAGAGTTATAGTTTTATGTTGTAGTTTTTGCTTGAACCTGTATGAGGTTTTGTAAATATTTGTTTGATAGGGACAGTGTAAATAGTTGTGAATGAATGCAACGAATGGTTTAAAGTTTGACGATTTATGATTATGTTAGATGATGCCATGTGTAAATTAGATATGTTTTTGCTCTAACATGCCATTATCATATGATATGTACTTGAATATTCTTGAATGTTTATATACCTTGTGGTAGTGGGACGTTCCATTTATGCTTTGTTTTCTTTTCATTTAATACAAAATGTCATGACCTCTTTCGAGGTAAAACATGGTCATATTTCATCATTCATTTTCAACATGTACAAATAAGTCAATTTCAAATAAATCAATCCAACATACACACATAGGCAAGAATTTGCCCAATTACTTTATAACCATAAATATGTTACCCACCTAATTAGTTTGTGAAAATCCAAGTCAAGCTTGCCTTTCCCCTTGCTCTTGAGTAGGATTCCCTTGGTTTCCTAAAACAACAAAGGTTCCATTCAAAATAACATTCCAATAAAATTCATAGACTTCAAAAATTACAAAATTTTAATACACACAAATTAAGCTCAAATCTAACCTACCCATAGTACATCTAGGCTAGAAAACCTAAGACCTAGTTTAGAAACCCTAAAATCAATTGGGTTCTCCTAATTCATGTTCTTCCAACACAAACCTTTCATTCTCTAAACAAACCCCTTTCTCTCTCTAACTCCTTCATCCTCAACACAACCCATTTCTTTAATAAAGCAAGAAGAAAAGATAGTTAACTTACCTTAATAAACTTGATTTCTCTTCTATTCTTCTTTCACCAAAACCTCTCTTCTTCTCTCTAAATTTCGTTTTTCACTCTTTCCCCCTTCTATTCACTTTTTTTTTCTCTTCTTAACAAGTAAGACAACATATTCTTCTTCCATTTCTACCCTTAATAAGTCCAAAAAGTCCATCTTACCCTTCCTTATAAACTTATGTTCTTTTATGCTTAAGTGATCTCCTAAAAATGTCCTCGAACATCCTTATTGCATTAACACTTTAATTCCACTTTCCCATTCAATAAATCTTACTAACTTTGACATAATTAAAACTCAAAAAAATTATTAAATCTATCAAAATCTTAAAATTATTCCAAATCATGCTTAACTTAAAGAAAAAATTTTTAGGGTCTAACAACTCTTCCCCCTTAAAGAATTTCGTCCTCAGAATTCTTACCTGAGACATTGAAGAGGTATGGACACTTCTCCCTCATGGCTTCCAAGGGTTCCCACGTGGCCTCTTCTGTAGAATGGTTCTTCCACAGAACTTTAACCAGCTTTATATTCTTGTTTCTCAAAACTTTTTCCTTTAAATCTAAAATCTCCACTGGTTGTTCTTTATAAGACAAATCCTCTCTTAACTGAACTTTTGAAGGTTGAACTATGTGTGAAGGAAAGGTCCAATCTTCTCAATGATCTCATATGGGCCTATGTATCCTGGACTAAGTTTGTCCTTCTTACCAAATCTTAAAACTCCTTTCCATGGAGAAGCTCTAAAAAACACTTTATCTCCAACTTCAAATCCCATCTCCTTTCTATGTGTATCTGTATAGCTCTTTATTCTGTCTTTAGTTGTTTTAGTCTCTGCTTCACTAATTTAATCATATCAATAGTGACTTGTACCAACTCAGGAATTTTACAAGTCTCCTTTTACTCTCCTCATCCTAACAAATAGGAATTTTACACCTCCTACCACACAGAGCTTCATAAGGTTCCATTTGAATTCCTAAGTGATAGGGATTATTGTAAGCAAACTCAATTAAAGGTAAATGATCATCCCATGAACCTTTGAAGTCCATAACATAAGCTCTTAACATTGCCTCTAATGTCTGTATTGTCCTTTCTAATTGACCATCAGTTTGTGAATGGAAAGCTGCACTAAAGTGCAACTTGGTTCCCAAAGCTTCCTGTAAGTTTTCCCAAAATCTGAAGGTGAACCTAGAAACTAACCAGCTTGGAATCCCATAAAGTCAGATTATTTCATCCACATATTTCTTGGCCAAAGCATTCAAAGAATCTTTCTGCTTAATTAGTAAGAAATGTTTGGACTTGGTTAGCCTATCAAGAATCACCCATATGTATTATGCTTCCTGCTAGTCCTCGGTACTCCCATCAAGAAATCCATCGTAATCTTCTCCCATTTTTGTTTTGGAATCAGCAGAGGTTTAAGCTTGCCTGAAGGTGCCTGGTGTTTAGCTTTAACTTGCTAGCATACTAAGCATCTTTTAGCATATTCCACAACCTCTTTCTTCATTCCTATTCACCAAAAATGCTCATTTAAATCTCTATACATTGTCGTACTTCCTGGGTGTACAACATAACGTGTATTGTGTGCCTCATCAAGAATCTCATCTTTCAACTCCAACATGTCTGGAATACACAATCTGTTACCTACCACTACCACCATCAATCCATCCTCTTTGATCTCTATTTCAGAAGGTTTAGCACTTTTAATCTCTTCTCGGAGCCTACTCAAATACTCATCTTGTTCCTACAATTCCTTAATCTTTTCATTCAATACTATCCTTACTCTAAGGTTAGCCAATACAAAATTAGACTCGACTTGCGTCATTAAGTTTGGCTAATTCCTTCAACAAAGGAAGGGATACTATTTTCACATGTGTCATAATGGACTTCCTACTCAGTGCATCCGCTACTACATTAGCTTTTCTCAGGTGGTAGTCTATCATCAAATCATAATCTTTCAACAGCTCGAACCACCTTCTTTGTCTCAAATTCAACTCCTTTTAGTTCATCAGATACTTAAGACTCTTGTGGTCTGTAAACACCCTGGAGGTGACTCCATATAAGTAGTGTCTCCGTACCTTCAATGCAAAAATTATGGCAGCTAACTCCAAATCATGCGTAGGATAATTCATCTCATAGGACTTTAATTGCCTAGAAATGTAAGCAATCACTTTATCACCTTGCATCAACACACAGCCCAATCCCTTCCTTAAGACATCACTATACATTATATATCCGTCACTACAAAAAGAAAAGGTCAAAACCGGTGCAGTTGTAAGTTTGTTCTTCAATTCCTCAAAAATGCTCTGGCACTCCTTTGTCCATGCAAATTTTTAATTCTTTCTTGTCAATTTAGAAAGTGGAGCTGCTATTATAGAATTGCCCTCCACAAACCTTCTATAATACCCAACCAATCCCAAGAAACTTCTCACTTCAGCTACATGCTTGGGTGCTTCCCATTTCAAAACCGCTTCTATCTTCCTCGGATCCACATGTACTCCTTGCTCTGAAATCACATGTCCAAGAAATGTCACTTCCTTTAACCAAAATTTGCATTTCTCAAATTTGGCATACAACTCATTCTTCCTCAATGTCTCCAAGGAAACCCTTAAATATTCCTCATACTCCTTATCACTCTTAGAATAGATCAAAAGATCATCAATAAAGACAATGACAAATTGGTCTAAGAAAGGCTTAAAGACTTTATTTATCAAATCCATAAAAGCTACAACTGCATTTGTTAACCTAAAAGGCATGACCAAGAACTAAAAGTGGCCATACTGTGTTCTAAAAGTAGTCTTAGACACATCGAACTCCTTTATCCTCAACTGATAGTAACCTGATCTTAAATCTATCTTCGTAAAGAGCCTTGCCCTTTACAACTGATCAAACAAGTCATCTATGCGTGGAAGCGAATAACTGTTCTTAATGGTGACATGGATAAGTTTCCTATAATCCACACATATTTGCAATAATCTATCTTTCTTCTTCACAAAAAGGACCAGAGCTCCCCAAGGTGAAGAGCTCGGCCTAATATAACCTTTCTCCAACAAATCTTCCAATTGCTCCTTAAGCTCCTTCAATTCTGCTGGAGTCATTCTATAAGGTGGAATCGAAATTGGCGTTGTACCTGAAAGAAGCTCAATGAGAAATTTAATTTTCCTAAGTGGCGATAATCCTAGTAATTCCTCAGGAAAGTCATCCGGGAATTCCATGACCATTGATATATCTTCTAACTTCCTTCTATCTGCCTCGTGTCTACCACATAGGCCAAAAATGTTTCACATCCTTTCCTCATCATTTTTTCTGCCATCAAAGCTGAGACAATTCTTGATGAGCTAAATTTTTTGTCTCCCATAAACATCACCTTTCTTCCATCATCTAGCTCGAACTCCACTGTCTTCTATTTGTAATCTAAGTTGGCATTATATTTCTCTAAGCCGTTCGTACCTAAAATCACGTCTAATCCTCCCATCCTCAATGGCATTAAATCCACCACTATATGTCCCACACCAATATATATCTCACAATCTCAATAAACTTGACTAATCACAATAGACTGACCAATTAGAGTACTCACATCAAAGGAGTATCAAATGGGCTCAAATCTCTACTGTACACAGTTCTACCCAACGAAATAAAGGAGTGGGTAGAACCCGGATCAATCAAAACAATTACATCATCATCAAATAATTTAATTATACTAGTCACAATTTTTAAAGCAGTCTCTGCGTCCTCTCGTGTCATTGCAAACACTCTAGCAGGTGTTTTCCCCTTGGTCTTCCTGGATGATTCACCCTCCTAGCTACATCAGAGCTGCCCACTTCAGTTGTAGTCTTGTGCCCCACTGCCTCAATTCTCTTCGAAGCTTGCATATGTGATCCCTCTCTTCTTACATACTTTGGACACTCTCTGGCCATATTCCCCTTCTCCTCACATTTGAAACAAGCTCTAGTCAGCCTGTAGCATTCCCCTCTATGGAACTTGCCGTAATGATCGCATTTATGTATAGAAGACTTATCCCCTTCTCCTCTTCTACTGCCACAAGTCGTTGAGGCTTGAAGAGAAATAGTAGAAGTCCTTATAGGTCTAGGCCCAATTGCACCACTGCTCCTCTCCTCAGACTACACAAGAAAAGTCCTAGCACTCCTTTCAGGCATAGAAGTGCCACCTCTCCTCTTGAATTGTTCTCTCCCCTTTCTCTTTTTACTTACGACACTCTTTATATTCTTAATGTTTTCAACCCTTAGAATTGCTTCAATCAGCTGTTGAAAATCATGAAAATTCTGCACCATAACTTTCTTTCTGATAGCTAGATGCAACCCCAATTCGAACCTATGGTACTTAGCTACCTCACTCATCATCATCTCTGCTACATACTGGGATAGTTGTGTAAACTAGCGCTCATACTTACTCATTATCATTTCCCTCTGGGTGAGACTCAGAAACTCTCTCTGCTTCTGCTGAATATACACCTCAGACAGGTACTTCTTCTTATAAGTAGCTAAGAAGTCCTTCCATGCCAGTATTGGCGGACTTATCTGGCTCCCTGGAACACTCTCCTACTAATGTAGAGCATCTCCTTGAAGCAAACTTGTAGCATACACAACTTTCTCATCATCCTTAGAATCCATTTGATCTAGTATCCTCTCGGTCTTTCTCAACCATGTCTTGGCTTCTTCTAGATCCATTGACCCATAGAAATCCACTGCCCCATACTTCCTGAGCTTGTAAATCTGTTTCCCCTTCTTGATTGGGGCTGGAGCAGAGGATTGCGACATCTGGTCTATGGCCTGAGCAAATACCTGAAACATCCTTGGATCTAATGGAGTAGGCATTTGCTCTTGGGGAAGAAGAGACTCCAGCGTCTATGAGCAAACAAGCTCACTACCTTGCCCTACAGAAGCCTCAGCATTTCCTGGGCCTACTGATTTATCAGTACTCTCCTCCCTTAGTGGAGAGTCAGGTGCAATTGATCCTTACAATACTTCTCGTGTCCTTCTATGAGGTGGTATCTTACTCCTTCAGTGTAAACACTAACCATTAGCTTATATTTCATTTTAAAATCCTAAGCCCTACATGTATGTATGACATGCATGTAACTTAATGCAATTCAATCAATTCACAATGCAACAAGTAATCATATAACATAACAATTTATCCTACCATGCATTTTAAGCCTAGAAAAAACCTAACCTTTAATACCAAACAATGCTAGACCCCGCTTCCGGAGCCTAGCATTTAGAGTCATTAAACTGAAACATTACTTGTCCTAAACTATATTGAACCTATTTCGGGACAATTAACATAACTTTCACTATGGATATTAGATTAAGGTTTTCTTTAGATGTTTAGAAACAGGATTTCAAGATCTACAACTTTCATGAAGACCCTGAAGACATATTCTATCATCTAAAGGGTAAAAATTGGACCAGACGATAGGATCAGAGGAAGTGTTAGATGAATTGAAACAATTGTCATAAATTTCTCTAGAGATATTGGATTAAGGTATTTTTTTGGATGGTTCAAAAGAGGACATTAGGATCTACAACTTTTATGAAGATCACAAAGATAGATTCTATCATCTATAGGGCTAAAATTGGACCAGACAGTAGGATCAGAAGAAACTAGACGAAGGATCAAACGAATTGGAAATATTGCCATAACTTTATCTAGAGAAATCATATTAAGGTGTTATTTAGATGGTTCTAAACATAAATTCAAGATATACAACTTTAATGATAACTTTGAAGACATATTCTATCATCTATAGGGTCAAAATTGGACCAGACTATAGGATTAGATGAAACTAGATAAAGGGCCAGATGAATGGGAAAATTTGTCAAAACTTTCTCTAGAGATATTGGAATAAGGTGATCTTTGCATGGATCGAAAGATAACTTTAAGATATATGACTTTCATGAAGACTTTGAAGATAGATTCTATTATCTATAGGGAAAAAATTGGACTAGACGATAGGATTAGATGAAACTAGATGAAGGGTCAGATGAATTAGAAAAAATTGTCATAACTTTCTGTAGAGAAATTGAATTAAGGTTTTTTTTAGGCAGTTCGAAAGATAACTTCAAGGTCTACAATTTTTATGAAGACCTTGATGATAGATTCTATTATATATAATTGGACCAGAATAGGATCAAACGAAACCAATTGAAAGGTCAGATGAATTGGAAAATTTGTCATAACGTTCTTTAGAGAAATTAGATTAAAGTGTTCTTTAGATGGTTCAAAAGAGAACTTCAAGATATATAACTTTCATGAAGACATAGAAGATAGATTCTACCGTCTATAGGGTCAAAATTGGACCAGACAATAAGATCAGACGAAACGAGATGAAGGGTCAGATGAATTGGAAAAATTGTCATAACTTTCTTTAGAAAAATTGTATTAAGGTGTTCTTTAGATGGTTCAAAAGAGGACTTCAAGATCTACAACTTTTATAAAGACCTAAAAGACAAATTCTATCATATATAGGGTCAAAAGTGGACCTGACGATAGGATCAGATGAACAATGCATAGAAGATACATGTCATCACAAGACGATACAATCTATACTTCTGAGCATCTCCACTTAAAAAGACCATAATTTTTGACTCCGATGTCCAAAAATTTGATACTATATACCGTTGGAAAGTTAGAAAGATAAGCTACAACTTTCCTAAAGGCAACTTTAACTAATTTAGCCTAAATTAGCCCAAAAGTTCCCCTAAAGTCAGCACACAATTTCTACACCTATGAAAGAGTTGAAGTATGGAATGTACAACTGCAAAAGAAATATGCACATACACGATGGAAACTTCTTAATCCTTTTCTAAATCAAATGAAGTTCATACATAACTTTAATTATATATTAACATTATAATCAAAGGCTTAACACAAAATACAACATACATAGGGTGCTCAATGTTTGACGTGCTTGTGAAGCTATCCAAAATGATTGAACTAACTTAGTTACAAAAGTTTCTAATATCTTGGAGTTTCCGATGCCCTGCAAATATTTCTAACCTTCTCGTTCTGCACCTGAGGAGGGAATAGTAGGGTGAGCTACACAGCTCGGTGACTAGTATATTTATAGCCTTTGGCAATTGACCACAAATTCAAGCATATGTATATATATGGCTATATTTAGAATTTCAAGCATTCTTTAATTTAGTTTAACACTCATAGCATATAACACTCAATTGCATCATTCATGACAAATTAAAGATGCAATGCACAACAAATGGCTTGAGGGTTCCATGCAAACAGAATGGAGAAACTGAAGTTTACCCCATGAACAGAACGAGTCTAATTTCGAAGCTCATATGCCACAAGTGGGCAGTATGTGATGAACAAAACGGTTTCACTCTCGCCTAAACAAAAGTACATATTCTTTTTCTCATATGCTCATACTTTTATGATTTGTCTTCTTTTCATTTAATACAAAATGTCATGACCTCTTTCGAGGTCAAACATAGTTATATTTCATCATGCGTTTTCAACATGTACAAACAAATCAATCCAAAATACACACATAGGCAAGAATTTACCTAATTGCTCTATAACTATAAATATGTTACCCATTTAATTAGTTTGTAAAAATCCACGTGAAGCTTGCCTTTCCCCTTGCTCTTAGGTAGGATTCCTTTAGTTTTCTAAAACAACCAAGGTTCCATTCATAACAACATTCCAATAAAATTTATAAACTCCAAAAATCACAAAATTGCAATATACACAAATTAAGCTCAAATCTAACTTACCCATAGTACATCTAGGCTAGAAAACCTAAGACCTAGTTTAGAAACCCCAAAATCAATTGGGTTCTCCTAATTCATCTTCTTCCAACATAAACCTTTCATTCTCTACACAAACTCCTTTCTCTCTCTAACTCCTTCATCATCAACACAACCTATTTCTTTAATAAAGCAAGAAGAAAAGATGATTAACCTACCTTAACAAACTTGATTTCTCTTCTTTTCTTCTTTCACCAAAACCTCTCTTCTTCTCTCTAAATTTCGTTTTTCACTCTCTTCCCCTTCAATTAACGTTTTTTTTCTCTTCTTAACAAGAAAGCCAACATATTCTTCTTCCATTTCTACCCTTAATAAGTCCAAAAAGTCCATCTTACCCTTCCTTATAAGCTTATGTTCTTTCATGCTTAAGTGATTTCCCAAAATTGTCCTTGATCATCCTTATTACATTAACACTTTAATTCCACTTTCCCATTCAATAAATCCTACTACCTTTGACATAATTATAACTCAAAAAAATTATTAAATCTATCAAAACCTCAAAATTATTCCGAATCATGCTTAACTTAAAGAAAAAAATTTTA
Source organism: Erythroxylum reticulatum (assembly GCA_025504915.1). NCBI lineage: Eukaryota > Viridiplantae > Streptophyta > Magnoliopsida > Malpighiales > Erythroxylaceae > Erythroxylum > Erythroxylum reticulatum. The sequence goes on from JANSVA010000216.1 coordinate 17,252,704, forward strand.
GGGTCCAACAAGCCATCCCTAAGTTCTTTGGCATTATGTAGTATTATGCAAGAACCATAACCTTATACATGCACATACTTTATGGAAGGCATTCAAATTAAAGCAAGCTACTATGGACAAGATTTTTAAATATTTGCAAATCCCAAATTGGTGTTCCTTGTGTAAAGCTCAAGATGAATATCATGACCATTTGTTCTTCTCTTGCTCTTACTCAAATATAAACAGAAATCCTTTATGGAATATTGTGGTATAAATAATTCTCCAACTGTTTGGTTTAATATCACAGTATCGAACACTCAAATCGACCATTGCATTGAAGGAGATAGATGGTTAGTTTTCGTAGGCATTGCATACATAGTTGTTGGTATTTGTAATGAAACGAATTGTAGAACTTTAAGATCTATTACCAATTCTCCACAAGATCTTTTAAAGAGCACTATCAACAGCTTCAGGATGTATTTTCAGTTATATAAAGACATGCAGAAATTTAGCAACAAAATTCTCATGGAATGGAAAATATCCTGAACAGTTCTAATGACAATTTAAGCTTGACAATTAATTCTCCTGTTTGATCCCATTTGATCAATCTTTGCCTTGTAATAGGTAATTACAAAGGTATTTGACCTGGACTTCATCTCCTAACTGCTCTATGTTGACCTTTTGAACCAATTTGTATATTCATTTATTTCATTCAATGAATTACCTTTTATTCAATTTTTTAGTGATTTAAGTAACTAAGATTAAAAATTAAATCAAAATAAATTTAGCATAAAAATGTTTAGGGGATTCTACATCTGAATCTTATTTATCCATTGATTGGTCCAATCTTATTTATTATTTTAGGTTATTAATTTTAATTTAGTTAATCATTCACTTTAATTCAATCATCAAATTTGTTAGATTAGATAATAGAAAGAAACTTATTATTAGTATTTGTAGTCCTTTTAAGAATAATCTTTGTATTTAATAGACCATACTATAAAAATGATAAATGGACATTCCTAGTTAAGCTTTAGTATTGTTTAGATCATGAATATATAATCAATGTTTTTTTTCTACTTAAGATCGAAGGAAGAAAGAACTTAGTGTTGTTATTGTCGTAAAAAGGCTAATAGATCTTAAATCTCTATCTTATTAAATGGTTGTGGTTGTCAAGGGCCCCAAAATGTATAGACAAAGTTGTTTACTCTTGCTACATAAGAATGTCATCACCTAGAAATGAATTATTTTGAGAATGGAGATAATTTATCTTATTTCATGAAACTCCAATATGTAAACTCCAAAGTGGTGAAGATTCAATGAGAGTGAATGTAGAAGTAGGACTCACTATTCATCAATTACCTCTCACATACTTGGGAGTTCCAATCTCTACATAGAAGCTTAGGGAAGCTAAATGCAGATCTCCTATAGATAAAGTTCAAAGAAGAATCTCCGAATGGAGTAACTGATTCTTTTCATATAGAGGTAGATTGTACCTGGCCAATTTTATTTTCAAAATTTTGCACATTAATTGGTATCAAATTTAGCAATCCCTAAAGGTGTTCTAAAGACCATTGATAGAAACATTCGAGATTTCATTTAGCATGGACAGAATTCTAGTAGGAGGAGGATATCTAAAATCAAATGGAGTGTGATATGTCTTCCTAAGTAGTATGAAGGTTTGGATATCAATTTAGATAATAGAATGAACAAGATTTTGTTAGCTAAAAGACTATAGAGAATTTCCTGTGATAAAGAAAGTCTGTAGGCTAGATGGGTTCACATGTATCATATTAATTAAAAAAAATGGTCCATTCCTCATAAAACTTCTCAATCCTACACCTTCAAATAGATTTTGCACACAAGGCCCTTCACACACTCTTACATCAAGCATTACAATAGAAATGTGAAGAACACAAAATTTTGTTTTGATAATTGGTGTTCTTTAGGGCCTTTATGTAACACTCAACTCTTTTTAGTTTTGAGAGGATTAATTCCTGAAGAAACCAAAGTGCAAACACTAATTTGAAACAATAATTGTCAGTGGCCTTTCTATATGTGTAGAGGAACCAAATCATTTGTTGAGATTTGGCCATTATACTCTCTAAATTAGGTGCAGGAAGATGAAATCAGATGGGAGTTATATGTCTTATAAATTCACAGCTTAATCTTTTAAACAATTTTTGTTAGGTCCTCTTATCAAGTTTTCTCTTTATAAAATGATATGGGGATCAGGTATAGCTCAAGCTCACACTTTCATCTTATGGTTAGAAGTATTATAGAAATTTGGAACCAGAGATAGAATCGAGTTTCAGATTCTAGATAAAAATTGTCCTTTATGCTCTAGAGAGACTAAAACATTAGATAACATTTTCTTTAAGTGTTATCATACTAGACGGATATAGAAAGCATTGCTTAGCATCTTTGGTCTATGAGACAGAAATCTAAATTGGATGAATTGATTAGTTTGGGCAAACAAATTGGAAGAGAGGAGTTGAAGGATTTCATTACTGGTTTTGCTATATTGGTGTATTATATTTACAGGATTAGAAACACAATAATCTTTGGAAAAGTAGAAGATTATAAGGAATGTAATTGGATGGGGTTTTGCTTCAAACTAAAGATGACAATCATGACCCTTCTAATCAACAATTCATTTTTAATTAGATCAAGATGCATATAAGCATATAAAAATTATTGCTACTGGGTAGTTTTTGCATTGTAGTTAGTTGGAATTTTGTACAAGCTCCACCTTTAAGAGATGTAATTAAAATCACTCTGTAATTTCCACCTTTTTGAATGAATTTATTACTTACATTTTTTAAAAAAAGTAAAAGAGTATTGTTTCCAGCCTTTAAGTTTATGAGCCTTAGCTACTCTTTAATGGCTTTAAATCTCTTCATACATTTAAATGTCTTAAAGTTAATAATATTTTTGTTAACCGCCTCTCTGATATTAGCTTTAAAGTTAGTATGTTTCACTAATTAAAAAAAACCTAAATAGGATTTTCCTTACACCAAAGAAACAATTTAGAAAGACCTCCATTGGAAAGTGGTCTGAATATAATAGGTTAATGAAATGAGCAAATGTAACATTGAGTTATGAAAACCAATGACAATTAAGTAAAGCCTTATCTAGTTTTTTGTTCAATTGAAAGCTACCTTTTTTCTTTTTGCTATAAGAAAATTATAGGACATAATGATCTAAGTCCTAAAGTGTCGATCTAGACAAGCAGTCTTTAAAATCTTTTACATTATGCTTCATCAAATAATGGCTATTAGCTTTATATGAGAAAAATGTATTATTGAAATACCTTAAGACTAGTTAAGGGACTGAGACATTAGCCAAGATAGCTGTAAGATTATCCAAAAGATATTAAGGGGATGAACTGGTCACCAATAATACTGGAATCAAACTTAATTTGTTTAGGGTCAAAATTTATAAAAACTCTGACATTAAAGTTTTTTTAGAAAAGAAATACAATTAATTAATAGATAAAAGCATCATACAAGCTAAAAATGAGAGCAAGTACCCCTATCTAGCTTACTTTTAAAGGAAAAGCATTAGAAACAAGAAAAGTAAGATAAAAATACATATAGAAAAGTTACGCTAAATATATAGTGAGAAACATATGTTTGAGCTAGAAGTAAAGTGTAAGTTCCTTATCAAAATGAGTTCTTAGACTTCAGTGATAATCATAGATATCAAAGCTTCCTTAGAAGAAAATTTACTGGCAAAATGTCTCAGGTTGCATTCTCTCCAAAGCGTATAGATACAAATTCCCAGTGTGATAGTAGGAATATGGAGATCTAGTTTCGACTAGGCGATTTGAGTTGAGATTCTATATGTAATGTTTGTAAGAGAGTCCCCTGGATCAGACCATAAACGTTTAGCAGTAACATAATCCTAAATAGATTTGTTGAAGGGACATTCAAATAGAAGACGGTTTTATGATTCATTATGCAATGAGCACGTCGAACAAGATTTATCAACTTTCAAGTAGGACATTCTATCAGTAATGGTTAGCTTGTTTTGTATTGCCAAATAGAAAATAGATGAAACTTTAGAAGTAAAAACTTACTTTAAATTGTTATGAACGAGGGGACTTTGTAGCCCTGTCTACGTAACAAGTTAACCATAGTTTTGTTAGTAACGTTGCTAAGTGGAATATCCTTCCAAAATAAAGGTGTTGCATGAGAGTATATTTGGGGGGTTTCCTGGTTGGTGATGTTGCAAACAACATGGAAAGTTCCAATAATTACCATTGATGAATAAGCAAAGCCTGGTATGCCAAGAGTAATCCTCAAATGTTAAGGAGAGTGTAACAGTTGACCAAGGCCTAACCAATTATCATACCTGAGTAAGACCAATTTACCATTGTATATCTTATAAGAGACCTCTTATTGGACTACATTTCTTAGTTTCAGAAGCTGAGTGAGAAAGTGAGAGTGTGAAGCCTTTGGCTTGATATCCCATATGCAATTACCTTTAAGGAAGTAAGAATACAACCATTTAATCCAAAGAGTGTTTTTATCCTCTAATATTCACCAAAATTTCTTGAGAATCAAAGCATGATTTGTGATTTTGATGGATAGATATTGAGACCACCTTCTTTCGGATAACAAAGGTCAAACCATCTAACCTTAGCTACCCCAGGATCACAAATTCGGGTGGCTCCATAAAAAGCATCTTAGAATCCTTTTTGTCGATTTGATGATGCTTTGAGATAAAAAAAAATGAGTACTCTAATAAACATGCAAATAGTTGAGGACAAATTTTATAAGCTACATCTTACCTGCGTAGTAGAGGGATTAATTCACCCAAGAATTAACTCTTTTTTGGATCTTTTCTAAGAGAGGCCTACATTCAAAATGGTTGAGCCTTTTTGTTGACACTGGGAGACCAAGGTATTGGTGGGGGACATTTAAGTTGGATTCTTGTAGCTTTAGCTATTAGAGGTTCCAATGAGTAAGCACTTTTGGATAGGAGAAAGTGACTCTTGTATAAGTTGATTTGGAGGCCTAAGAATTGCTTAAAAGTTTCAATAGCTTGCATGTAGGAGTGGCTTGAATCCAAGTTAGCCCTGCAAAAAAGATAAGATCATTTATGAAGCAGAGGATAGTTAAGCCAATTTTTTCACATTTTGTATAGTGTTTTAATTTGGGATTACAGAAGACCTCGTGCTTGATTAATGTATTAAGAATTTCCATACAAAGGATAAAGAGATAGGGGGATAGGGGATTCCCCTATCTAAGGCCTTGTATTGCTTTAAAGAAGGAAGAAGGAGTGCCATTAATCATAATTGAAAAACATGGTAAATGTAATGCATTCCATAATCCAGTTGATGAACTGAGTTGGAAACATATACGTTGTAAGCATTGTTCATAAGAATTTCTAGTTGATGTTATCGAAAGCCTTGTGGAAATCAATTTTCAATTTGCAATTAGGGGGGCTTTTGGTTGTAGAATATCCCTTCAACAGTTCTTGTACAAGGATAACATTGTCACCAATATTTCTATCACTCAAAAAGGCATCTCATTTTTCATTTATCAAAGGAGCAATTTCCTTTTCCTTCTTCAATCTTGTGGCAAAGTTGGTGTATGATATAGGGAAAAAGTCCTTAAAAGTAGAAGGATTTGAGCCTTTAGGGATCAAGCATAAGAAGATTTTACTAATCTCCTTGAGAAGGACACCATTTGAGAAGAATTTTTGGATAGCGTTTTTGACAAAACTATTAATGATATTCCAAGATTGCTGGAAAAAAATTGTTAAAGCCATCTAGCCCTGAGGCTTTCTTTCCATTGATATAAAAACAATCTTCTTGATCTCACTATCATCCAATGGTTTCATTAGAAAGTTAAAATCAATAGGAGAGATTTGCCGCAAATTAAGTTTCCTTAAATCGGTGAGGAAGACATTAGATGAAACACTAGTATCAAGAAGAGAGAAGAAAAACCTAATAACTTCACCTTGTATATCCCGAGGATTCTGGAGTAATACACCATCTTGAGAAGTAATTGAGAAGATCTTATTGTGGTTTTTCCTGGCTAAGATCGAATTGGAAAAGAACTTGGTGTAGCTGTCCCTATCTTATAACTAATTGATACGTGCTCTCCGTTGAAGAAGTAAAGAGTGATTGCTCACTGCATGTAAATAGTTCGAGAGTGCTATCTTTTCTTTATCAGTAAGTTGATGATCATCAGGTCTAGACGTAAGCATGGTTTGCAGCATAACTAATTCCAATCTAGTGGAGTTAATGTCGGTAGTAGTAGATCCCTTTGAAGAGTTTAGCAGTTTGAATTCAAAATTTATGAACTTCAATTTTTGAATGTAATAGAATTGCTTGGTTCCGACAACCAAGTGATCAAACCTTCCTACAAGCCAATGCAAAACTTGGATCTTGTACAAGAAAATTGTTGAATCAAAATGGATGATATTTTACAGAATACTGAAGTACGTTTGTTACAAATATGAGAGTATGATACGAGAAAAGTGGGTCCATAAACTTGGAAAAACTGTTGGCAAAAGTGTGTAGCCAAGTATCGTTGACTAGAAGGTGATCAAGCTGTTTCCTAATGAACCAAGTTGATTGTTGTTTGTTAGACCAAGTGAAAGAGTGCCATACGAATTTGAGATCTATCATACTAAGATGATACACATAGTCTCGAAAATAAATAGAGATTTTTTAGATTGGTATTGCCCTGACCTTCAGATACGTAAAGTGCAGAGTTAAAATCTCCACAAATCAGCTATAGTTTGCTGATAATGACATTGAGATTTATGAAATTATTCTATAGGTCTCTTCTTTGGAATTCAAAGTTGTTGGCATAAACAAAAGAGATGTTCATATCAATGTTTCCTTGAAAAAGTAGGATGTGAAAATGCATAGCCTGATCATTTGCTTCCAACAAATCCACATTTATTTCATCAGAATTTTGACAGACAATGATTCATGCGTAAGCATGATAGCTATGATTAGTAAGTAGCTTCCATTGGGCATCCAAAATGTTTAACTTATTAAGGTTTTCCAACTTGATTTTTGTTTCAAGCCAGCCTACTACGAGAGGTTTTTATCTTATAATAAAATCCCTAAAAGTTAAAAGTTTAGAAGGAAAGTTTATTCCTATAACTTTCCAAGCTAATATAGACATATTAAACAGAAATACTTTTAGGGGCATTCCCCTTAACCCTTTGTGATTTTCTTCTTACCACATTTTAGAAAATTGTACTTTTTTCATCTCCATTCACTCCTTCTAAAGAGCCCAATGGTTCATCCACCACTGATAAGTTTTGAGTAACAGAAGGAGTTACAATTAGTACTTCATTATTGCTAAATTCTATTGCTCGAGTAGGAGCATTTCCACGTGATACGAGTTGGGATTGGAAGTATCTGCTTGATTGATGTCAAGAAGAGTAGTATTATTCACAAAAGTTGGTGTAGTTACTATCTTCTGTTCCCTTACAACTACATCAAAAATGCATAATAGGAGCATTTCCACGTGATACGAGTTGGGATTGGAAGTATCTGCTTGATTGATGTCAAGAAGAGTAGTATTATTCA
>JANSVA010000216.1:17268345-17280417 GCA_025504915.1 Erythroxylum reticulatum
CTTAATTCAATTAAGGATGACTTGATCGATTCCATGTATTGTGTGCACTTAAAGTTTTATTGTTGAATCACCAAGTCATAACATGGGCCAAGTGGGAGATTGTTACATTATTTAATAGCCCATGTGACTTATAGATTTGATTCCCATGAAACCCAAGATAATGGTTATTGGGTATTAATTAATGGATCTCAAATGGGTCAAAGACCCTTTCCCTCTCTCTTTTAAATTCCAAACAACATGTTGGTTGGTTGATTATATATAAGTTTCAGAAACTTGTCAAAGTGTTATTTGAAGAAACAAATAGAAGAACCAAAGAAGTGAGGGAATCAATCAGTACAAAACTATCATGGATTCAGGTATGTTAAAATAAACTGATCCATAAAATATTGTTTCATTTATAGCATTGGGTGATACACTTTTATAAGTTTACTTAATTTTATACCTATTATTTAAATCTTAAAGTGAATTATGACATTGACAATACCATAATCCCATCAATTCGTGAATAGATGCATACATTATTCTATTTTGCATTTTGCCCTTTTAACAAGGATGGATTGATCTCCTATTCTGTAAGTTCTTAAAAGTCAATCATGGGCTTTTTTATTTCTCTTATTTTTTATTTAGAAAAAATATAACTCCTATATTTGTCAAATTTATTAACAAGTTTCATCTTATACAAATCATTTGTCAGAATAATATTACTTATTAATAAAGTATTCTTAAATAAATAAAAACGTTTACGTTCAAAATCTCCTTTCAATTTAATAGTATCAAATTAATTAAAAACAAAAGTTAAATTCCTAAAAGTTGAAGGTACATTAAGAGTTTCTAAAAGATTTTGTTCACGTTTATAGCTCATGGTCAAGTAATAAAACATTATGCCTTCAATTAGAGTGTTTATACAATTTTTGTGAACGAGAAAATTTTTATTTAAATTTATAGTTTGGATTGTGTAAAATCTTTATATCATATTGGAAACATGAGTAATAGCACTAATATTAACGAATTAAAAACCTTTATTTAGTTTTGATTCTAAGCATACATAAATATATAATATTTACCTTGAATTAAAATTTACATTTTAGACAATTTTTATGCTAGTGTCCTTTTTTACAGAATTATATTTTCTTCCTATTGTTCCCTTTGATTCGCATCTGTTGCATTAACATGCTACTTCTTCTTAAACTTGTTGGCTTTTGCTTTAGTTTGTTACTAACTTTTTTATGCACTAGGATAGCAAAATGACTCACTTGCTTCTTTGCGCTTGCTTCCTCATGAGTACGACTACTGTACAATTCATCAACAAGCCATTTTCCTTCATAATGTTGTAGTTAAATTGAGTAAAATATCATTACTCAAATGCAATAAGCTTATAATATATTGTACCATAAAAGAATCATTAATTTTCATTACCATTGTCTTTAGCCTTGTTACAATATTAGTCATCCTAATGATATAGTCACATATACTTAACAACTCAATATACTTAATGACTGTAAAATCTGCGGTATGTTACCACCAACTGACTTTTCTATAGAATGAATCATAAAAATCAAGTATTCTTTCGCATTTTTGACATTTAGAATAGTTGTGCTAATATTATTAGTGATAGTCATTTGTATATTTATATTGCTCAATCAATTAAAACATTTGATAACATATGATTTTGTTATATCAATTGGACTTATTTATGTTCTTTTGGGTTGATTTTGTTGCTTAATTGGTAAAATTAATATTTATTTTCTTTCATCAGGTGACAAGTGAAGATTGGATCAAATTTGGCTTGAAACATCTAATTGGAGTATCATTTGTTGAAGTCACGAATTTTGGAAAAAGATGACTGATTGAGGAAACAAATATAGTGAGAACACGCCTAAAGCTAGATTCACTATAGGAAGTTAATTTTAATTAAGAGACTTATGCCCAACCCTATTATGTAGGGGTTTTGATTTGTTTAAAAGATTCTCTCTATAATATTGAAAGAAGTGAGTTTTTGGGTAAGAGAATTAGAGGAGATTGTTATATACACTCTCTTCACTATTCCATTTTGTCTTTATTGAAATTGGAAACTAAGGATGGAGAAAAGGATTGTAAACTAAAAGTAGCGCCTACGAGAACTTATATCAAATATTAGAAACTAAGGATAGAGAAAAAGATATTTTTTAAGTTGGTGAGAGCTAGGGAAAGAGAAGTGAGGGACTTGGATCAAGTTTGTTATATAAAAGATGAAGCAGGATGGATACTCATGGATGAAAATGAAATCAAGAGAAGAAGTTGTAGCTATTTCTATCAACTTTTTAATAAAGGTGGAGATAAGAACATTTCCTTGGGTGATCTTAGCACTTCTGAGCAATAATGTAGATTCATCTTTTGTCAACTTATCATGAGAGAAGAAACTAAAGGAGGTTTAATTAAGATGAAGAGTGGCAGGGTAGTAAGACTTGATGACTTACCCATTGAGGTATGGAAGACCATAGGAGAAGAGGATCTTACTAGGTTAGCCATGACTTGTAATGTGATCATCAAGTCCACCAAAAGGACGGATGAGTGGAGATTTAGCACACTAATCCCTCTTTACAAGAGCAAAGGGGACATCTAGCTATAAAGTCACATCATGAAGTTATTAGAGAGGGTGATTGAGAAGAGAGTAAGAAAAGTTATACCAATCTTATAGAACCAATTTGGTTTCATGCCAAGGAGGTCCACGACAAAAGTCATACATCTCCTCAGATGATTAATGGATTGTTATAAGGACAAATAGAGGGAATTGCATGTAGTTTTCACCAATTTAGAGAAGGCTTATGACAGAGCAATTATGGAAGTCATGTGGAGGTGTATAAAAGCTAAGTGAGTTCCTTTTGCCTATAAAAAAGTTATTATAGATATATATGAAGGTGATAAGACTAGCGTAAGGATAAGAAGAGGAGGTACAAAGCATTTTTCTATCTGTATTAGGAAATTGAGTAGGATTAAGACGAAGTACTTAGAGTGTAATTTTTTGGATCACAAGGTTGCATTTGATATGGGGATCAAAATTACAACAATAATAACAACAACATCCTAGTAGAAGTCTCGCAGAGTTGCAAATATGGAGGGGTCCAAAAATACACAACCTTACCACTAACTAGTAAAGATATTGACAAAAAGACAAATTTTTTTTTAGAATTGTTTGTAGCGAAAAAAATCAAAACTACAATAAAAAGATAAAATATATAAAATATGTATATTATAAAAGATAAAATAATATAAAATAGAAATAGAATAAAAAGAATAAAATATAAATATTCAATTAATAAAAAAATAAAGGATAATTTTAAAAACACCCTTGAGAAACACCCAAGAACTTTTTAGCTACATTCCTTAAACAAGTTGCTACTCTCTCCCACATCTGGTTAGCATCTCCTCCTAATTTCCATTCTTCTCTATATATTACTTTATCCCTAAATTGTTTCACTGTATTCCCTTTTAGGTTCTACCATCTTACTTTGGTACACCTCTTAGGACTTTTCTTCTTTTTCAAACCCTTAATTATAAGATTCATAATCAATAATTATATGCTAAGTTAACAACTATGCATTAGGTATCACCTTACATTCCTTGCAACTAGGTCGATCACTCTGCCTTATGAGGAAGTAGTTAAATTAAGTCTTGACGGTTCTTCTCTTAAAAGTCACCAGGTGCTTTTTGTTTTTCTTAAAAAATGAATTGGTTACCACCAACTTAAATGCTACCGTGAAGTCTAACAAAGTAGTCCCACTATCATTCCTGTCTCTGTACCACCAAACCTGGGTGAGCTCATGAATATTTATCTAAGGTTTTCCCTATGTAATCATTAAGGTATCCTATAAAAATAACCTTCTTGTTAGGGGGAATCTACTAAATAGCCTCATTTAGCTCTTCCAATAATTGTCACTAAAGTTGTTTTTCCAACCTTACTTTGGATGTATAAGCACATACCTCATTGAAAACAACACCTTTCACCATAATCTTTGCAGAAAAAAACTTATCATTAGTTCTATTTACCCCCACAACATTATGTATGAGTTCTTTGACAACAAAGATATCTACCCCATTATAATGCCTCGAACCTCCTGAATACCAAAATTTGAACCCATTGATCTCTTTTGCTTTAGCTCTGTCCACTTTATCTCTTGAATGCACATATGTAAAACTTTTTTTTTTCTAAAATCTCCACTAATTCCAATGACTTCCTTGTAAGGGTCTCGTTGTTCTAAGAATAACTAGCTAGTTGAAAGAAATTTTTATACATTTATAAAAGTTGTAATTTCCCTTCTATTTTAATAAAAGATTTGATTCCTAGTTGTCAAGTTAGATGTTAAAACTCTTAGTAGAAAAATTTTCAAATTTAAATAATTATCAAACATGCTTAGGCGATTACTTCAAATGTGATGCATTTCACAAGTGCTGAGACTTAATCACATTTAATATGAGATTTAATTAGAGTTACCTAATCAACTTTAAGGAAAGATATTAAAACAAAAACTTGATTAGTCTAATTTCAATATAATATATAACCTTAAGATTTAATTAGATCTATGTCTATTTTGAACATTTGTCTAGAATATGCATGCACAAATTGTATTAAATAGTTTACGACTGGAAGAAGTGTGTAGAAAATTAATGAATTGTGATAGTTAAGAATGTAGTAACGAGGAGAAGAGAATCACATAAGCTGTGTAAAACCCTTTTTTTGGAGCCAAGGACCATCTCTTTTTTTTGTGTGTGCAGATTCTCGAAAGTAGTATGGAGCAGGAACATGCATATGATATATGGTAACAACTATACTTATACTTGGGAGCAATATCTGAGTTGGGACGTTAGAAACTAAAAAAAGGGTATACCTAATGCAATTCTCTACAAAGCAGCATTCACCTCTACCATCTACTCCCTTTGGAAGGAGCAAAACTCTCGTAGGTTTACAAACGATGAAGAAGGGAAATACTAATTAGTTGACATGATCAGTAACTGGATTAGATCAACCTTAATTGCTAAAAATCTACAATTTACTCTTTTTTGTGATGATGTGTAAATGAAATATTTAATGCGGATTATCATGTTGTTATAATTAGTTAATTTTCCTAATTTATTTTACTAGTATGTATAGTATTTGAATTTAACTCATGGTAATGTTGTATTAGTTTTTTCTACAGATAATGCAATATTCATTTTCCAAAAAAAGATATTAAAACATAAAGTTGATTAGTCTAATTTCATTATGATATATGACCTTAATATTTAATTAGATCTATGTCTATTTGAACATTTATTTAGAATATGCAAACAACAATTGTATTAAATAGTTTATGACTGGAAGAAGTGTGTAGAAAGTTAATGAGTCGAGATAGTTAAGAATGTAGTAATGAGGAGAAGAGAATTAAGTGGACTGTGCAAAACCCTTTTTTGGAGCCTGTATAGAGAGGAGGATCTTGCTCACTCATTTTGTGTCAACTCTAAATTTCAAATTAATAAAATACAAGTTAATCTCTTAAATTCCTTTTTATTACTAGTAGACGAGTTATTCTTCCGCCTTCTAACACTAACATAAATTGTTTTGATGAGCTAAAGAAATTAAATAATATAAAAGTCTCTAATATATCTTTACTAAAAGTTTTTATTATTGATAATTTTATAATAGGATATTACTATCTATTTCGAATCAATTATCTATTTATTTATGCTTTAGTCTAGGAAAAAAAGGCTCCATAATTTCTTAAAATAAACTGAAGAGTTGATACAATTAAGAGAAATGATATATCAATTTTGATTATAGTTAGTACAGTGAGATATTGCGACATAGTTCACAGTGGATTACAGTTTGAATAAAATTTATGTGTTAGATGTTATGTTGTAAAATGTGAGTTTGGACTATGATCAATGTGTTAACTTTGCATGCAGAGAAAAGGGACATTGATATATATAACAATACACATTATATTCATTTGGATTTCATACAGCAAGCAGCAAGGTAGCTTTAGGAAGTAGTTAGCTTTACATACATGAGTACAAGAGGAGAAAATCAAAACAACTTCACACTTACACAAAAGGAGCAAATCAAGACAACTTCACACCTACACAAGAGGAACAAATCAAAATAAATTCCAGCCCAAGTTAATTGAAAGACAACTTATTTTGATAATGGAGAAAGTTTGTACGTTGATCGTGACAAACACCAGAGAACACTGATCATAGTAACCTATTAAACTTAGTTAATCCTGAAGTAGGAGTGAAGAAAAATCATAATTCGATTCGAAAACGACTCATTAACATAAATAAAATTGACTGCAAATTGAAAAACATTCTAAAAATCTAGTTGTTGACAAAGTAACCACATGCAAGAGGGGGGGTGAATTGTGTTAAATTTTTTTTCTAGATGATTTAAAAGTGATAATATCCTTCTAAATAAAAACAAGTCTATAAATAGGAAGGTCTTATCAACTTTTGAAAATATACTGGTAATGTTTTAAAATATTAAAAAACAAAAAGGATCCTGTTAATAAAAAGGAGCCTGCTAGCACTCAAAAGAAAAGGAGCCTACTAATTGATAGGAGCCTGCTAGCGATTAAAAATGAAAGGAGCCTATTAATCTATAGGAGCCTGTTAATGCTCAAAAATGAAAGGAGCCTTTTAATCGATAAGAGCCTGTTAACACTCAAAAACGAAAAGAACCTCTTGCTATAGAAAAACAGATGGAGCTTATTGTAAAGCCAAAGGAGGCTTTTGAAAACAAAAACTTATAATGCAAAATTTTAAAAGTTAGGAAGAGAGAAAGGATGACATAATCAATTTATAATGGTTCGGCTTATAACAAAGCCTACGTCTAGTCCCCAAGTATAGAAAGTATTTCACTATAAAATCCAAGTAGTAAATTTTCATGAGTCTTTCCACGCTCACAAGTAAATATTTTTCAAGGTTCTTCAACCTTTCATACTCGTAGTGTTTAACAAAACTCTGTTAGAGAAGTGCTTTGAAGGCAATTTCCTTTAGCACTTATTGATAAATCTTTGTGATTAATAAAAAGACATTTTCCTTAATTTAATGTTCATGTTCTTTATGAATTGATAGTGATCTTAAATTGAATTAATGAAGTCCTTGATACATTACATAACATGAAGGAAATCATGATGAGATCATGATAATGATATTCCTATCATGTGTAATTATGTAAGTGTCTAAATTATCCCTAGTCATAGGATTAACTGGACGGGACATTAGTAATTCGGACAGACTAGCACATTTTATACTCCTTAATTAGATAAAGCAGTGGATCTTATAAGCTTTAAGTATGAGTTATTTAGAATTAACATGTGGATGCTTGCTAAGAGTAATAAGTACATTGGATGACCTGCCATGAGACAATCATATTTCTATTGTCAATGATAGTCTTATCATAGCAATGGTGCAAATATCCTTAGACTTGAGGTGCTCAAGGATATCTTGGATACTGGTCTTGTACTTTGACTACATTCCTTGTTTCATCTCAGAGGTTACTCATAGGGGGTGATTGGGTACGGCTTGAGGTATTTGGAGGTAATTGAGTAGCCAATAAAGGATTCACTACTCCTGATAGGAGTAGATGATACCCACGACCTCTTATTGGGGTTATTACTTGGGAATCTTTGGCTAGAGTGGAAATTTCATAAAGATAGTCTTCAATGACATATCCAATTGAGTAATGAGCCTCGAGGACAAGAACTAACATCACTTGGGCTAGATGTGATGCAATCAGTTTAGTGGGAGTTAACACTTTAACCATACTCTAAACTTAGTGAGGTATAGAATGGTGAAAGGACGAATTACACGGGAACATTGTCTATAGAATGGTTCGTCGTCAAACCACAAACTTTCTGATCAATTAGGGGTCATGATGTGTTGTTAGACACTCCTCATAACTTGCTTAAATTAAATGCTAATTCAAGTGGCCAACATAACTAGGAACCTAATGGGTCACACACATTGGAGATGCAAAGAATGAGTAAAATAGTTTTGTATGTGGATCCAAGATATGAAAGATGCATGACAATGCTACAAAAGTGTGGTAGTTTAGGGTCATTTGATTGTGAATCATATGGAACATGTGAATCATGCTTAGTAGTTAAGATGACAAAATTATCCTTTAAAAAGCAAGATGACAAAATTACCCTTTAATAAGCAAGATGACAAAATTACCCCTTAAAGAAGGGGTGAATGTTTTCATACTAAATTAAATGGTATTAAAAGCCACTTAATTCTCATTAACTCTCCAGTATTTTTGGGGTTAGAGGGAGGCCAAAGGGTGTCAAATACATTTCATTTTTGCATAAAAGTTGTAAAAAAAAGGTCTTTTTGTGAATTGTTCACCATCTTCTAAAATATTCTCTCAAAGAACACACTACAAAGCTAGCAATTTGTGTGTGTTCTATCCATTCTTCCTAAGAGGTTTTAGGCTTCGCTCTTTATGTGGATATCATTTGAGACATACTCCTTTGTTCATTGTTGATTACGAGAACCTGAAGAGGTGAAGACAGCGAAGAATGAAGGAGATTGTAAGGTACATATCTTAAGTTCATGCTTTGTTTTACTACATATAATGACACATGTTTGATTCTATATTTTCTTGGTTCCATTTTATTTTTCATTGTGTATTCTAATAATTGATGTATGTGATACATGATCGAAACCCAACAGTGGTATCAGAGCCATTTTGTACCTATTAGATGTAGTTTTTATTACATGTGCAATATGATTGCATGACTGTGACAACTATGGGTTTGTTCTTAGAAAATTCAAAATTAAATTATGAAAATTTTTTAATGATTTTATTTCACTGATATACTCATGATATGTTATTTGATGGTTTTAGTGATTGAAAATTGATTTCAATGTGATTGAAATATTTATTGTCGAATTTATAACAATATGTTGGAAAACTATTTTTTGCTGAACATATGTTATTAGTTGGCTAAACTGATGAGGTTTAACATGTTTTTCATGGAATTTGATTCTGAAAATTTTATATAAACATATTTAGAATGTGTTTAATCCTCTGGAAATTTTCCAAAATTAATTAAAAATTTATAATAAAATTTCAAATAGTAAACATATCTGATCAGTTTTGTTGAAATCGATGGAACTATTTTGGTTGATAATTTTGTGTGTGTATGCTTCGATTCCAGAAAATTAAAAATATTTTTATGTGATAAAAATGTGTTATTTTGATGAATTAAGCATGCCAAAATTATTTTTCTCGAATTTTCTAGAAAAATTTTTATATGTCAAATTAGTCATTTTTAGCATCTAAATGGTGTTTCGATTATCTTAATAATTTTTGAGTGATTCCAAAATTATTTTGATGAACTTGAAATGACCTAGATATGTGTGGAATGATGATTTGATTTTATTATAAATTTTGTGAAATTAATTTTGAATTAATTTAAGTAGAGCATTATTTTCTAATAAGACTAGAAATTGGCATGTGACAAAATTAAAATGTTTAATTTTGACATCAAAAAGCCAATTTTAAGGTGAATTAATTTTGAATTAATTTCTAGAATTAGGAGTTTAATTTAATTTGATTAATATTAAATTCTAAACCAAAATGACATACAAGATTAAATTTAGCCAAGATAACACTTAGGAAGAAGTTAGATTCAAGAGTTGAATCAACTTCCAAAATGTAGGATCCATAACTTGTCACAGCCAAATTTGATGTGTTTAATATTATGCATTAGAGGATGCATGTTAGGAGTACATGTGGACTTGCATGATAGATGGTTATGAACTTAAGCCCAATATGACTGAGGTGCCCATATCATGCCATATAGTTATAGTAACTATATATATGTGTGTGATATATACAAGATCATCCTAGTTAGATGAGACATAAGTACAAATCCCTTACTTAGAATATTAAAACTAACGCCTTCTATTAATATGGTGAGAACCAGAGTTCTTTTAGAGTTAAGGTTGTTAGGCAAACCTAAGCCCACTCTACATGAATATGTTCGATCCATGGAAATATGATTTTTGGATTAATGAGTCAGTTTTAACTAGAAGGGTTGATTTGTTATGACAAACCCAAGGTTAACGTGGATAGAGGCAAAGTTGGGTAATGTACATGAGACTTATATGCATCAAGAATTGATAGCCCAATATGAGTGCACATCAACAGTTGATAGCACTAGATTTGATAGTTGTATTATAAATGCAATTGGTATGACTGATACCTACCGATTGACCTAAAGTGGCTTGTTGGGCAAACCCAAGGTCATTCTTAGGGATATTGGATATTGACCCACTAGGAGAGCTTCTATACAAGTTCTCTCAAATTCATGTAGAGGGTTATGGATTCATGAGAAAATAGTGGGATCGATAATGCATGTTATTAAAAACCATTTCTCTCTTTGACTTTAGGTTGCAAGAATCAACATCATGACCACTAGTGTGAACCTATGCTCACTTATGGAAGCCAATAAGTTGACTGGACCCAACTTCTTAGATTGGCTTAAGAACCTGAGAATAGTTCTCAAGTCAGAGAAACTAGGTTACATCTTGGAAGAACCATTTCTCTATCCCCCTATTACAGATGCTTCGAATAGTGATCAGAGGGCATACAGAAAGCATCTCAATGATAGTGAGATGGCTAGTTGCATAATACCGGCCACTATGTCACTGGAATTACAAAAGTAGCATAAGGCTATAGATGCTCATACCATAATCTATCATCTGAGGGAGTTGTTTGATGAGCAAGCTAGGTCTGAAAGGTTCGAGACCTCGAGGTTGCTTAATTCTAACTTGTTTGATTGATAATTATTCATAGTTTATGCTTAACTATCAGATGAACCAAATATCCACAATATTTCCTAAGTTGATCAACTTACTCAAAAACAGTCAAGCCATATGTTCGAAAGGACGGTAAGGCTGTGATGCTGGTGGACTCTTCTGGTTCGAGGAGGAAAAACTAAAAGAAGAAGAAGTCCACAAGGCCTAAGGGAGGTGTAGCCAAGAAGAAAGCTAAGGAGACTTCCCCTTAGGTAACAAGCTTCCACTATGGCAAGGATGGCCATTGGAAGAGGAACTGTAAGGCCTAACTAGAGTCACTAAAGCATAAGAAGGCATCAGATGCTTCATTTATGGCTGGTATGTTTGTTATTGATATTAATACTATTTCTAATAATAATATATGGGTATTGGACATCGGTTGTGGCTCACACATATGTACTGATATGCAGGGCCTTAAGAATAGTAGACAACTCAACAAAGGAGAGTCAGACCTACATATAGGCAATAAAGCAAGAGTTACTGGATTAGTCGTAGGAACTTATGCATTGACACTCCTTGGTAGGCTTGTAATATAATTGGATGATTGTTTTTATGTACCTGTATTGACTAAGAATATTATTTCAGTTTCTAATCTCAATAAAGTTAATTTCCATTTAATTTTTTGTAATAATGGTTGTTCTACTAGTTTGAATGAAATGATTTATGCTATGGGTGCATTATGCAATGGAATATATATATATTAGATATTTCCAATCCAGATTTAAATATCAATGACAATAAAAGATAGACATTAGATAATGTGAAATCATATTACTTATTGCAATGTCACCTTGGGCATATAAGTGAGAGACGCATGACTAAACTACAAAAGTTTGGTAGTTTGAGGTCATTTGATTTTGAATCATATGACACATGTAAATATTGCTTATTAGGCAAGATGACAAAGTTACCCTTTAAGGGAAAGGGTGAACAAACTACTGGGCTATTGGACTTAGTACATTCAGATGTATATGGTTCAATGCTTATAGACGCCAAAGGTGGTTTCATATACTTCATTACCTTCATCGATGATTATTCATGATATAGGTATTTGTATCTAATGAGATACAAATCTGAGGCCTTTGAAAAGTTTAAAGAATTTAGAAATAAGTAGGGAAATAGTTAGGTAGAGGTATTAAGACACTTTGATCAGATCGAGGTGGTGAATACTTAAGCCAAGAGTTTCTAATTTATATCAGAGATAATGGGATAATATCTCATTAGACTCCACCTTACATGTTGTAATACAAT
>JANSVA010000216.1:17295543-17341791 GCA_025504915.1 Erythroxylum reticulatum
TTGAAGGAGTGAATTTAGTTTTCATATCCTAACTCCTTAACCTAATTCAGTTTTGCACGAGCAACCGGATACGTAACCATGATTATGATGAACATACTAGAGTGGGAATAAGATGAGAAAAAGAAAAGGGTTGGTTGCTTACAAGA
This sequence comes from Erythroxylum reticulatum, assembly GCA_025504915.1. Classification (NCBI taxonomy): domain Eukaryota; kingdom Viridiplantae; phylum Streptophyta; class Magnoliopsida; order Malpighiales; family Erythroxylaceae; genus Erythroxylum; species Erythroxylum reticulatum. The sequence goes on from JANSVA010000216.1 coordinate 17,295,690, forward strand.
GGAATATTTTGCTCTGCCATTTCTGCGACACGGCAACTTTTTTTTGGAGCTGTGCCGATGAAAGTAATCAAGAATATGAAGTACTCCCCACATGCGGCCTGGATGATAGACCTGAAATCCAATATCAAAGTCAGTGCGGTCCAACTGATTTCCATATCCAAGAAAAAAAAAAGGAAGTGATGATCCTCTGACGTCATAATTAGGTTCAATTTGATATACCACTGAAATTTCAGGCACTTATAGCAGAGAGATTGGTTTATACCGAATAATCAACTGTTGAATTCCCTACTTTTCGCATTGGAAAGAACTATCTGCAACTTCGAAGGAAGTACATGATCAGCTTTTTATTGGACTCTATCTTCATCCTAAAACCTTAAAACTTATCGCCTAATTGATACAGGAAATCTGACACATCCTAAAAAGCACAAGTATGACCAATGTATGCAGAGCTTATAGACTCGGTTGGTTCTACATCTTTTCTTTCTTTTGTAACTTTCTGCTAAACTTGTACACGGACATAACATGACACATTTATCCCTACCACCTCTTTCTTCCAGAACGTGAAGATCGACGAGCTGATGTTAGTAGGCAGGTGCTCTATGAAATATCTTAAAAAGGGCAAGTTGAGAAACGAAAAGGAAAATAACAGAAGAGTAGAAACGAGTTCCGCATATACCAATTAAAGGAACTGTATGCATGCAGGATTCTCGGAACAAATCAAGTCTAATGATGCTTGAGAAGAGAAAAAAGAACATGTATTTATTATGAGAAAGTTAAAGAAGAAGAGGTGTTGAGTAACAAAAGAAACATACATATGAGAAGTTAAAGAAGTAACAGAAGAAACATACAGATAAGTTGGTAACGGTCAGAAAGCTATCCTCCTGACAAAGAAAAATAGAAATAGATGATTGGCCTCGGAAAATCTGAGAGAGACCAGAACGATAGAAAACTCGAGGGATTGCAGCGTACACAAATGTTAACGTGACAGAAGGAAAACAGGAGAAGAACAAGAAGAAGGTTGCTGAAGTCTTAAAGAGTCCACAAAGAAGAACTGGTCTATAGGCGCCAAAAGAGTAGTTTGTGGCGGAAATGTCTAGTTGTGCGTGTATTGCATTGGTGGTAGACTGGTCCAAATTGTGGAAAATGGAGAAAACAGAAAGGCTACAGACGTCTAATTTGCGAAAAGAAAATTACATCATCAGACCAACCATTAGTTTCACTACCAGATAATCTGATCTTATTAATATTGGATGATTTCGTACGCATCTGATCTAAGATTTAACAGTTGGTTCTTACTAAGCAATGGTTGGAGCATGGGTTGCGTTTTTTATTTTTGTCTATTAATAAAACAAAAAGAAACCTAATCCTTATTTTGTTCAATTCCAAGGCGATTTGAATGCATAAAATCCCGTTGTCTATCTCCATCCAGCAGAAAGCAGGGAAATAAAAGAACGTACCTTCATGGGACCTTGTTTGCTTTTAGCCCTTTTGTTTTGGCCAAGTTTAGATTAGTTACCTTTCATTATTGCTATTTATGATTTGATTTGTCCTTCACCACCTCATCCTTCATTTTCGTTCAATTTTAAATTAAGTTAACGTTAAAGGCGTTCTGCAACCTTTTTCCTCGTGTTTTCATAACGTTAAAGGCGTTCTGCAACCTTTTTCCTCGTGTTTTCACATACGATATATTCAAAAGAAATTGCAGGTCATGTATTGTTTGCTAAGTTGGCGGTTTGAGCCACTCAACTGCCACCTGAGTCAGCAACCAACTTCCGGATTACAACATACTATCTCATGCTGTGGCACCCATAAACCTAGTATATATAACCACTTGACATAACATCGTAACTGTCCGAATATTTTTATGCATCAATTTGGTTCAAATTCTTGCATTTGCTGTTAATCTTCAAAGTTTAGGTAACGGGGAATAAAGAAAACGACAAGTGAGGGTTAGGTCTTCATCAAATTCCTCTAGCATGGTATCGTTTGCTCAATAGAAGTAATACTAAAGTTTCGGAGGAGAGACAGAAACTGGCAATTAACTATTCCATATCCTGTTTCAAGTTATATATTGTTATCTTTCTCTTGTGCTTGTAAGAGCATGCATATTAGCAGTCCCGTAGGGAGGGAAAGGATTCCGCAGAGCGATATTAAGCTGTAGAGGGAAAGGATTCAACAGAATGTAGAGGGTTACTAGGTCTGACTGGGTCCAGCATGGAAAAACTTAGATAAGGGATGCTTTGCTTTGGTCATATTCGTTCAGGGTTGTTTCAGCAAGAAACCTTGAACAGTTGTTGCAACTTGCATTTTATGACCTGTAAAATAAATCAGTGTAATTAATTACCTGCGGTTTGGTTATCCCATTAGAAAAATCATACAGGCTTGACTGTAAATGGCACGCCAAGTTGGATTTTGAAAGTCGACCGTAACCTGACGGTACCTTGCTTCTCTAGAATAATTACTTGTCAAAATTATATTATACACCCGATAGAGAGAAGTATATCTGTTCTTTCTTGTGTAATTGACTACTAATTTTGATATTTAGAAACATAAGCCAATATGGACCTGAACCTTTAAAATGTTGACTTTTTCGTTTACATTTCTAGAAAGAGTAACCTACAATAACTACCTAAAAAAAAAAACTAATATTGTTATCACTTAACTATTTCACTATGACAAAAGCATGGGTTGGATAACCCAATTGTTCATTTTTGACTGCCCAAGGTACGATCTAGAACCTAAGGTGCGTGGAACGTGGCAAGTAAAATCTAAACAATCGGAATTTCTAATATTGCCTTTATTTCTTAAATAGAACCCAAAAACATGGAATAGTTTAAGATAAGAATTAATGACATTTATATAAGAAGAATCAAACTAATTTAAGATTAACTAAAATTTTAACTTTAATACCTAGAATTTTAGATAATTTTATCATACATTAGTCAGATTTTCAAAAACAAGTTAAACAAAATTAACATCATAATTAAAAATAAGGTCAGAGTAGTTGTAAGCAGATATATTATGAGAACAATATTACACTAGTAATAAGATTAGAATTAAGGTGGTATTCTTTCTCACCATCGCTCCTTAAATTTGAATTACCATTTCTAGTAATAAATTTTTAGCATAATTCCTCCGCACTTTTAGATAGAGTTTCTTCGCCACATAGAAAAACCCCCAGAACTCAGTTCCCTGCCTTCGTTGCCTCTAAATGGAAGTTTCTAGTAAGCTCCATGGAAAAACCTCTTTGTTTAGATTCTTACATTACAAAGCTAGAGAGTATAGGTTACTATAAGATTTTTATAGAAATTAATATGGAAGAGTAGCTCCCTAACATACTCCTTATAATGAAGCTAGATATAGATGAAGAGTTGGTTAGAATTGAAATCGACCTATTTACAACTAGAAGCCCCCTAACGAAGCCAAGATATAGAAAACTATAGGTTATGATTTTAGCACTAGTCTTTATAACAAGTATATGAGAGTCTAGGAGGAAGAACCAACTCTATTCACTAAAGTCGAGATCATTCAAATACCTAACTCTCCTATAAAGGTAAGGGTAGAAATAATGGATTCTAATTCCCTTCTTAAGTAGTACACATATGTAAATGAGAATATGATGGAGTCTCTCCCAATTATATCCTATAATCCATTTAAATATTATGATTAAAAAACTTGGCTCTTCTTAAGTTTTGAGGAGACTGAATGTGATAGGAGATTCCTCCAATAATTGTAACATGGTGAAGGATGGGTAGCTTTTACGAAAGGACTATAATCAGTTCGACCATCTCTAACTTAGTTAAAGGAACCATCCAAAAGCAAATTTATAAAGGTTACCTCTTCCTAAAAAAAATCTAGTAGGTATTAGAGAAGTATTATAAAGGCAATCACCTTTAGTACTTATTGTACCAATCTTTATGATTAATAAAAAGGCATTTTCATTAATTTGATGTTCATGTTCTTTATGAATTGATAGTGATCTTAAATCAAATTAATGAATCCCTTGAGACATTACATAGCATGAAGGAAACCATGATGAGATCGTGATAATGAGATTCCTATATTGTGTAATTATGTTAGTGTCTAAATTATCCCTAGTCATAGGATCAATAAGATGGGACATTATTAATCCAAACAGACTAGCATATGTTATACTCATTGATTAGATCAAGCAATGGATCTCATAAGCTGTAAGTATAGGTTATTTAGAGATAACATATGGACACTTGCTAAGAGTAGTAAGTACATAAGATGACCTCCTATGAGACAATCATATGGATAATCTATTCTAGTGTCAATGATAGTCTCATCATAATAATGGTGTAAATATCCTTATACTTGAGATGCCCAAGGATATATTGGATACTAATCCTATACTTTAACTTCATTCCTTGTTGCCTCTCAGAGGTTTCTCACAGGGTGGTGATTAGGTATAACTTGAGGTATTCAAAGGTAATTGAGTAGCCAATAAAGGATTCATCATTCCTGATAGGAGGAGATGATACCCACGACCTCTTGTCAGGGTTTTTACTTGGGAATCTCTGGCCATAGTGGAAATTTCATAAAGATAGTCTTTAGTGACATATCTAATTGAGTAAAGAGCCTCAGGGATAAGAACTAACATTATTTGAGCTAGATGTAATGTAGTCAGTCTAGTGGGAGTTGACACTTTAATAATACTTTAAACTAAGTGGGTATAGAATGGTGAAAAGATAAATTGCACAGGAACATTGTCTATGGAAGGGTTCGTAGTCAAACCACTGACTTTCTAGTCAATCAAGGGTCATGATGTGTTGCTGGATACCACTTATGACTTGCTTGAATTAAGTGTTAATTCAAGTAACCAACATAACTAGGTACCTAATGGATCACATGCATTAGAGACACGAAGAATGAGTAAAATGGTTTTGGAATGGGATATAAGATATGAGAGATGCATGACTAAGCAACAAAAGTGTGGTAGTTTAGGGTCATTTAATCGTGAATCATATGACACATGTGAATCTTGCTTGTTAGGTAAGATGATAAATTATCCTTTAATAAGCAAGATGACAAAATTACCCTTTAAAGAAGGGGTGAATGTTTTCATGCTAAATTAAGTGGGATTAAAAGCCACTTAATTCCCACTAACTCTCCATTGATGTTGGAGGTTAGAATGAGGCCAAAGGGTGTCAAAGAAACTCCATTTTCGTGCAAAAGTTATAAGAAAAAAAGTGTCTTTTTGTGAATTGTTCACCATCTTCTAAAATATTGTCTCAAAGAACACTATAAAGCTAGCAATTTGTGTGTGTTCTAGCCATTCTTCCTAAGAGGTTTCAGGCTTTGCTTTTTTGATATCATTAGAGATGTCCTCCTTTGGTCGTTGTAGTTTACGATAACCTAAAGAGGTGAAGACAATGAAGAACGAAGGGATTGTAAAATACACATCTTAAATTCACATTTTGTTTTACTACTCTAATGGCACATGTTTGGTTTTGTATTTTTTAGGTTTTGCTTTATTTTCCACCTTGTATTCTGATGGTTGATGTATGTGATGCATGATCAAAAAATAGTGGTATCAGAGCCATCTTATGCCTATTAGATGCAGTTTCTATTACATATGCAATAGGATTGCATGGATGTGACAATTGTGGGTCTATTCTTAGAAAATTTGAAATTAAATTATGAAAATTTGTTTTCACAATTTTATTTCATTGATCTACTAATGAGATGTGACGATTTTAGTGATTGAAATTTGATTTCAATATGATTGAAATATTTATTGTCAAATTTCTAACAATATACTGGAAAACTATTTTATGCTAAACATATGTTGTCGGTTAGCTAAACTGATGAGGTTTAATATGTTTTGCATAAAGCTTAATTCTAGAAATTTTGTGTAAACATATTTAGAATGTGTGTACAATTATTAAAGTTTTTAAATTAAAATTTCAAACAATAAATAGATTTGGTCGATTTTGTTGAGATTGATGGAATTGTTTTGTTTGATAATTTTATGTGTATGTTTTGGTTAAAGAACCTTAAAAATATTTTTGTGTAATAAAAATGTGTTACTTTGATGAATGAAGCATGCCAAAATGATTTTTCTCAAATTAAGGTTTTTGGAAAAAATTTAGATGTCAAAATTTTCATTTTTAGCACCTCAATGGTGTTTCAGTGATCTTGATAATTTTTAGGTGATTCCAAAATTATTTTGATGAACTTGAAATCACCTAAAGATGCATGGAATGATTATTTGATGTTCTGGAAATTTTGAAAATTAATTTTGAATTAATTTAAGTAGAGCATTATTTTCTAGTAAGACTAGAAATTGGCATGTGACAAAATTAAAATGTTTAATGTAGCGCCCCTTAACTTAGAATACATACCGGGACGCTCGGAGGTCATTCCAAAGCATATTATAATCATGGAATCGACTCGATTATCATATTATAGATTATAAGTTCATAACCCTAGCCCATTCCCATTTTGGGCATAACAGATCTACTAATTCTTTGATTCCAGTTAGTAAGAGGGATCTCGAACTAAGAAATAGATTCTAGAAGCCAAAAAAGGGTATCTTGAGCAATTCCAATAATCGGGTTCATTGATATACCTGATATAGATTCTTTTTCAAACCTGCTTCCATTTTGAGTCAAGAGATAGATAAATAGACACATCCCATTGCACTAATCGTGGGCGTTCGTAGTGACTGAGGGAGTCGAAGACCAAGAAGTGAGTTATTTATCAGCCAAGCATTCTTCTTATGGCTAGATACAATCTCCTGGTCCCTGGGGAAAGGAAAAACTAAGACAATGGCTTACTACGTTCAATCACTACGTTCACTTAACATGAAATCATATCTTTATTCACTTATAAAGCATCATAAGAAAATCATAATATTTTAAAAACCAAAATTTTCCTCATTTCATTTCATAAAAACCGAAGGTCTACAATGTTTCTTGCAACATTTATTACATGAACATCATCATAGCCTAATACAAAAGTGCTACATGAAGGAGGAAATACACAAAATCTATCTAAGCTATCCAAAACCCAGTTGACTGACCTTTGAGGTATGACTTCTCTTCCCAAATCACAAGTCTATATTGCTTATAACGCCTCTCAATAGCTAGAGTCGTCTCTCGGTCCTAAAAATTCAACTTTACAATTTTGGTGAATTTTTTGAACTCAATGAGGTAACCATCATCGATGGTTCACTCAATTCATGCATCACATCAACACACATAACATATATTTCTCATCTTTGTATTTTTGCATAATTGAACACATCTCACATTTTCACTTAAGTGCAAAATAATTTGGCATTTCAAACAATCAACATACTTATTAAAATGCATATGAAATGCACATGTGACTCATTTCTAATTATTATGTTGTTGTGACCGAGTGCCTAAATTATCTCGTATTTATTGTGGAAATTGGACTCATTTCAGTACTATCTCGTATCTGTCGTAGATATCAGGCTCATTAAATGTTGAGCTTGAAGCTCTGATGCACATAAGTGAGCTTAAAGCTCTTTTCATGTTAGCTACTCAGGTCACAACTATCATTATTTGATCATGCATTCATGTATAGAATGCATTTTTCGCAATCAACCATATCATAAACATTTAGTTTGGCACATTCACATTCAATTAGCACTTCAATATCTTAATCAAATATCATAATCATCGGACCTTTATTGTCCAGAATCCAACAATCAAAACACATTCATTCAACAATTCAAACATAATATAAAACAAACAAGTAATCGAGTAAGACCGTCTAGGTTATTCATAGGTTGCTCCCGAAGCTAATGCCTTGAAGTTCTAGCAACGTCTAGAGTATGACATTCCAGTTGGTCCTCTATAACAAATAACATACACATATATCACAATTTACAATTAAAAGTGTTTAACAATGCATATGTATGTAATGAAATATGTATAATGCATGTTCATGAATCCCAGGTATCTTTCCATCAATTTCTTCACAAAATCAATCCCATAACAAAACTCACCTAAGTATAATTTATACTTAGGTTTATGCCTCAATGAAGCCATTGAAATCACAATTCATTTCTCATTGTATCACTTTCAATTTTTGCTCAAAACAAATTTTATGGTCTACTTTTCTTAATCATTTAGACAATGAAAAAGAAGTAATTTAGCAATACTCTCTTATAGAAAAGTGTTCCCCTATCTGTTAAGTTTCTAATGACACTAAAATCACTCAATTTAGTTAAGAAATATGAAATTTATTTTCCCAATATTTTCGGATTGTTCTCATTCTGAAACAGTATAATAGATACAAATTCCATCCATAAATTAAAAGTCTTAAAGACTAAATCACAATTATACGTCTTCATATGATTTGTATCCCTACATCTCTAGTTTATTCCAAGTCAAAGATCATCTCATTTGAACATCTAGAGAAGAAGTTATGGTCAAAAGAAACAGGACTGTCCAGTATGCAAATTTCTCTCGGGTGTTTATATCAATTGCAAGTCGTGGCTACTATTGAGGAGAATAGTAACTTAAAGGGACAATTAAACATTAGTCGTTGCAATTAAACTCATGGGGTGAGGGAGAAAACTCACGGGTTTGCGTGAGTCATATGTGTGAGGGTGAGAAGTCATAGGCGTGAGAGATGAAGATAAAAGGTGGGATGAGAGTATAGTTAGACCTATCCCACGTTTAACACTCAATCTCTCTCAATTCATTTCAGATGGCTATAACTTTTTAGTGTAGAGGTAGAGTAATGTCTTAAGAGTCCAATGGTCTAAGTCTCATCTCATTTGGAGGTCGGATGAAGAAAAAATTGCTAAAAACCATCGGTGTGCATTACCCCTGAAAAATTCAAAGTTGCTATCGTGCAATCACGCGATAGCGACTTTCGCTATTCAACCTCCAAAGTCGCTATCGTGCATTTGCACAATAGTGATAGCGACTCTCTCACCATTCAATTTGAGTCACATACCTAAATTCTAGCTTCCATAACTTTTGATCCAAAACTCCAAAAATTGTAAACTTTATATTAATGGAACGCTAAAAGAAAGATCTACAACTTTCATGAAGACAATTTTATCAAAATCTTCCTAAATCAATACAGTTAAATCAAGGAAGTTTCATATTAACTTTGATCTCTCCTTTCTCTTTTCTTGGATTCATCTTTAGCCAACTTCTTTAAGGTGTTTTCCATCACTAATCCAACATTTCCATTTTCATTCCTAGACTTCCTACTCCATCTCCCTTCAACTCAATACAACAAATTAACACTACCCCTAAATATATAAGTTTAGTCAAATTCCATTGAAAGCCAAAAATCAATTATTCATCCTATTCATTTTCTGCCATTCACCATTCTCTATATTTCAACTTTTGTACACATTCTTTATTTTTCCTCTCAACTTTCATCTATACACTCATTCTCATCTCAGACCATCATTTTACAACTATTCTTTAACTCTAACATTATTCTTTTAGTCATCTCTAAAACACTCACATATTCACGTATACACACACACACACACACACACATATACATGCACAGTGAATAGAAACAAAGCATATCAACATATCACCTTTTCATACTATAATTTTCTACACTAATCCCATACACCATTTCACTTCTATTTCAAACTCTAAAAAAATCATTTCTACATCACCTGATCACTAATAATATATCAAATACTAAATAACACTATATCCATATTTTCCCATTCTATTTACACAGTATTCATGAATATAAACGTAAATGCCATGTTCATGCAACTAACAGTAAATTCATCAAACTTATTTCATAAATCCACAACTCTAAAGGATTTACTCAGTACTTACTTGTTAAAAACTCCAAGATTTGCAGCTATTCCAAATCCCTAAAATCCATGCAAAATCACGCATTCCACTGTATAATATGGCCAACTTTTGGTTTTTCTTAGGGTAGAAGACACAATTTGCAGTATGAAAGTGGTGTGGGATATGGAAAAACAAAGAAAACTCTTGAAAGGTATTTTATGAAAAACTCTGTGTATTGGGAGGAAATTTGAAGAAGGTGACTACGAAACAACACTTAGATATATATAACTAAGTCCTTTTTAACTCTCTGATATCATAACTCACTCTTAGACAAAATTATAAAGACATTTACTAAGTCAGTGACACTTGTCACTTTCCTAATGTCCAAGTTCTAACTAAGTCTCTTTGGAACTGATTCCTGTAACTCTCATCTTTACATCACAATTGTCTCCAATATTCTTTTGATTCCTTTTTCCTATTTTCCCTAAAATTCATAATTTCTGAAATTAATCCTAAATTCACCAAAATTAAAAAATAATTCTACTAACCAATAAAATTTCCAATAAAATAAATTTCAAAATTCTCGAAAATAACACAACTTAATCCAATTATACCCAGAATTATCCATGAATGTATGTACAATTATTTTCATATGCAAAATTTCACTATTCATGTGTATGTGTATGACATTTTGTGCATGAGCGTGAAAAATACATTTCTAATATCTTATTAATCACTCATATTTACTATTCTAGCTTCCTCGCAAGTAATGTGATGTTACATGTAATTTTGACATCAAATAATCAATTTTAATATGAATTAATTTTGAATTAATTTTTGGAATTAAAAGTTTAATTTAATTTGATTAATATTAAATTCTAAACTGAAATGGCATACAAGATTAAATTTAGTCAAGTTAACAATTAGGAAGAAATTCGATTCAAGAGTTTAATCAACTTAAAAAATGTAGGATCCATAACTTGTCATAAACAAAATTGTTATGTTTAATACTATGCACTAGAGGATGCATGTTAGGAGTATTTGTGGGCTTGCATGATGGATGATTATGGACTTAACCCTAATATGATTGGAGTGTTTATATCATGCCATATAGTTATAGTGACTATATATATGTGTGATATATGTAAGACCTTTCTAGTTAGATGAGACCGAAGTAGAAATTCCTCACTTAGAATATCAAAACTAACGCCTTCCATTAAGTAGAAATTCCTTACTTAGAATATCAAAACTAATGCCTTCCATTAATACGATGAGAACCAGAGTTTTTTGAGAGTTAATGTTGCTTGGAAAACACCCAACCCACTCTACATGATTATGTTCGATCTATAGAAATATGATTTCTAGATTAATAGGTCAATTTTTAACTAAAAGTGTTGATTTGTTAGGCAAACTCAAGGTCAATGTGGACAGAGGTGAAGTTTGGTAGTTTACATTCGATATATATGCATCAAGAGTTGATAGCCCAATGAGTGTGCACACATCAACAGTTGATAGCACTAGATTCGATAGTTGCGTTATAAACGCAACTGCTATGACTAATACCTACCTATTGACCTATAGTGGCTTGTTAGGTAAACCCAAGGTCATTTATAGAGTTATTAGATATCGACCCACTAATAGAACTTCTATACAAGTTCTCTCATATTCATATTGAGGGTTATGGATTCGCAAGAAAATAGTAGGAGCCATAATTCTTATTATTAAAGTCCTAATTGACATGCATTTACGAACATTCTAACGCTATTTGTCTCTTTGAAATTAGGTTGTAAGAATCGAAACCATGACCACTAGTGTTAACCTACACTTACTTATAGAAGCTAATAAGTTGACTGGACCTAACTTCCTAGACTAGCTTAGGAACCTGAGAATGGTTCTCAAGTTAGAGAAACTAGGCTATGCCTTAGAAGAACGACTTCTCGATCCCCCTGTTGCTGATGCTTCTAATAGTGATTAGAAGCATACAGAAAGCAACTCGATTATATTAAGATGGTTATTTGCATAATGCTGGCCACTATGTCACCAGAATTGCAAAAGCAGAATGAGGCTATGAATGCTCATACTATAGTTTATCATCTGAGGGAGCTGTTTGATCAGCAAGCTAGGTATGAAAGGTACAAGACGTTGATGTTGCTCTTCCATTCCAAAATGGCTGAGGGGACATCTCCAGTGCAATATGCACTGAAGATGAATTAAGAGGTTAGCCTCCTTGGGTTTCCTGATGGATCATGAATTAAGTATAGACTTAATTCTGAATGATTTGACTAATAATTATTCACAATTTATGCTTAACTATAGGATGAACCATATATCCAACACAATTACTAAATTGATTAATTTGCTCAAAATAGTTGAGCCATCTGTCAGGTAGGATAGTAAGGTTGGGATGCTGGTAGACTCTTCTGGTTCAAGGAGGAAGAGCCAAAAGAAGAAGAAGTCCACAAGGCCTAAGGGAGGTGTGGTCAAGAAGAAAGCTAGGGAGACTACCCTTAAGGGAACATGCTTCTACTATGACAAGGATGGCCATTGGAAGAGGAGTTGTAAGGGCTATCTAGAGTCACTGAAATAGAAGAAGGCATTAGATGCCCCATTTACTTCAGGTATGTTTGATATTGATATTAATACTATTTCTAATAAGAACATATGGGTATTGGATATATGTTGTAGCTACGTATGGGCAATTGAGTAAGAATTGATGCATTAGCCACAGTAACTTATGTATTGGCATTCCTTAGTGGGCTTGTAATATAATCGAATGATTGTTTTTACATACCTTTATTGACTAATAATACTATTTCACTTTCTAGTCTTAATAAAGATGGTTTCCATTTATGTTTTAGTAACAATGGTTATTCTAATAGTTTGAATGGAATTCTTTGTGTTATGGGTACATTATGCAATGGAATATACATATTAGATATGTCCAATCTAGTTTTAAATATCAATGATAATAAAAGACAAAAATGGGATAATATGAAATCATCGTACTTATGGCATTGTCTCCTTGGCCATTTAAGTGATAGACATAAGACTAAACTACACAAGTGTGGTAATTTAGGATCATTTAACTATGAATCATATGACACATGTGAATTTGTTTATTAGGCAAAATGACAAAGTTACCTTTTAAGGGAAAGGATGAACAAACTACTAGGCTATTAGACTTAATACATTCAGATGTATGTGGTCCGATGTCCATACATGCCAAAGGTGGTTTCATATGCTTCATTACCTTTATAAATGATTATTCATGATATAGCTACGTATATCTTATGAGATACAAATCTAAGGATTTTAAAAAGTTCAAAGAATTCATAAAATAAGCAGAGAAATAGCTAAGAAGAAGTATTAAAAATTTTGATTAGACCAATATGGTGAATACTTAAGCCCAAAGTTTCTAAATTATCTTAAAGATAATAGGATAGCATCCCATTGGACTTCACCTTACACTACAACACAATGGTGTGCAGAAAGGAGAAACCGAACCTTATTAGACATAGTGAGGTCAATGATGGGCTTAGTAGATATGCCAAAATCCTTTTGGAAATATGCACTTGAGACTACTGTTTATGTTTAAACATAGTCCCTTCAAAGTCAATTGATGTTACTTTAATTAAGATGTGGAATAGCAAGAAATCCTATCTTTCTCATATGAAAGTTTGTGGTTATCCAGTTTAGGTGAAGTTGATTCAGTCAGATAAGCTAGAAGCTAAATCTGACAAGTTTTTGTTTGTAAGATATCCTAAAGAAATAATAGGATATCAATTCTACAATGTTTTGGAAGAAAAGGTGTTTATTTCAAAGTATATTGTCCTTTTAGAGAAAGAGTTTCTTCTAAAAGAAGATAGTAGGAGCAAAATTGAACTTGTAGAAGTTTAAGATGCTCAAATAGAGGCATATCATCTACCTAAACTTAAGATTATTGTTTATAATGATAAAAACAACAGTTTAACCTTCTGACACATAAGAAGTTTATAGGTTAAGTAGGATATGTCATGTTCCAGAGAGATATGGATTTCTCATAAGTGAACATAATGAGTTATTGCTTATAGAAGACAATGAGCCTATTACCTATAAAGAAGTGCTTAAGAGTTCAAAATTTGACCAATGGATTCAAGTTATGAAATTCGAAATGGATTCCATGTATGAAACCACGTATGGACTTTTGCTGACCCACCCAAAGGGATAAGACCCATAGGGTGCCAATGGGTTTTCAAGAAGAAAACTGACATAGAGGGTAATGTACTTACCTATAAAGCTAGGCTTATAGCTAAAGGTTATTGTCAAAGGCAAGGAGATGACTATAAGGAAACATTTAGCTCGGTAGCTGTGCTTAAACCCATTAGGATAGTCCTAGCCATTACTACTCATTATGATTATGAGACATGGAACATGGATGTGAAAGTAGCTTTCCTTAATGGAAACCTAACTGAGGATGTGTACATGACATAACTCAATGGTTTCATATCTAAATATGGTGAAAAGGTATACAAGCTTCAAAAATCTATTTATGGATCAAAGCAAACATCCAGGAGTTAGAATATCCAATTTGATAAGACAATAAAAGAGTTTGGTTTCTCGCAAAATCCGGATGAACCTTATGTGCATAAAAAGGTCAGTAGGAGTGCAATTGTATTCCTTCTGTTATATTTAGATGACATACTACTAATAGGAAATGATGTCTTAGTTTTACAATCAGTCAAGATTTGATTGTCCAAGAATTTCTCCATGAAAGACCTTGGAGAAGCAACTTATATTTTGGGGATAAGAATATAAAGATAGATCTAAGAAGTTGCTTAGTCTTTCTCAATCTACATACATAGACAAGATGCTAAAGAGGTTTAGTAAAGAGTAATCCAAAAGAGGTTATCTTCCTATGATGCATAGGATTACACTCTCGAAATCTATGTGTCCAAAGACATACAACGAGAGGACTTGCATGATAGTTATAGGATCAATCATGTATGCTTTGTTATGTACGAGACCTGATGTCTCATATGCTGTAAGTGTTACAAGCAGATACCAGTCAGATCCTGGTGAGGCTCATTAGGTGGTTGTCAAGAATATCCTTAAGTACTTGAGAAGAACTAAGTATGTATTCTTGTTATATGGAGAAGGAGATCTTGTTATGAGCGAGTATACAAATAGAACTTGGAGTGACTCTTAGCATTGTTGACCCCATACAATTGTATTGTGACAACAATGGTGCCATAGCGCAAGCAAAGGAACTAAGGTCTTATAAAAAGTCCAAACATGTACTCAAGTGATACCATTTGATTAGAGAAATCAATGGTAGAAATGATGCCAAAATAGAGAGAGTGCCCACTAATCATAATATTGCTGATCCTTTGACTAAGCCAATTCCCAAAAGGAGACATGGTTCTCATGTGCTTGCCGATAGTGTTAGATACAAAAGCGATTGACTTTAGTGAAAGTGGGAGGTTATTAGAAAAGTTCTCTAAAGGCAATCGCCTTTAGCACTTATTGTACAAATCTTTATGATTAATAAAAAGACATTTTCATTAATTTGACGTTCATGTTCTTTATGAATTGATATTGATCTTAAACCAAATTAATGACGTCCTTGATAAATTACATAGCATGAAGGAAATCATGATGACATCATGATAATGAGATTCATATCATGTGTAATTATGTTAGTGTCTAAATTACCCCTAGTCATAGGATTAATGAGATGGGACATTATTAATCTAGATAGACTAGCACATATTATACTCCTTGATTAGATCAATTAGTGGATCTCATAATTTGTAAGCATGAGTTGTTTAGAGTTAATATGTGAATGCTCACTAATAGTAGTAAGTATATTAGAGTACTTGTTATTAGCCAATCAAATTGATAATCTATTATGATATTAGTGTTATTACTCGAGAATCTCTAGATAAAGGGGAAATGTCATGAAGATAGTCTTCAGTATCATATCCAATTAAGTAATGAGCTTAGGGGATAAGAACTAACATCATTTGGCTAGATGTGACGTAGTCAGTTTAGTAAGAGTTGACACTTTAACCATACTCTAAACCAAGTGGGGTGTAGAATAATGAAAGGATGAATTGCATAGGAACATTGTCTATGGAAGGGTTAATAGTCAAACCACTAATTTTCCAATGAATTAGGGGTCATGTTATGTTGTTAAATACTGTTGATGACTTGTTTGAATTAAGTGTTAATTCAAGTGACCAATATAACTAGGAACCTAATGGTTCACACACATTGGAGATGCTTAAAATGAGTAAAATGGTTTTGGATAGCGATCCAAGATATGAGAGATGCATGACTAAGCTACAAAATTATGGTATTTTAATGTCATTTGATTGTGAATCATATGACACATGTGAATCTTGCTTATTAGGAAAGATGACAAAATTACCCTTTAATAAGCAAGATGACAAAATTACCCTTTAAAAAAGTGGTGAATGTTTTCATACTAAATTAAGTGGGATGAGAAGCCACTTAATTCCCACTAACTCTCTATTGATGTTGGGGGGTTAGAGGGAGGCCATAGGGTGTCAAGGACACTCCATTTTTGTGCAAAAGTTATAAGAAAACAAAGGGTCTTTCTCTGAATTGTTCACCATCTTCTAAAATACTCTCTCAAAGAACACCACAAAGCTAGCAATTTTTGTGTGTTCTAGCCATTCTTCCTAAGAGGTTTCAAGATTCTTTCTTCATGTGGATATCATTAGAGACATCCTCCTTTGGTTGTTACAATTTACGAAAACTTAACAAGATGAAGACGATGAAGAATGAAGGAGATTGTAAGGTACACATCTTAAGTTCATGTTTTGTTTTACTAAATCTAATGACACATGTTTGATTCTATATTTTATGGGTTTTTTTTATTTTCTAATACATATTATGATAGTTGATGCATGTGATGCATGATTGATACCCAACATTAGGAGGATAGGTAAAAGTAAGTTGGAAGGTTCTCAAATTCCTCTTTAATATCCATTTCATTATGGAATATTAAGGGTTTTAATTACTCTTTTAAGCAATGTTCTATTAGAGATTTAGTATTAGAGAAAAAACTTGTTGATTTATATCTTTTGGAGACCTAAAATAAAGTTTGAAATGAGGCATGAAAGACTAAAATTTTTGGGTGTAAGTTGGAAGTTCATCACTAATCATTTCTACCATTTTAATGGTAGGAGAATTGTTTCCTATGATTTTACCAAAGTGAAAATTTCCAATATCAAAATGTTTAATCAATTGATACATTTTTCTAGTGACTTATCTTAGACTCTTGTACATGTTGAGTAAGTTACAGTATATGCCACTAACTTTTCTTTTCAGAAAACTAAACTATGGGAAGACTTAAGGAGGATTCATAGCAATATATACAAGCCTTTGATCATGATGGGAGATTATAATTGTTTCCTTAACTTAAATGAAGCTTAAGGTTCCAATTTTAATTAAAATTTTTTTACTAAGTAGCTAAGTCATCTTGTTAATAAGATTGGAATTATAGAGTTAAATTATATGGAGTAGCTTCATGACTGGGGAAATAAATGATTAGGTGATTGGTTAATTTGGAAAGACTTAATAGAGTGATGGTAAACCAAGAGTCACTTAATAGTTTCCCTACTAGTTTCACCAATTTTAGACCTTATCTTTGCTCAAATCACTATTTCATTGAGATTCTTCAACTAAATACCTACTTCTCACTTAAAACACCTTTCCAATTTCTTAATTTTTTCTCCAATTTAGAAAATTTTGGTGAGGTGGTAAGGAATGGTATGGAGATTTTTGTTGTTAGTTGTAAAAGCTATAAACTTTTGAGGAATCTCTAAGTAATAAAAGAGGGAAATAAAGCTCACTAAAGGAAAGCCTATCCTAATATTGAGATTGAACTCATATCAACTAAGAAAAATCTTACATTAACACAAGAAAAATGCTATCTAGATCCTCATAGTTTGAAATCAAGTAAGGGCTATTGAAACTCATTCACTCAATAGATACACCTCATCACTTTAGTGCATAACTCTTTTGTTAAGCAAAAGGCAAAGGTCAATTGGCTTCAAGGGGCCTAACCCTTGATGGATATGGATGGACAACTGTGTAAAGACCATATGGATAGGGATTATTACATTAAACTAAGGGTCCTAATCCTTGATGGATATGGACAGACAACTGTGTAAAAACCATATAGATAGGGATTATTACATTAAACTACTTCTATAATCTTTTGGGGCAAAACTCTACCAAATATCTAGTTATGGATAATCTATCATATTTCATTAATTCTCCTCTTGATCAAATCACAAAAAAAAAGATAATTTATACTGTCCTTTCAAAAATTGGAAATTAAAGAAGCTCTATTTAGTCTTAATCATAATAAATCACCAAGGGTAGATGGTTACAATGCTTTCTTCTTCCAAAGAATATAGGATCAGATTGGAGGATTAGTTATAGATAGAGTTCAAGAATTTTTATATTCCAAAAAATGCTTATGGAGCATAATAGTACTTATTTATGCCTTGTCCCTAAAAAGAAAAACCTAATGGTAGATTTTGTCTTATATCATGTTATAATGTAGTGCACATGGTAATCTCTAAACACTTAGTAGTTGGATTAAAGGTAGCACTCCATATAATCAATCCTATATAGGTGCCTTTATAATAAGCAAAACAATTAGTAACATTTTATGTTAGTTTAAGAAGTTTTTAAGTACTATGACACTAAAGCTTCTATATAAGGTTATTTCCTACAAATACATTTTTATAAGGCCCTTATCTCTATGGGTTATAAATTTATCTTCAATGTTATGAGGGCTTTTGGATTCCATAACACTTTTATTGATTATATTAAACCTTGTGTTGCAACTAGCTCCTTTAGTAAACTAATGAATGGCTTGCTTTGTAAGCTCTTCCATAGTGCTAAGGGATTAAAGCAAAGGGACCCTTTCCCCCTCTATCTTTTCATAATTGTTATGGAAATTCTTATAAGATTAATTACTTGGAAGATAAATGTCTTTGGATCTTTCAATTTCACCATCATTCGAAGGAGCTCAAACTTAATAATTTATCCTTTAAGAATGATCTAATATTATTTTATGGTGTAGATCCTTTCTTTTTGCATCAATTGGTTAATTCCCTTAATTAGTTTTCTAAAATATATGGCCTCACTGTTAATGATGAGAAAAACAAGATCTATATCTCTTCTAATGTTCTTAATGGAGCTATCTTAAGCACTATTTTTGGTCTTAACATCCACCAAGCTCCTTTCAAATACCTAGGGGTACCTATAACCATAAAGAGCAAGGTATATAGATTGTTTACCTCCGACTGAATATGTTAAAGCTAGAATCAATTCTTAATGAAATATAATTATCTTCATTGTTGAAATGTTGCAATTAATTTCTTCTATTTTCATAAACATTCATATTCATTAGATCTCTCATTTGTTTCTCCCAAGAATGCTTACTAAAGAGATAGGGAAACTGAGTAAGGACTCTCTCTATTAAGGGGTTATTAATAATTTTATAAATGCTAAAGTTAAATGGCTTAACCTATGCATACTAAATTAGGAAGGTGGGATGGGAATTGTCTCTATTTACACTATAAGAAATGAAAAAAAATCCCTTCTAAAATATGATCAGGAAAACAGGTACCTCATTAATAACCATATGCTCCTGAATGTTTTCTCCAAGTTGAGATGAATAATAGGGCAATTTATAATAAAAACACAAAATGCTCCTCCTTCCTTTTTCTCCTTATCAACTTTTTAAAAAAATATTGTTCCATCCATCTTTTATATCCATCCTCCTTTATCGTACAATTTTCCCCATTGTCTACTGTCTTATTATTCTTCTTGCTATTGTTAGTGGTGTCTCCTTTCTCCTCCTTTACCTTTCTTTTCAGGTTGGTTTTTTCCTCTATAGTTGTCAAATTACATATTTTTGTTCATCTTTCTCTTTTAGTTCTTGTTTAAATATCCTTCTCCTTCTTTCCATCCTCCTCCTACACCTCCCAAGTATGGAGAGTCTCTTTGATCACTTTATATTTTTTATTTTCCACCTAAACCTATCTTTTACCATTTATGGTAACTAACTTTTGAACCTTTCCTATTTTATTATTGTAATTGTCTATTTTAAGTATGTTTGTAGAGAAAAAACTCTCTAGTCTCAACCCTTACTCCTAGTGAGTTCCCTCTAAGCTTTTTTAAGCCATAAACAACCACTGATCTAACTTTGGGAAGGAGTATTCTTCTCCAACCATTAGCTCTCAAAGGAGATAAGAATAGGTCTTGGAAGACCTTAAGGACTCCTCTTTACATTACTTTCCACCAAAGGTCGAAGATGGAATAGCCATTTTTGTGTTAAAGGTAGAGATTCTGAGGGTTAGCGTTATTATGTGGGAAGCATTTCTAGTTGGCTTCTTCTTTCAAACTATTTCAAGTTGGGCAAACAAACACTAGATGAATAAAGGGCTGGTAAATGTTCTTATCTCTAAAGAAAGCTTGATCCTTTTCTCCTTTTCAAGTTAAAATAAGGCTTTCAAAGTGTTAGAGGAGGGTCTTTGGCATTTTGGATAGCTCCCTATATTCCTACAAATATGGAAACCATGTATAGATTTAAACATGATCAAACATGAAAGCATAATAATATGGATGAATATTCATAGTGTTTTTCTAGAACATTGGACCATGTAGCGATGGAGTTTACCTGCTAGATTCATTGATAAACTTTTGTGTATAGATAAGAATATAACTAGGAGGAGGAGTTATCTAAAGCACTTCCCAGTTCTAATCCTATTACGAGATTAAACTAAAATAATTCCCTCGATCAAGATTCAATATTGTTTACTTATAATTGGAAACCTTCCCCTAAGATGAAAGGGAATTAATGAAAACCTATAAGGAAACTTTTAAAAAGGGATGATTATTATGAAGTAATAAGGTTAGAGTCAAGTGTAGAGGGCTTGGGGCTTGGGAGGGAGCAAGTGTCAAATGGTGAGGAAGAAGTGGTTCAAACCAGTAAATATTTGAACCAATTAGAGATGTGAGAGCTCATTTGTGAGAAGGAAAATATTTAGCTTAATGAAGGGAATGAAATTCTCTTAAAGGTTTACATGATAGTAATGTTATCATGATTAATCGCGGGGGCATGAGGAAGTATCTACAGATTCCTTACTTGGCAAGGTTCCAACTTCCCATCAAAATAAAGGAAAATAGAGATAAGTAATAATCCCTTAATGGAACCAAGTTAGGATAACTTCCAAAGTGTTGAATAAAGGAAATCAGAGATGGGAAATAAGAGAAAGAGCTCTAAAGATAAATCTATTCCTAAATGACTTTTAAAATATCGAATGTTTATGGTTTATATTACCATGAAAACCTTCAAACTTTAAGGGATTTTGTCAATATGGAACATCCATGGATCTTAGGGATTTTGAAAACTAGTATTTGATTGGAAAATATGAACAAATTGAAGATTATAGGAGCAAAGTAAAGTTTTATCTCCAAACACTAGCATCGTCACTATAAGAGAATTGCTTTGGCGTTTAACTATAATTTGGTTAAAGTAGATGAATTATGTTCATATGAGCAAGCTATACATGTATTGGTTAAATTCTTACATGATAGTTATAAGTTGTATGCTTCCATTGTTATGGATCTAATCTCAACTTCTAAAGGGTGAATTTTTAGGAAAGATTGAATCAAAACTAGGTTTACAATCTTTATCCACATATAGTTTCTGGAGATCTTAATGCTATTCAATATAGAAATAAAATTAAAGGTCACACCAACCAATGAAACTATATTATTAATTTCAACAAGTGTGGAGAAGGATTATGGATTGAATATTTAAAATATGAGGGGTATAGATTTGCATGGAGAAATGAAAAATAGGAAAGAGTTTTTTGTAGGAAAAAAATAGATAGATCTTTGGTGAACCTAGTATGGCTCTCCAATTTCCATGAAAACAAAGCTAGGTTTTTGGAGCCTCTATTTTTTGATCATTTTCATATTTTATTGGTAATATTTTCCAAAATTTATGTAAAATTTCCCTTTAGATTTAATAAATATCTTTTTTGTAATGATGGAATCTAATAGGAAATAGCTAAAGAGATGACAACCTATGCTCATAGCTCTATGCAATTTGTTTGTGTTAAAAAGTTGAAGGGTATCAGAAGGAATTGAAGGGGCTAAATGCTAAAAGGGGGACAATCACTATACTGGCAGTTAGGAATGCAATTAAAAAGCTCTTAATAACCTAATAAAACCTTTTGAATAATCCATTGTGTATGGAGTTACTAGTAAAAGAGAAGATTGGCCTAAAAAACTATCTATCCAAAGTGGAGGATCATGCTTCTCATCTCAAGCAAAAGTCTAGGGTCAATTGGTTGAAGTAAGGGGTTAAAAGTACTAAGTTTTTCTTTTAATTCAGTGATAGTAAGGAAAAATGTTAATAACATTTGCTCTATTACCTCCCAAAATGGAGCTTTACTCACTAGTTAAGTGGACCTATTAAATGTAGTATAATTTTTTGGAAAGCTTTATTGGTACTTATTCTCATAGATTATCCCCAGTGGAAATCCTCAGGGGCTTTACTAATACTCAGATTAGACCATAGGACAGTCTCCTACTCACTAAGCAAGTTAAAGATCAATAAATAAAGTAGGCTATTTTCCAATTCAATAGTAAAAAGGTTCTAAGGCTGGAAGACATAAATGTATTCTTTTTTCATAAAAATTCACAAAAAGTTAAGTTTATGATTAAACAAACCATTCAGGAGCTTTTTTGCTAGTGGATGTCTTCTCTAAAAGATCAATAAAAAAATTATATGTATTGCCCCTAAGACCCCAATATTTTTCCTTTAAGGTCTTTATGCCTATTTCTTGTTGTAATTTTCTTTATAAAATCATTGCGAAGATTCTAGCAAATAGATTAAGAGAGTTGTTTCATTATAGTATTAGTGATAATCAAGGTGATTTTCTAAATGGTTGAAAATTTGGAAACAATATTCTTATTGCTCAGAAGCTCTTGAAAGTGTATTCAAGGGAAGCGGTCTCACAAAATTGTGCTATCTCCTCTATATCCAACAGTGTGTTAATTAATGGATTCCCTTCCAATCTTTTTAAAGATGTTAGGTCCTTTCTATGAAAGCATTGACTTTACTTTGAAACACAATAATATGATAAATGGTAACATCAAGTAACATGGCAAATGTAAGAGGATTAAACTAACTAGCTTATATTTTAGAGGTTACTTATTGCTTTTTCAAAGTATGATTTTTGAGGTAGATAAAATCTCTGTTTAAAAGAAGTAGTCCTTGGCAATTGTACTCCTTTATTCGACTTTCCAGAATTCCTATCAAAATAGGTTTAACTTCTTTAATGTAATCCATAATAATCTGTGATAATTTGCACTATTAATCCTACTTATATTCCATAATAAAATTAACATTAAGGTATGGGAGATAGAGCTTTTTCTTCTTTGAGCTTTCCTTACAACGCTCTAGAGACTAGTTCCAATATTCATCTTTTTACTAGAATTTTCCTATAATACTTCCTATGACTTATCTTTTGTTTCATTTAATTTCTATTTTAAAGTGGTTAGATAGCAAGGTCCATTAACCTTAGTAAGGATAAGTTTATCTTTATCTGTTGAATCTATTAGGCTCTTTAGTTATAGTTCCAAACTACCTTTATCTATCTTAATCTTATTTATGCCATCTTGTTGTGTTTGACAATGTCATTACTAGTCTACTCCTTATTCTGAGTATTTTCAACTTCATTCCCTAAATCCATTAGGATTAGTTCATTGTATTCCTCAATCTTGAATTTCCTAAAAATTGGTTTTTAGTACTATTTAGGCTTTAAGGGTTTACATCTCTAATTATAGGTTATAATAACCTGATCTTCAAAGAGATTCCATGCCTTATCTAATCTCAATATTGGTATAATTTTAGGAAGCTCTTTAGGGATTTCAACTAAAGCACAAATTTTTGCTTAATTAAATCTTATTATAGTGGCTATATGTTCCTTAATATAGAGGGGATTCCCAATGTAGCTTCCTATTTAACCCAGTCCCTTAGTAGTTATTACTCTAGGGGAATGTTATAAATATTTGCCTATATTAAGATTTTCTTTTCCCTAAGGTCTTTATGCTTTGTCCCTGATCTCTAAGACTGTAATGGGTAGTCGTTGAGAATTGAGGAACCAAGGTCTTGATTCTAGTATCTTATGAGCAAAATTTGGATTATTAAATATAAATAAGAAGATATTATTATCATTGAAAAAGATTATATTTGATCCTATATTTCTCTATTATTTTGCAGCCTAGATATTTATAGAATAAAATGAGTCTCTCTTATCTATAAAGAATCCTAGTGGAGTTGCCTCACATTTCTTCATTCCTTACTTAAGAATATCAATATCTAGTGCAACGGTAGTTTTCCCTTCAAAGCTTTTCAGGAGGCAAAAGTGGAGTGGTAGAGAAGAAACAACATCATCTAAAACTTATTTCCAGGATTTCCTTGTAATGGCTTTATCCAAAGGTTTCCTATAGAAGTTGCAAGGAATAAATCCTATGGCCACAATGATGTTAGGTACCTACAAGATAGGATTAGAGTCTAGGAGCGTAAAATAGACTTGAGATAAATTATCTAGGTTAAAAGATTTGTAATTAAGGGATGGCACTACCTAGAGGAGGAAGTCTTCTTAATAGTAGAGTAGGTTTATATACTATGTTTAGAGGGAAACTTTTTCCTGGCAGTTAATTGTCAAGCCTTCTAATTTGTAGAATTAGGATTAGAAGCAAAAGTAAGAAACAAGGAGAAGAAGGCAATAGTCCTAGGAGGAAGAAGAAAAATTAATAGCTAGTTAAAACAAAAAGCAGCTAGAAAGGGTATAACTAAACAAGAGACAACTTGATATAAAAAGAAGGAACTTAGAGGGAAGAGGACTAAAGAAGATGCAATTAAAAAGATTAATAGGTGAGATAGTTCTAACAAAAAAGGGATTAAGGGGGAAGAGGACAGAGAGGTAGCTAACAATGATACCATTAGCTAGGATCAAAGCTAGAAGCCATCACAAACGTTAGAGAAACCATTATATACCTTACATATCAGAGAAGCCATTATATGGTAGTCATAATTCGTTGTTAGATGTCAATCATGATTTATGATTATAAATTATTTAGTTAAAGAATTAAAGATAATTAAAAGAATTCAATTTATCTAATCATAAATAAGATTTTGTATATATACTTTATATCGATTGCTAATATATTTTGGAATTGTTTCATAATTTATACCTATTACCAATTTATTCAGGAATCTAATGAATCATATATAAAAAACAGCTAAAGAGAAAAAGTATTTGATCAAGTTATACTTGATTGTAAAATTTGAGAAACTTTAGAATTAAATATAAGATATTTGATAAATAAGAACTAATATTATATATTTAATCTTATTTAAGTCTGATTCATATTTAATTAGAATAAATTATCTAAATTAAAAATTAAATTAAATTCAACTAAATTAGTAAAATTTTCAAATCTTATTATAAATAGATATATGCTTTAAAGGAACTAATATTTCTTACTTACTCATCTATATCCATTTTATAGAGTTCTCTTAATTAATTTATACAGATATCATTTCATTAATGTTGCTTAAGTCTTCTTCCTACTGCATTTTATTTAGTTATATCCCTATAATTTCTTCTTACCACCCAGTTTTGAATACCTTACAGTAGGTACCTATTTCTTGGTGGAATTACTTAGTTTCCAAGGGTAAGTTTAAGATTCCTTTCTTCTCCACCTAAACATTTTTCCCTAACCTTATAACAGGCATGATGTCAAGAAATGTTGAGTCCAAATTTCCATTAGCAAGCTGTAAAAATTCACCCACATTGGAAATGTATCTATTTTACCTCTTTCCAACTCAATGCCAGGCTTCCACTTTTGAAAATTATGATACAACAATAGAGTATTTAGCTTAAACTAATGTACTGGTTGATTCACTCAACTAGGTTGAAATTGATAATACAAATGGGAAAGAAACTAAAATGAATAAGTTAGAAGTTGAAGTTTCTAACACAATGAATGAAGAAGCTGAAGCACAAATTGTGAAGCTGGGAGAAACTGATGTTGAAATAAACCATTACATTATTGAAATATCAAACATGGTGAACAAAGTAACTAAAATGCAAGCAGTGAATAGTGGAGAATTTGAGGAGATTAAAACTCAAACTTTTAACACTAGAAGAAAATCTACAAGCAAAAAAGGGAAGCATAACAACAAAAATATAAGGGAATCTCCCCCATATGGCATTCCTTGTTTGGAACATTAGAGGTCCTAATGACCCTCTAAAAAGAGCAATGGTAAAGCAGGTTGTGAAGGATAAGAAGACTTGTTTAGTTGGCCTTATTGAAACTAAAATAAAAGATCCTTAGTTACTTATTGGCTCTAGGTTTTTAGGTGTAAATTCGCAACTTATCTCAAACCATATTTCACATTACATTGTGAGAACTATTTTTCTTTACCACACATATTTGATTGAATTCCAGGCTTTTGAAGAAAGTGATAAACTTATTAAGCTAAAATGCTAGCTAAGTGGTATGATTCATAACTTTGATTTGTCTCTAATCCATACATCCAAATTTGGCTTTCAAAGGAATAAAATCTGACTAGATTTGCAAAGGATACAAGTGAGAATCTAGCATCTTTGGCTTTTGGTAGAAGACTTCAATTTTTTCCTAAACTCGACAGAAATTGAAGGTGGTAAAAAGTTCACTCTAGGATCAATAAAAGAGCTTACTAATCTACTCGTAAGGTGGATTTGATGGACCTAAACTAGATTGGTTTTACTGGGACAAACAATCAGTAGGGCAAGATGCATTTCAGAAAAAACTGGAGAGATCATTAGTTAACTCATTTTGGCTAAATTTGTTTCCTCAATCCTATGTTCATTATGGAGAGAATATGTTTTTAGACTATTATTACATGATAATTAAAAAAATTATTGAAACCTGAAATATTAGGCCCCATTCAGATTCTTTAATGGAATCTTTCACATGGAAGGATTCATGGAGTTAATCAACAGATGCTAGAATAAAGAAGTTCATGGGCTTAAATTTTACCAACTTATGCAAAAAAGAAAATTGGTAGGAGAAAATTTAAAGTAATTTATTCTTGCTAAATCATAGAATCTCATTGCTATCAAGAATAAACTAACTCGTGCTTAGGAGAATTGCTATAACTTTCCTCAAAATGGTGACTTGAAATTGGTAGAATTGCAAAGGCTACAAGAGTATCAAGAAGCTTTGAAACTTTATAATTTAATTGGATAAGGGATTGGGACTCCAACATAAAATTTTTCTACTCCTATCTACTTTCTAGAAGGAATGTCAATAAAATTATAGAAATATATAATAGCTAGGGAGTTATTGATTCAAACCAAGAAAGCTTACTTAAGCTATCAAGAAATTTCTTTGCTCAATTGATAGGGTCTGAGGAATTTGTTAAGCTAAGCTATAATGTGCAAAGAGTATTCTATTGTTAAATAGATTAGTGTATAAAGAAGTCTTTGGTTTGCCCATTTTTAGATCAAGGTTTTAGAATAACTATATTTAGTTTACATCTATCAAAAGCATCTGATTCAGATGGTTTTTTTAATATGATTCTTTCAAAATGGGACATCACAGCCAAAGAAGTAAAAGCCCTCAAGCATGGTAAATTTTAGACTAATATCCTATTGTAACATAATATACAAAGTAATTGCTAACCTTCTTGTTAAAAGATTGAACAAGGTTCTTAGAGTAACCATAAATACTTTGTAAAGGGATTTCATTCCAAAGAGAAACATTGGTTATGACATTATACTCTTACAAGAGCTGCTAAAGGACTATAACTCATAGAAGAGAATCCAAAATTGCTTGCTGAAATATGATTTTTATAAAGCCTTTGACATAGTTAGTTGGAGATTTATACAACTATGTCTTCAAGGAATGCAACTGTTAGATATATTTATGAAATGGATGATGACTTGCATACAATCCTCTTCACTTAGTGTTCTAATTAATGGTCTTCCTACTACACTTATCAAAATGGTCAGGGGATTAGATAGGGGGATCCCTTATCCCCCTATCTATTCACCCCTGTAATAGAAAGGCTATCAAGATTACTGCGCAAATTGATATCTTGTAATGGAGGTTCCCAATTTCACTATAAATATAGAGAAGTCAGTTTAACACATCTTATTTATGAAGACGATCTATTGCTTCTTTATGATACAGATCTATGTTCTATAAACATAATGCTCAATATCCTAAAAGTGTTCTCAGAGTGGTTGGGTCTAAAGCATATCCTTAAATGTAAGAAATCAAGAAGAACTCAGTAGAATTGTAGGGCTGAATGTACATCCCACTCCCTTTAGATACCTTGAAGTACCAATTACCACTTCTAAGCCTAAATTCTCTACTTATCCCTCTTATTGAAAAGATCAGTGCAAGAATAAATGCTTGGCAATTACTCTCTATGCTGCTAAACTAACTCTCATTATTTCATTACTAAGTAGTTTGCATATAGACTAGATAACACATATTGCTTTGCAAAAGAAGGTGATAAAGGAGATAGACAAAATTGTAAAAACATTCCTATAGACTAACAAAATAGAAATTTTAAAAAAATGCTAAGGTTAAGTGGAGTGAGATCACTACCCCCAAGCAACACGTTAGACTTGGAATTATATCAATCTTAATAATACAAAAGGTGCTAATGAGCAAAAGAACTTGGAGACTCTATACAGACAAGAAGGCCCTTTGGATCAAATGGATCCATAAATGGAACCTTGAAAACCTAAATTTATGGCATATTACATATATAAAAGAGGTTTCTTGGTTTCTCAATCAATTGTTGAAATTGAGAGGTATGTTGTATCCAAAGATTAAGCATAAGTTGGGAAATAGTGAAAATACATGATTTTGTTCGATAATTGGTCAAATGCAAGCTCCTTTATACAAAGAACTAATATTAGCCATTTGATGAATAGAATTCCTTAGAAACTCAAAGTATCCTCTCTAATTTTGAATGGTGATTAGTATGGGAGTTTTAAAGGTTTTCATTCACTTGTTAAGCACTTACCACAATTGATCGAAATGAAAAGGGAAGATCTCATCATTTGGACTCCCAATTTGAATGGAAGATTCACAAATGAATCTTGTCATAGAGTGATAATTAGTAGTTCAGTAGATGTTCCATGGTATAATCTTTTATGGAAACAAGCTCTAAATCCTAAAGCCTGAATAGTCACTTGGCTAGTGATTAAAAACAAGCTTCGGACCAAGAGTAGATGGTTTGATACCAATGAAACTACTTCTAAATCATGCAAAGAAGTTGTTAAAGATATAAATCAACTCTTCTTTCAGTGTAGTTATTCGAAAACAGTTTGGAGCAAAATTCTATATATGTTAACAATGGACAATTACATATACATATAGGAGGAATCTTTGAATTGGCTCATCAACCACACACATCTTGGAAAGCAAAATCTCATATTACTCAAAGCAACATTCACCACCACCATTTACACTTTTGGAAAGAAAGAAACAACAAATTGTTCAAGATGATTGTAGGAGACAAGTACCGGCTAACCTTGAAGATACTCAACTGGATTAGAGCTGATGTTATTGCAAAAAATGCACAAAATTCTCTCTCACTTGACATGAAAAATAGATGGAACTTATAATTAGTATGTTGTATTTATCTTGTAACTGAGCTAAAATGTTTTTATCTTTAGTTAGCTTTTCCAATCATGTTTTAAACTAACATATAGTTAGTTTCATAGAACTCGTTGTATTGTTGAATTTGTTTTGCTAATGTTAATGCAATTTATTCATTCCCCCCAAAAATTATATAGATATTATTAGAGACTGAACCCTTGTGTGATTATAGTGCATGAATTTATGGTAGTAAAGCTAATTTAAAAATCTGTTTAAAGAAAGTTGTAGAAATCTAATTAAGTTTCATAATAAGGTATAAACCTATGATTCATATTTTATTATGTTTTGTTTATTAATTAAATCACAGTGTTTAAAGTA
Source organism: Erythroxylum reticulatum (assembly GCA_025504915.1). NCBI lineage: Eukaryota > Viridiplantae > Streptophyta > Magnoliopsida > Malpighiales > Erythroxylaceae > Erythroxylum > Erythroxylum reticulatum. Next base: position 17,325,560 of record JANSVA010000216.1, read on the forward strand.
ATTTTAACTTCAAAAAATTGAATTAAAATTTTTTTCACTACATTTGAGATCAAATCTCACTCTAATTTTTCAATAATAACTACGAACTTTTACATTAAAATTGGCATTCATGTCATTGGCAAGTTTTCCAACTTGCGAACTGCAATTCCAACACATCATGATAATTGTTTTTTTGCTTTGGTTAAGATCTCCCTCCTTGACAGGTTACCCCTAGGAGGTCTCCTAACAGATTTCGGTGCACCTAGATAATAGTTTTGGAATTTGGCAGGAAGCGGTCGATAATTTATACTAAAGCTAACGAAAGGGCTCCTAAAAAAAGAAATTTATTTCCTTTACGACATTGTTCTCTTTAACAGATTCCAAAACTATGGTATTGTTAATATATTATCGTCGGAGATTTTGGCAGAATCAAAAATATTTTTACACTATATAAGTAAAATATCGACTACAATGTATATTTTGATAGTTTTAATTTAATAAAGTAATGATTATGAATAATTTAAGAAAAATATTTAAATACAATATAAATATTATAATTTAATTTATAAAAGATCATAAACTAATTAATTAATTAGATGAATGTGTAAAATAATTAATTGCATTGTAAATATATGACTAACAAACATAGAACAGCAAAATAGTGTATTTATTGCCACATAAAAGTCGGTAATTTGATAAAAATTAGGGCACGTGGTTAATGACATTAATACAACAAACATGGTATGATCTTGCTAAACAAAGCACGATCTTATTAAAAGAAGTGAAACAATTTTAAGCTTTTGAAGAGAAATAGTTGAGGAATGTCGCTGCAGTTGCGGCGGCGCCTCCCGTGATAGCATCCGTCACAATCCTGTCTTTGCTCTTATTACTAGCAGCTGATAACAGAGCCCCAGTCAATACACCACCAACCATGGCATTCTTCTGTAAGTTATACAAACACAAGGAAATTTTAAAAATAATAATCTCTTGCACAAAAATAGCACCAAGACTAAAATCAAACTGACTTAAAATTATCAATATATAAGAAACTGCGTGCTGACGAGCTCAGAGTTTTTCAGAAAATACATACATTCCAGAGGAATGATATTCCGGTTAAAGACACCAAAATGGCTTCATGTCTAAATTATTAGTATTCCAGTACGAGAAAACATACCCAATCTCGAGTGCCTCGGATTCTTTCCATCCCATATTCCATTCCTAAATATATACCAGCCATTGTTCCTAAAACACCAAGCAAGCAACTGACATCATCAGGTCAAAGGCAAAACATAATTAAGCTCACTTATTACACGAGTTCTGACTTCTGACAGAGGTCTGCAAACTAATTATATGATAATACAAACTTACCCCAGTAAGCTCCTTCTTTGCACATCTTTTTCAGCTGTCATAACAATGTCCATAATCAGGACAAAAAAAGATCAATGCTTTTATTTCATTCTAAACCGATCACCACACAATATAGAAACATAAGAATGATATTCATCGATACAAGCTTCAGCTAGAAGATGCACGGCCTTTTAGACTTCAAATTCGAAAAAAAAAAAAAACCATGATTATAAATTCAGAAAAGAATTTATTAAATTCCTTTGTGGATGGCTCATAAGGAGACGAACTCTTCAAGAAGTCCCTAACCAAAGTTTTAACTTGAGAATTCCTTTTTCAGATGCACGCGAGGTTCTAAGATCGCCATCTGGCTATATTTCTCAGAAGTGGTAAATTGAGGACCAACGAAACGTTGATCTAGACCTTATCCAAGGAGCAGCAAATGGAAAGAGCGACCCAGGTTAAAGGATTGAGATTTGCATAACTAAGAAAAATGACATCTAAATCTTATACAATGAACAGTAAATTATAGGAGCATCGTAATGGTTAACCTCAAAACGGAGCTAAGAATGCAAAGTCATGGAATCTAAAGTTATTGATAAAAAAGAATCCCTTAGAAATGAACACGTTCGATCACTCGTGTTGGTGTCCACAAAAGGAAAAAGTCGTAGATATTCACCGTGCCCTCCAAGCTGTGAGTTGAAAGATTCCCTGTTAAAACCATTATTCTATTAGTCCAGAATTTCGTTTTTTAAATGATATACGATGATTAAAGCGTGAGTCCCATCCGCTTATCATATTTCAGTTTTGCTCAGAAAATTGAACAAAAATAATTAAATGGAATGGAGAGAAATGACCTCGCTTGACCAAATGATACGAATCCTCTGCAAGAGCTCTACCAGCTGCCACCTAATTGAGTTTGATGAAACACGATAAGTATTTCACAATCATTTCTCAGAAGAAAACGTGAACAAGAACCCGAAATGCATAGATTAGAGGTGACAAGAAAGAAAGAATGCATACAGTTCCAATCTTCAAGAAGCCATCGATGGTGAGGTTTAAGAAAGGATTGCCCATGTCGATAGCAACGTCAAGTTTGGGGGATGTTAGAGAACCAGAGAACCTGCTATGTGGCATTTTGTTTTCTTTTTAATTATTATTGTTGAATATTCTGCACGCCTTTACTCTCACTCTTCTAGTTTATCTGCTTTGGCTTTAGTTTCTTCTGGTTCGTATCTTAAATTTTTTTGAAGCTTTTCGTTCTCATATGTAAGGGTGATATTTAGAAGATAAATTAAGAAATAGTGAAAGTTGAAAAATCAACCTCCAAAAGGTCGCCGACGGCGGAGGAAGCGGAGGTGATACATGTGAATGGCACCTATAAATTGATTTCTTTTAGTTATGATCTTGTGCCACGGAACAACAATCTTTTCCTCTCTTTGTTTGGAGGTTGTTTTTCTTGTTCAATACTAACTTCAGGTACCCTTACTCGTTTGACTGATTAAATCAAAGTTAAGATAAGTAAACTTTTGTTTGTTATAGCATCTAGATATCAAAAGCAAACTTCCCCTGGCACTCAGCTGATGCGGCAGCTTTAGAAGTTAAAGAAAATATATAAATGTTTAAATTTACAAATTTTAATAAAAATGAAAGAATATTACTGCCGCTGTAAGCTAACGGCATTAGGTATCTTCTTTAGTTACAAGTATAGAAATAGTGAGACGTATTGCAGTGTTTCTTTGAATTAATTGTCAATTACACAGTTCTTAATATACATGTTTGTAGGGTCCACGATAAACATGAATTGAGAATTACAACTGAAATATTAAGCAATCACCATAAGTGATAGAAATTTAAATGATATGAATAGTTGAGAATATATCAGATAAGATAATTTATCAACCTCCTAAAGCTCATAATCGAACGAGAACGTAAGGTTGTCTCATAGTCGAAGAAATGTTGAAGAGGATAGAGCTTTAGTCATGACATCTGCGAGCTAATTAGAATATAAAATAAGTCGAATATGGAGAGCCTTACAAGCAACCAAATCATGAACGAAGTTAATATCTATTTTAATGTGATTGGTGCAAGCATGAAAAACCATATTTGAAAGATAGCTCGAGGATTATCACATTAAAGAGAAGGTGTAAGGTGAGACAATCTAAGTTCGACAAGAAGGAAAGGTATCAAAGAGAGCACAATAGAAGCCTAAGTAATACTTCTATATTTAGCTTCTATGCTAGATCTAGAAATTGTAGGTTTTTTTTGGCACTCCAAGAAATGATATTAGGATCAAGAAAGATATAAAATCTAGATGGGAAGCGATAATCATCAAGACAATCTACCTAATTAGCATCGTAGTAAGCTTATAAAGATAGTGAGGTGGATTTGGTTAGGCGGATGCTATGAGAGGTTATAGAGCAAAGATATCGCAAGACCCACTTGAGCGAAGTCCAGTGAATGTCACTAGGACACTATAAGAATTGAGACATTATTGACAACAAATTGAATGTCAAGGTACGTGAGTTATAGATATTGAAGAGCACCAATAGTGACGCGGCATTCAATAGGATCAAAAAGTAGAGTGCAATGATTGTTGGAAAATGGGAGAGTGTGAGTGACAGGTGTGGATTTCGGTTTAGACTGATCTAGAGACATACAAAGAAGAAGATCCTTAGTGCATTGAGATTGTGTAAGGAGAAGACTACAGGAAGTAGCTTTGGCTTTGATTCCAAAAAAATGATGTACAAAACCTAAGTCTTTAATGAAAAAGGAAATGATGACAGCGACAATTAATGTGGTGACAAAGGAGGTGTAAGAACTTATGACTAAGATATCATCTATATAAACTAAAAGGAAGGTGGTGTCAGAGGACATTTTGTGAATAAAAAGAAAAGTATCAATTTTAAAAGGAGTAAATTTGAGATTAAGAAGTTTTTGACTTAGGCAATGAAACCAAGCCTGAAGAGCTTATTTGAGATCATAATGAGCTTTATGAAGGTGAAAAATATGATGAGGATGATGTGGGTCTATAAAGCCAGGAGGTTTAGACATATAATCTCGCTTTTGGATGTATTCATGAAGAAAGAAATTATTAACATCAAGTTTGTGATTGTTTTGCGTTTTATGAGATGGCTAAGTTGAGAATAATACAAATTTCCAGACTAAAGGTAGAAGTGTAACTAATGCTTAAGGTTTGATGATAACCTTTGGCAACAAGACACACTTTGGAAAGCTTGATAGCACCATCATGATGTCCTTTTAGACAGAAGACCTATTTATAGTCGCTAATGTTGGTATGAAGAGAAGGCGTAATTGTATCAAATAGAGTCTCTTCTTAGCATCTTCCTTGATAGATGCATAATTGAATATATTTATACACCCATATTTGATGTATTTGATGTATTTAACTTAATATTTTGTAGTTTTATTGTAATTTTGGTACTTAATTCATACCAAAAGGAGAAGAATTTGGATGAAAATGTCACACAAAATGAAGTTTTGAAGAAAACTAGAGAAACTTTATGCTCGTGTAAGTCTCTCAGCCTATAAAAAATTGCAAATTTTAGAGATTTTAGAATATACATGGTCTAGTACATGCCTATGTATCAAATTGTGTATCTCCTATAACCCTAAAATATACTATAAAAAGATATGAGGAAAGGTCAATTAAGGAGAGAAAATTTAGAGCCAATTCCAAACATAAAGAACATACAGAAGGGACGATATTGATCCAAAAACATGGAGAACGTGCAGAATTCATCAAGAGATCCAATAGATTACAATATCAAAATTTAAACTTATAAGAACATTCAATATAAGAGAAAGGGAGGTTTAGAATTATGAACGATTTGTTTTCTATTTGTTTTTCTTCCTATTTATCTTTGATTTTGTTTTCTTTTATGTGACACTAAACATATTTAGTTATATAGAGCTTTGTTTAATTCTTAAATTCATAGGTTTCTTCCAACTAGAAGCGAATTAGACTAGCTAAATCTTGGTTAATAATGAAGATATTTTCTTCTGATAGTTCACTTATTCCTCTCTTGCAAAGAAGGTCTTAGATCTAAACCCTGATATGTAAAAAACGTATCAATTATACTCCAAACATGGCAACCTGGAGTTAACATTGATGATATTAAGAAAACAAACATTTTGACTTGGACGTGTATTTACGGAGTGCCCCTAAAGTACTAGATAAATGGATTAAGTTGCATAGCCAATTATGTAGGCAACCATCTTTGCTTAGCTAAAGCTATATCTATAACAAAAAGAATAAATTTTGTTAGGATTTGCTTATTGGTTAAAGACATAAGAGATCTTCCTGAATTGATTCCTATCTTAAGACTAAATGATAAGTATGAATTTGTTAAGGATGTTAGTAAAGTAACTTATTCCTAGATTCCAAACACTTTGAATCCAAAAAAGCTCTAAAAACCCCACTAGTAAAATATTCAAAATAAGAGAATGCCAACAATTGATGGGGTATGAAGGAGATAAAGAACAAGAATAGTAAAGATCTCCCAATTTTAATAAGTATGTTGATATTGAGCTTTAGGAGAAATCAGTTCGGTTAATAACAACATAGAAACTCCCCCGGTGATTGATGCAATAAGTCACCTATCGAGATTAATCACCAACTTGGGATTCTTGTTAGGAAAACTTTTATCAATCAAGATAATGCAATCAAAGAAGAAGAAATAAGTCACCTACCTTCCCTTAATCAAAAAGAAGAATTCAAACTAGCTAACAAAAGAAAATCCATCAGAAAGAAGAAAGGTTCTTCATCTGTTTAAGAAATATAACTATCATTGTATGGAATGTTAGGGGAATAAACTCCCCTCCTAAATGTTTAGAACTTAGAAACTTCATTTTGGAGAATAAGCCTTGATAGGCATTTTGAAATCTATGATAAAAAGGGATAATTGCAACCTTATTAAAATTTTGCCAAAGCAATAGAGATTGGGCACTAATTACTTTAAGCACCATATGGAAGAACATTGGTGCTTTTTATGAGGAAAATATTGAAATTTTCATTTATTAATCACAGATCAAATGGTTCATATGAAGGTTAAATTGAAACTAAAAAAACTTATTATTCATCCCTCTATAATATATGCTCACAATTATGCTTTTCAAAAGACCCCACTCCAGTCTAAACTTATAGAGTTATCTATTGACATTAAAGCCTCGTAGTTATTGCTTGGTGACTTCAAATCAGTTATACATTCGAATGAAGCAGAAGGGAATAGCTTCATCAGATCTTTCTGTAAGGATATGAGGAATCATGTGAATGAAATCCAAGTTATAAACCTACCTTATAGAGGTAACTTTTATATATGGAACAATAAACAGAAAGAAACTTGTTCCTAATAAAGAAACTGGATTAGAACCTTGCCAATCTTGAATGGTATCACACCTTTCCTTAATGCAAAGCTCTCTTCCCTAATCCAAGTTTCTTGGATCACTCCCTAATCATAATTCATATGTCATTTATAAATGCTCCAACTAAAACTCTTTTCATATTCAGTAATTTTCTATTCGATTTGGCTTTCTTTAATAATGCAAACTTAAAAGAGCTTATCTTTATTGTTTATGGGCACTAAACTATTCACTTATACAAAGAAGTTTCATTATATAAAGGAGGATCTCAAAACGCTATATAGGCAGAAATCATCTAGGATCAATTGTCCCATAAAGAAATAGAGTTACTTTATAAACAATTGAAAATGCTTTGATATCTTTAAGTTCATCCAAAGCACTAGGGCTAGAAGATTTCAATGTTAATTTTTCCTTAAGTGCTAATCAGTAAAAAAAATATCTGTGGATGCAATTCTTGAATTTTTTCATGAAAAAGAGATTGAAAAAGGAGATAAATTCGATCTTCATAAACCTTATTCCCAAAGGAAAGGAGCAACACACAATGAAGAATTTGCTACCTATAACTTGTTACGATTCCATCTTCAAGGTAATATCAAAGCCACTTGTAGACAAGTTAAAAGTGGTTCATATGGATCACTTGTAAGGAGCATATATTCTAGGTGGGCAAATTAGGGATAGTATCATCACAGTCCAAGAATTGTTTAAGCATTACACTAGGAGAAGAGGTAGAAGAAACTATAACCTTAAAGCAGACTTCCAAAATGCCTCCGATATAGATTGGTCCTACATCTTAAACACTCTCAAGGCTTATAAATTCCTTGTAATCTTCAGAAAATGGATTGAGTAGTGTCTTACAACTATAACTTTTAAAATTTTGATAAACGGAGAACCTATAAGCACAATCAAAGTGTCTAAGGGACTTAGGCAAGGGGATCCTATATCCCCTTACCTATTCTCAATAGTGATGGATGTCTTCAAGGAGCTCCTTAAACTAGTTATGGAAAGAAAAAGTTGTTTTTAAATACCTTTCCAGGTAAAGGAAGCTTAAAATCTAATTCTGATGATAATTTTATATCTTCCTTCATCACTTCTTCGAACATATTCAATAATCTTTAAAGATTGGGTGCAAATAAACTCAAAAGCAGTATATTCCTATTTGGAAGTGCTATACATTAGGACATTTCGTTATCTTCCCTCACAAGGTTCAAGGTTATTCAACCCCCTATCGAATATTTTAGAATACTAATGTCTTCAACCAAACCATTATCCACAAACTTCAAACCTATAGTTGATAGAATTCATAATAGAATGAATAGTTAGTGATCTAAGTCATTATTTCTAGCTGGCAGAGCATAGTTGATCAACTTAATTATGAACTTTATCAATGTATACTAGGCTTAACATTTATTCCTCCCTCGATTCATAATCAAGCCTATAGATAAAATACTCAAAAGATTCTTGTTGTCTGCTTGTAAGGCAAATAATTCAAAGTCAAAAGTCAAGTGGTCAGACATCTATCAACTAAAGCAGCAAAGGGGATTAAGTGTTCTTCCACTCAAGGTAACCAATATAGTGATGCTAAATAGAAGAATTTAGAGGTTGTTCAAAGATAAACATGCTTTGTGGGTTAAGCAAGTACATGTCTATAATATTAAAAAAGCATAACTTTTGGAACTTTAAATCACCTTTTAATGTGTCCTCAATCATGAAGTTCCTTGTCAATATAAGAGATAAAATAACAATGGAGTGCATCAGTGCAATTGGCAATATAAACAATTCCTATTTTTGGTCTAATAACTAGTCCTCCTTTTGGAAAACATTGATGCCACTTTAGGTGTTCTTTCAAAAGAATGCCTTAATATCCCTAAGTCTTTTCTAATCGTGACATTGTCATCAACTCCCTCCTAACATTAAATATACCCACTTTCTTATTTAGATTTGTGCTTCACCTTGATGCTAAGGATAAACTCATCTAAAAAGTAACTACCTCATAAGTATTCACTAATACCTTTTGTAGAAAGCTCCTCGGTTTTTTCACTCCAAGAGTTGTTTGGTACAAGTTAGTTTGGGGCAAACACTCATTTCCTCTAACATTTTACACTCTATAGGTAGTAGTTAAGGGCAAGCTTTCTACAGTGAATAGGTTATCTAAATTATTTCAAATTGGTCCATTCTCTATAAATTTTTAAATACTCAACCATCTTTTATTTCAATGTGATTATACCAAAATGGCATGGATTGAAATGTTAAACCTATGCAATTTGGATAATGCACCTAGTAATTGGCATGATTATGCAATTTGGATAATGCACCTAGTAATTGGCATGAAATAGTTAATTGGAGCTTGAAAATCAAACAAAGAAGAAGGGGATGAATGGGTTTATCATACAGTATTGTCGTATATGGTTACTTATCCATAAGATGAGAGAAATAGAAGAATATTTTTCAGCCAAAGAAAAAAATAGTGAAGTGTCTATCAAAATGTTAATTGATTTGATAAGGTTTAATGGTTAATTTATCAGCATTATCTAAAATGCAACTTACACATTAGCTAAAATTTGAACATTTAACTCGTAATGTGCCTTATTTTATGGTACAGAATTACACAACTTTTGTAAATTATTTGTTAGCATATGATATGGTATAGGTTGTAGTTTGTAATCTTAGTCAATCTCCTTTGCTAATTTTGTATATTACTTCTTGCCCTTATAAGCTTTTTATATTAAAAAAAGGTCGGAAAACTTATTAGTCCTCCAAATTTGTCCAACTTGCAAATGATACTAATTTTCCTTAGTTATTTATTCAATTAATGTACAAATAGATATTCATCAAGCATACAAGTTTTAAACGAATAAAGATAATTTCATAACACGCAATTTCTAATCATCTATGGTTTAATCATGCACTTTCAATTGGGTTAGATATAGCAACTCAACAAATTTTCCATATGTCATCCAGCCCTATTTGCATCTTCCAAGATTAAGTGAGTTTGATATAGTTAAATTTAAGTGCATGTACAACCTCATTCTTGAAGATTAAGTGCTCAAAACTATTGAACTTCTAATAGTCTAAAGGCATTCATGTGATCTAGTCTCTAAAAGTTTAATTGGCACTCCCTTATAAGGCCTAGTGCTGCATAGAATGGCAGATGTATTGTAAGGCTTTGTCCCTATCCTAATTAATTAATTAATTAATATTTACATTTTTTAGAAAAATGAATACTAACAGTTTTGCAGTAAAATGTGGATTAAAAGTTCTCTCTGTTGCACACATTTAGGAATGAAAGATAAAAATCATCAGAGTAATTCTTCGTTACTTATTCTTCCAAAATAATTACTATATTGAACAGGTAAAATTTCCTTTAAAGAACATAAGAAAGTCAATATGAAAAGAATCTTGGAATTTAGTAGTTTCAAATGGATTCAACGCTTAAAAGATTAATCTCACAATGGAAACATATGGTGGGAGACCTGATCTCAATATAATAAGCAATAAAAGAATCAAGTCATATCTATTAAAAAAAAGGAGTTGAAATAAAAGTAAGCTAGCTCACTTGCTGTCCACGCGTTACAAGTTTCCTAAACTAGGAAAAAACAGGGCACTAACTCTTAAAATAGAAAGATTGGAAATTTAACTAAACAATATTCATGTAACATATGCAAATTACAATCAGTCCTGTCAATCCGTACCACATTATATACAAGAAAGGGATCAAAATGGAACAACAAAATGAGAAAGGAAATCTGGACCATCCCCACATAGAAAGTTGAACAGCTATGAGAGGCATAAGGTGGACCTGATTTTACTAAGTGTATAAAGATGAGAAACATAAAAGTTAGTGGAAGTGAATCATCTTACTAGATCTTATCGAAAAACTAGACCATATCTCAGACAAATTTATATCCAGAAATTTCACAGTGTAGGCTTACTATATGTTATGTAAAGTGGTGTACAGTTGATGAGTTGGTCACCATGTTCACATAAGGTGGTTTCCATATTAGTAAATTACTTTGTTTAGATTATGAATTTTCTAATGCTAGTTTACACATTTGTATCTAGCAGCTCATTATCTTACAAAGAAGATAATAAAGGAATCATATCCACGACACACTCTAAAGTTTGAGTTACCATGATAATTGTTGCACTTAAAACCAAACCTTCCAATATGTGAAAGTAATTCTTTTTGAAAAACTTGTATTGAAGAAAAATATTGACCCCTTATAAAGGAAAATAAGGTAAGTTTGATAGAACTCTAGTTTTTTAGCACTAGAGTAAGTCTGTATTATTGAAAGAAAGAGCACTTTATTGTTATTATAGTGGTGATTGTAAGAAACACCCCTAGAGCTGAATGCTCCTCAAAAAGAACAATCCTCTTTCTGCCCACATTAACTTTCTCCCCCTTCCTCCTCACTAACTTCTCAGCCTTAAAACCACCTAGTTTGAAACATTTCGTTTTGCGAACTCTGCCACTAACTAACTAACTCCCTTTTACATCTTCTTTCTTTCTCTTTGAGTATACTCTCCATATCCTAGGTTTATTCCGTTTTTTTAATTCTCCCCCTTTCCTAAATTATCCTCACCCATATCAATCCTAACATTCCTCCCCTTTGGAAGAGTAGCCTTGTCCTTCAGGCTGAATTGAAGGAATTGGCTGCGAATAACAAATTCATCCTCCTAATTAGCATTCTCCCTATGCTTTCCTTTCCATTTAATCAACCATTGGCAGTATGAATACCCTATCTTAGTGATTACCTTACTAGCTATCACACTTTTGGTTCTACAACCTCTTCTAATTCCATTTCTAAACCTTCAGGCAAAGTTGTCTTCACCAAATAGTTCCTCACAACCTTCTTGAGTTGAGATACTTGAAACACTAGATGGATCCTAGAGTTTAGGGGTAGTTGGAACTTATAAGTGACTGCCCCATGTTTTTCCATAATTTGAAAAGGCCCAAAGTATCTGGCTACTAATTTTTGATCAGTATGTTTGCCCACCAACAACTGTTTATGGGGGGAGTTTAAGAAAAACCCACTGTCTCACTTGAAAAGACTACGAAGTTCTTTCTCTATCTGCATATTTCTTCATTTGTTCCTACGCCCTATTCAAATTATATTTAAGTTGATTCAACGCTTCATCTTTATCTAATAGTTCTCTAGCCACAACCTCCACTTTAGTCTCTCCTTGTAAATACCGTACCAGTGATGAGGATCTTCTCCCATAAACAACCTCAAATGGAGTTGAACCTGTAGACATATGGAAGGTGGTATTGTACCACAGTTCTGCCCACGAAATCTAAGAAGACCAATTTCTAGGTTGTTTGGAAGTGAAGCACCTCAAGTAAGTTTCCAAACACTTCCTGGGAAGTTTCCACACACCTGTTTAGAACTTTCTGTTTATCCATCTATTTTTGGATGATAAAAAGAGCTCATTTTAACCATAGTACCTTACATACTAAATAACACCCTCTAGAAAAGACTAATAAACAAAGGGTCACGATTATTGATGATGGATTGTGGCACTCCAATATAGGCGTACAAATTTTTTAATGAACACCTCAGTCATATTTTTATAGTATAAGGGGTGTTTTATTAGGATAAAATAGCCATATTTAGATAAACGATCCACCACGACTAGCACTGCTTCATACCTCTTAGATTTAGGAAGTCCGATAATAAAATCTATAGAAATGTCTTCCAAAATCTGATTTAGAAAAGCTAAAGGTTGTAGTAGATACTCAAGAGATGTGGCAGTATATTTCCACTATTGACAAGTATCACAAGACTTGAGAAAATCCTAAATGCATTTCTTCATTACGATCCAATACAGATTGTTCATGATTCTCCTATAGGTTCGTAGATAACCTGAATGCCCTCCGATAGGGGAAGAATGAAATTCCTTTAAGAGAATTGGAATAAACATGGATGTAGTTGAAATCACCACCTGCCCTTTGTACAATAGAATCCCTTGATGCCATAAAAACCCTATTGTAGAGTGTGGATCTTGTTGCAAATCCCTTATAATTCCACACAAGGTGGGATCTTACTGCATCTCCTAACGAAGGGTTTATCCATTTGCCTACTATGGATAAGAGATGATGGTTTTCAACTCCCCTTCATCATACACTTTGTGAAAACAAATCAGACGCCTTATTTTCTGGTCCTAGTTTATAAATGACTTCAAAATGATAACCCAAAAGCTTATTCATCCAACATTGCTGATTTATAGTTGTCACCCGCTATTGCAATAAATGTTGAAGACTTTTCTATCTGAATATACCATAAATGATTTGCCAAGCAAATAATGATGCCAATGATGCACTGCCAACACCAAAGCCATTAGCTTCTTCTCATATGCTGATTTAGAAAGATTCCTCTCTGAAAATGCCTCACTGTAGTAGGCTATCAGCCTCCTGTTTTGCATCAACACTAAACCTAATCCCTTTCTTGAACCATCACATTCAATCTCAAAGGGTTGGGAAAAATTTGGAAAAACTAATACTGGAGATGTAGTCAATACTTTTTTTAAGGCTTCAGAGGACTCTAAGGCCACTGTATTCCAATGAACTCCTTTTTCTTTGTTAGATCCATAGTGACTTAGCTATTTGCCATAATTCATTATAAACTTACGACAATACCCCATCAACCCTAAGAAGCCCTCTACCCCCATAGCATTTCGAGGAATAGGTCAAGTTAAAATACTTTTAATCTTTAGGGGATCAACTACTACCCCCTCACCAGAAATGACATGACCTAAATAGTCCATCGGCTATCTCCCAAAACTACACTTCTCTTTGTTTATCATAAACTGATTCTTTTTTAAAACCTCTGATATGCTTGATAGATGGAAAATATGAGTATTCCAATCAACACTATATATCAGAATGCAGTCAAAGAACACCAGAATAAACCTTTTAAGAAAAGGCCTAAAAATGTTATTCATTGTAGATTGGAAGGTAGTTAGTGCATTGGTCAATCCAAACAACATTATTAAAAACTCATAGTGGTCATCATGTGTTCGGAAAGTTGTTTTGTGGACATCTTCATTCTTGACCTTAATTTGGTGATACCCAAATTTGAGATCTAACTTAAAGAAAAAATAAGCATCGTGCAACTCATCTAAAAGTTCATCCACCATCGAAATAGGATATTTTTCTAGTATGGTAGCCTTATTTAAGGCCCTATAATCTACGCATATTGTCCATGAAGCATCTTTATTAACCAAAATTACGGGAATGGAATAAGCACTTGAGCTAGGTCATATGATGCCTAATTGTAACATTTGCTGAACCCATTTCTCAATCTCATCTTTATGATGGTGTGGGTATCTATAGGGTCTCACACTGATTGGACCTTGTCCTTGTTCTAAAACAATAGAATGAGAATGATTCCTTTGGTAAGGTAGTCCTTGAATCTTTTGGAATACCTCTGGGAATTTGTTCAGCACCAAATTCAGCCTCTACTATTCTTTACTGCCAAGTTGTGTCTGATGCTCCCCTTTTTTCAGCAACTACTTCAACTAATCTAAAAACACCCTATAAACTTGTTAGTAGGTTATGCAAAGGTACTAGACCCTCGTAATACAAGCTTCCCCTTCTCTATATTGCCCTTATTTTTTCCTTACCACACAACTCCATAGTTTGACCAACATATTGGAATTGTAAGATCATAGCCTTCCAATCCACGATGACCTTCCTAAGGTCTGCAACCAAGCAAACCCAAAAATGAAATCCATTCCTCCTAAATCTAGTATGTAAGCATCTATCTTTAAGTCTAGCTACCCAAGCCAAATAGGATCCCCTTTACATCTTCCTTTAGTCGTTACCTTATAGCCATCGCCTAATCTGATTCCCAAAGTCATTGTTAGGTCTATAGTTAACATAAGACCAGTAGCTAATTCAAAGGAAATAAAATTGTGGCTTGCTCCACTATCCACCAATACCATAATGGGAACCCTATTTATTTTCCCTTCCAACCTCATGGTTTTATTTTTAGATACTAGTGCTTTATTCACCCCCTAACACCCCCATGGTTATGCATTCTAATGCTACCTCTTTATCCTCCGCCTCAATGGCTATTATTTCTCCCTCTTCGTTTAATTTTTCATTGTCATCCAAAACCAGTAACCTTAGTTGTCCCTCCGAACACTAATGTAATTGGTGAAATCTCTCCCTATATTGAAAACAAAGTCCCTTAGCCTTTTTATCCATGACTTCTTGGTATGAGATATGAGGCAAACCCATATTTCTCTCTATCAACGCCCTCCTTTCTCCCTCTAATTGCCTTATTGGTGTCGTTATAAAGGGTGTAGAAGCTTGGTTCTGTGCTGGAGCATTGGGTCGGTACCCAAGTAGCTCTTGAGTTCTACCCACTCTATATTCCCTAGGAAAATTCGCTCGTCTTGTATGACCTGACTCTTTAGGGTTTAGGTTAACTCGATAATGGCTCCTAAAATGGCCATCTTAGCGCTGACTTTAGGTGCGATGTTGAGAGACCCAACTCTTGATACCTCCTTGCTCACTGCACACCTCTTCTTCGACAGCCTTTACCATTTTCATCAGCTAATACCTACTCATCGGACTAAACTTACATACCCTTCATCTAATATCCAATCTCAACCCACTCACGAAATATTCCATAAACTATTCCTCCAATGACAATACAAATTCAAAAGCCTTAATGTACTCTTCAACTGTATCAGTTTGTCACAGGTCAGAAAGTTCTTTAAATGGATTCTCAAAACTCCTCCCTCCATGTTGGCCTATTAAAGCTTTCTTAAACTTCTCCCAATTTAGTTATACCTTCGTCTCTCTTAGAAAGTTAAACCAATGAATGGTTGATCCCTCTATACTTAAGAGAAATAGTTTGGTTTTTACCTCTCTGAGGTATTATGAACCTGGAAGTATACTTCTGCTCTAGTGATCCACCCCACAGGATCAGACCCATCAAATATGGGTAGTTTAATCTTATGTGCAAACATTATATATTCCTCCATATCGAAAGAGGATTGCTCCAGTTGTATGGGCTATTGAGGATGTTGATTAATCCTTTCACCAGCCGTAGTTTGCCCTTTCCCCGAGGTATCACTCCCCTGTCCTTCCTCTGGTCTCTTACCTATCATCTTACTCATTTCTAGCAACAATGCCCCGCTACATTTCCCCTATAGCCATTCTTATGGATGATTGAATATCTTCAACCCTAGTCACTAAACTAGCCATATGAGATTCCAACAAGTCTACTCTATCAAACATCTTTGGTGGCATGAATGTAGAACAGATCCTCCCTTCCTAGTATCCAGCAGGTTGGACCAATGATAGAACTCTAGTTTTTTAGCACTAGAGTAAGTTTGTATTATTAAATGAAAGAGTATTGTATTGCTATTACAATGGTGATTCTAAGAAACAACCCTAGAGCTTAATGCTCTTTAGAAAGAACAATCCTCTTTCTGCCTACAAATGTAGAACAGATCCTCCCTTCCTAGTATCCAGCAGGTTGGACCAATGATAGAACTCTAGTTTTTTAGCACTAGAG
>JANSVA010000216.1:17341891-17354437 GCA_025504915.1 Erythroxylum reticulatum
CCAAGACAATTTTAAACACTCATAACCCGTTCCAAATGACTATTCTACCCTTCCCATCGGTGATGGGATGTTACACATATAAGAGTAGACCAATTTCTTTCCCTTTCTATTTCATCCCTCTTTTAATATTTTTATTGTCCGTAAGTTCTAAATTTAGTGTTTATTTTTATATGTTGAGGATAATGTACATCTTAGGTATGGAAAGGGAAATATTTATTTTCAGGCCTAGTATATTTAACCTTAGTGAATTAATGTCATCATAATTAACATAATAAGCAATGATTATGCAATTATTTACATTGAAAGAAGAATAATTAAGATGTTTATTTGAATTTTGATTACTTTTTTGATTAAATTAGTTTACGAAAATATATAGGATCATTAAAAACTAAAATTGTTTTACGTTGATCTAATGATTTGAAAATGGATGTTTAATATTCATAATGACACTTTTGTACATCTTAAACATATTTTGACTTAGAAAGACGTATTTTAAGTTAGAAAGTGAGTTCTATTTCAAGAATTTTAGATTCCTACCAAAAAAAAGTGTGTGAATAAATGAGAGTAAATAATTTCACTTTGTTGGCTTTAATCTAAGTAACAAGATTTAAAGTTCAAGAGTGATGTTGGCAACAATTTAAATTACTGACCTGAGTAACTAGGAGTATTCATGCTAAGGTATTTACTTTTACGTAACAAGGTTAAATAACTTTTCAATCAAGCCTCTAATTCTCTTTCATTATTTTAATAATAGGTGTTATTATTTTTTTTAGTTTAGGTTATTAAAATGTTTGAAAATGAAAGCTTTTTTCTCATTTTTGTCTACTTTATACATTAATTAAAAGTATATAAAATAAATTGATGTTTGAAGGATTATATGATTGAATTGAATTAAGTAATGATTTAATGGAAGTATCTAAGTACCTAAGTATTTGATGACTAATGTAATTGAATAGATGATGAAGAGTCTTGATTTACGTAATTAATGTTTTTTATTTTTTACTGTAATTGTTACTTGTTTAAGTTAAAAGTTAATGAAAAATTTTTGTTTTAGGACAAGCAAAAATTTAACTATGAGGGGTATGTTTGTGCATGAAAATGCACATATTTTCTTAAGTATTTTCTTAATTTTGATGTTAAATTACATTATTTTATTTAGTTATTAAATTTTTTAGTAATTATGATAAATTGTCATTTGGATGAGATCATTCAATATTGAAGGCTAT
The DNA here is from genome assembly GCA_025504915.1 of Erythroxylum reticulatum. NCBI lineage: Eukaryota > Viridiplantae > Streptophyta > Magnoliopsida > Malpighiales > Erythroxylaceae > Erythroxylum > Erythroxylum reticulatum. Next base: position 17,343,118 of record JANSVA010000216.1, read on the forward strand.
TTTAAGTAAAATACATGAAGAAAAACACAATTTTTAAAGGAAAATGATCTAGTCCCTATTTGTGTGCCAACTTATGTCCTTTATAAATTAATTGCAGTAAGAGAAATGGTTTAGAATACATCCGGAAAAAAATAATGTTTGACAATTAAGAATGTATATAGAGTAACGCGGACTAAGCCATAATCATCATATAGTTTATGCACTAATTTAAAGAAAAATAGTGAGATCCACAATATAGGGGCGTGGTAATGTCAGAGATTACATACTAATTCCAAGGTAAATAAGGAGATCCATAACCCAAAGATATAGTTGTTCTAGGGATCATGTACTATTTCTAAAAGACTTAAATAGATCTATGGGCTGGCCCATAGTCCTGGCTTAGACCATATCCATGAGTGTGATAAATTATATAAAGCATAAAATCCTAAATTTTTAGAAGAATATTAGAGACTTTACATTTTAGGCACATCTTTTTCTCTTTAAAAATTTAGAACCCTCTCGAGGCTAACTTTAAGGCTATTTATATCAAATAATTATTATTCATACATTATCTCAACAAATCAATCTGTTAGCAATATCAGGAATATTGTCTAGATTTATTTCTATTACGTTTTCATTATTTTTTGTCTATTAATTTTGTTGTTATGACTATGATTAGTGGCTAAACATTTTATATGTTTACATAGAAAACCTTAGTCTTTGTTTATGTATGGATTGATTCATTTTAATTTATGAATTGGATATCCTTTTGTGCATTGCCTTTCATTGATTTGAATGCATGATTTAGTGATGCTAAAGACTAAATTTGATTTTTATCAATTATATATGCCTTATGTCAGCTACCTATGAGTTGATCGTGACTTAAGTAATACGGGTTGAACGAGGTCCTCAAAAGAAGCCAATGTAATCTTTTTATTCTTATGCTAAAACCTTTCATAGGAATTCACAGATCATAGTGTAGTCAAATGAGTGATAGGAATGGTATAGATACAGATTAAACATCTAGAGAATATATGGTTATAACTTGGGAGACTACAATTTTGTTGTTTAGGTGATCTTGTCAATCTACTTAAATATATCCATTCTAGGTTAATCCATTCATGAAACAAAAATAAGGGTAGGGGAAGTAATTTTCTAAATATTGATATTTGATTGAGTTATTTTTTTAATTTCCTAGGAAGTGCCATCTAAATAGGTGTTGTAGGGTAGGACACCGCATATGTGATGATTTAAAAGTGAAAAATCTACTAAAACTTGAAGTTCTTTAGTAGCTTATACCATATTCATATTACTAACGTGAAGAGGAAAACAAAAGTAAGCTTGGAGTTCTCTTTGGCCATAGTTATACTAATAAGGTTTGTAATGTTTTCATCTTTGTTAGTAGATGAGTTTAGATTAGTAAAGAAGTATTGGTTGGTGAATTTTCAAAGATACATTGGTGGAAAATGGTGACTATTATTGTTTAAGGTCTTGAAGTGTATTCCATACCATTTTTCAATAGAAGTTTCAAGCATACTTGGACAATGTTGATGATGACACTAGGTTTCAAGTTAGAAGATAAGCTCCGTAATTGAAATTTTAGAGAAAGGAAACATGGTTATTTTAGAACCAACCACTTTTTAAGAAGAAAAAATTGAAGGTGATTATATTACATATATGGAAAAGAATTTGAAAATGATAAAAAGAATTATATGCAAATTATTAGACCAAGTGAAGTTCTGACGTATGGTAGCAATAATAATAAAATATGTTACTAGTAATGTTTTTCTCTTTGGAGATATTAATAAGTTAATATGTAAAAGATCAAGTTCAATAGAAGGGTAAGTAAGCACAAGAATTAATTGAATCAATTAAACAAACAAATGATAAATAAAATGAGAAAAGTAGAGTTCATATGCTACTTAAGAAAGTTTCAATTGGAATTTAGTTAAAGAACTATGAATAAGAAGGAATCAAGCCTATTAAGATTTAATGAAATAGGAATCAATTATTGCCTAATCATTTACAGTTATCACATTGCATATACTTTCTCATAATCAAGAGAAAATTTGAAAAGGTTTTAAAGAAAACTCTCTTGATTCATCAAAATATTTTTTAAAATTTTTTAAATGGTTTTGTATCAATTTTTCAAATAGTGTGATAGGATCTTTGGAAGACCTTGAAAAGTTTTGAAAAAAAAAACTTATTTCAAGAAGCTTGGTCTATCAATATGAGAATTTGGGTAACTAATGTTAGGTTTTGGATAGACTGGTCAATGAGTATGGTATTAAAGTAAATCAACTAAACGTAAAACTTCTTGTAAGTTAAAAAGGAAGAGATCAAAGAAATTATTTTTAATGATATATAACAAATATATGACGCAAAATAATAAGAATAATTTTGAAGTGATGCAATTTAAGATTTTTAACATAGATGTTCTATGTAATTATAACTTAAAGGTTGATGAATTAATATTCATAGATATTACAAAAGTTTCACTTCTTTCCTGGAAGAGCACGTCGAGACTTAAATTTATATTATATGATATTTTTACAAAGTTATAGAATTAATTTATCACTATGTAATTATATGTCATAATTGTTGGACACTAGTTGACAATCTTCGATAATTCAAGTGATAGGACTTAAAGAGGATCCGTAAACTTTTTCCACCTAATACACTAACAAGTCTTATCTGAAATGCCTGAGAGGAAATGGGGAATGAAAGGATGGTATAACGCGGTTTGAAATTCCAATCTTACTCTCATGGTTTCAATTCTACTATGACTCGTTGATAAATAAAAGCTTCCAACTCTGGATAGATTGAGCTTCCTTAACTCAAATTATACTTGCTACCTTTACAAGAGTGCACTAAAGTCCACTATCTTTTTTTTAGTGTCAATTCTTAACTAGCATTTGGAATACTATCCTAAAACTGTGTCAAATTAACTCATATTGCAAGAATGTAGAAGAATGCCTTAATTGGCTTGTGCAGGGCAGAGGGAGCTATAAGGAAGATTGGACTGTATACATCATATGCACGAGCGCAACCATACATAACATTTGGAGGGAAAGATGCAATAGTTGCTTCAAAGGAATAGAGAACCTGAAGCAATTGGTCCAAGAGCAGTGCTTATTGTCGATAAGAGAACAATTGATGCATGGTGAGAATGCAAAGCATGCAAATTAGCCAAATCATACACTAAGAATGGTGGGAATTTCCTTGTCGTTAATCTATGGAGGGCTATCAAGTTAACATGAGAATGTGGAAAAGCAATAATTCTAAAAGGAGAGGTGGAATGAATCTCAAAGCATTCAAATAACAGCTTCTTACTTACAAACAATATAGGATCCATCTCATTATAAAGGAACATGAAAGCACTTACGAGAAGGTAGCTTCGAATAATCAGTGGATAACTACCCAGATCTTCAATGGATGGATTTCTTAAAGATATCAAGGGTTCATATGCAGTCTATGTTAGCCCCAATTTAATCTTGTAACAAGAAAAAACTCATGAAATCTTTGTTTCTATGTTTATTTTTAGTTTTTTTTATTTTCTATAAATTCGGTAAAAAAATTATGTGTTTGGCTTTTTAGTTTCTTTTAATTTTTAAAAATTACAAAAACCATAAAAACGGTTTTGTTTTATTTTTTTTTCATAATCTAATTTACTATCAATTAAATATATATTATTTAAGTATTTAATATATTGATTTTAAATAAGAATTATGTATAATTTAATTTAATTTAAATAATTATTAATAAATATAATTAAATTTAAAATATTTTCAAATTGATTTAATAATTAAAATATATTTAAATTTGACATTAATTTTATTAATATTTTTAATAAATATTATATAAGTAATTAAAATAAATTTATTTAATTAAAAATAATTTATCATTAAATTTTATCTAATATACAATTATTATCAATGATAAAAATATAATTACATTAACAATTAATCAAGTTTTTGTTTTTATTTTAAAAACAGAAACTAAAAATTAAAAATTTAAAAATAAAATCAAACGGCCTGTAATAATGCATCCAAGTGAAAAGAAAGGAAAAAAAAACGATACCTTTCACGACAGAACTAGGCCGAGCACAACCTCAAAATCAAAGATCCAACGGACGAGTAGGCTCTAAACATACCACGGGCGGCGTAATTTGCATTGCTTCTTGAAGAGACAGGTTTGCCCCTTCGGCTATTTGACAGTATAGCTTGCATTGCTTCTGGAAGAGACAGTGGAGCTAAAATTCGAAGCAGAACACAAACGTCGTATCGCGCATTTCTCTCGCTGTCCTACTCCTTCCGCCAAACCAATGTTGTACTTCCTAGGTATTCTTTTGTAATTGTTAGCTCTTTCCTTGTTCTCATCGCAATGGAAACCACATCAATGCTTCTCCACTCCAAAACAATTCCTTTTGGTTTCACTATCACGAACAACTCCATAAAGGGCTACGGTAAATTTTCTGCTGGGCATTTTAACAAACACTTTCAGTTCCATCTACCCAATGTCAAGTTTCACTCTCATCCAAACACTCCGCCAAATTCGTTATTGTCACGAAATAACATAGCATCATTGCCCAAGAGGTCCCAAAATTTGCCTCCTCTCGAGTGCTCCTACTCTGGCTCTACAAGCACAGACTCTTCCCGGAACCACCCATTGCTGAAAGTGTTCAAAGACCTATCTTTCAAAAAATTGGGAGATACCCTTTTGCATTTAACCCCGATTGATGTCATTAAGTGGTCTGGTTTCTTATCTGTTGCAATTGCAGCCACAAAATGGACCGTCAATTTCCTTCTCAATCCATTTTTTTGGATGTATTTTAGCTGGAGTTGGTTGTTTTGGCCTTGGTTTGTGGCTATATCGCTCGCAGTTTACGGGATTTATTGCTTTTACAAACATTCATTAGGTGAAGCAGGTATCTTTGAACAAGTTGCTGTTGTTACTTCACTCTTTACTTGGCTGACTCTTGTTCCTCCTGCCCACTTCAATGGCTACCTTGAAGGATGGCCTTTTGTATTCTTCCTTGTCTACCATTATTTCTTCTTCTTCAATGTTAGTGTAAGGAGACGTTTATATGGAGATTACTTTGCCCGCTCACATGATCCCAAATGGGACTTGAATCCACCCAAATGGTATAGAATTTTGTTCTGCTTTGGAATCATGGTAGGCCACTGGCTTGCAGCTTTTGAAGGTCCTGAACTGCACCTTATTTCCGGTGGGTGGAGCAATGTGGGGATTTGGACTCTGATTGCGGCAACTTTGCTTGTGCAGTATAACTCAACATTTTATCTTGCCAAGTATTCAGAGAAGGTGATTGTGCCTACTGCTGTTGTACAATTTGGGCCGTATAGGTGGGTCAGGCACCCGATATATTCGTCGACAATGTTCCTGTTTGCAACTTATTTTGCTGCACTCCGTGCACCTTTGAGCTTGTTGTTTGTGATGCTGGTTTGTTTGATCTATTATGCTCAGAAGTCAAAAATGGAGGAAGCTATACTGATTGAAGCTTTTGGTGAGAAGTACTTAGAATACATGAATAGGGTTCGATACAAGTTTATTCCTTTTTTGTATTAGGCAGCTACTAGTTTTGCAGTTGATAGCTGTGGAACATCTTCAGTTTGCTCGATGCAAATAGTTTCCTAAGAAGCCAAAAGATCCACTGCATAGAACTGAATTCCTAGTCATCATTGTAATTTGTGTCTTTTCCTGTCTTTGTCTTGTGTCTCAGAACCTGTATTTTACATGGTCGAAATATTTCTATCCTTATATGACATCTTCTTTAAATGATGGTTGCTTTAATTTCATCAAAAACTATTGCCACTGAATTTCGCTTAGGTGCATGCATATGCTCTGATCTAATATGTGCTTGATTCTTTGCCAATACTTACCTTGAATATTGTTGTATATTTTTAGTTGGGTTAAATTGAGAATCCTAAATGCACTCAACCTAATATGGAGAAGCTATGGTCAGTTGGCACATTCCTCTTGCAGACATGATGATTGAGCAAACAAGGATCATAATGTATTTTTTGAGTTTCATTCAAACAAGATATTCATAAATACACCACTTACATTCTCAACCTAATTTGGAGAACCTGCAATAGTTGCCACATTCTTCTTGCAGTTGCTGGGATTGTAAACAAGAACATGTACTGAATAATGATTTTGTTGTTTTGGAATTGTACTATGGTTCATGGAGAATATAATGGTGACAATAGGAAAGGTTAAGAATTTAAGAACATATCTTATAGGAACACTTATTTTTGCATTTTTTGTTTGTTTAGTCAGAAAGCATCTACAATTCTAGTATGGTGTCATCATTTCCCTCTTTTACAATCTTTCTTAGTTTAGTTCATTGCAATTTTTCTTTCCAAGTTAATGTAAGGATGATTTTTCTCATAATGATCCTTTGTTAAATCAAAGCTTTAAGAGATCCAAATGGAAGAATAAATTAGTCACTTATGATACTTCTACTCTCCCTTCAAACCAATTCCTATTTCTATGAAGACATTGGATTCCTCTTGATCTATAAGTTCACTTCTTATTATTCTGAGTGGCACTTATGATTTCATTTTCAAAATATTTTGCTAGTTTTAGTAACTTGCTCCACGAAATTGAAAGATGGAAAAGTTTAGATTCAAGAAAACAAGAAGATGGTAGATTCAAATTAACCAAAATTAAATCTGATACGTAGGGTTTCAAATTTACCTACTAGACCTCACGAAGAACTTGCCTCAAGCAACCTAGATAAAGGGTAAAGAACAAATCAAAAATGTTGTTTAGGATCAAAATTACACCACAATCTGATTCAGTTTATAAGTAATATTCAATTCTTAAGTTGATAAGAACAAGAGGGGTTTCTCCTCTCAATATGGCCAACGGCACACACAAAATAAAATGATCAAAAGTTCTTCCAAAACCCTAAAACACAAGTATTTATACCTAAGCTTACTGTTAAAAGACTTGGGTTTAAAATACATGGAAGTCCAAAGTATAAATAAGTCCAAAATAGATCATAAGTATGCGCCTAATGGTCTGGTCTTATTGAAATGCCAAATCTGGTCATAAGTGCGCCTCCTCTTAGGCTTCAAATGACAAAGAATTACCTTACACATTATTCTTCAAGTTCCAAGTAAATCTGGTCCAAGGATTTGAGACAAATGGATCAATTTAGGTTGTGATCCAACTAGCTCTCCTCCAATAGGCTTGGCTAGCTTCATCCTCTCCATAAGTTGGCCCACATGCGTATAGAGAGCCTGTTTGAATCTCTCAATCCTAGCTCTGGATATAAATCCAATTGGAATGACTAGGCCAACCTCATCACATACACCATCTCTATGTTGATCCTTACTCCTGCTCACATCACATGGTATTTTCCATAGTTTTGGTACAAATCAAAAATCATTTCCTAACTTTCAAAATTAATTTGCACTTCAAGTTCAAATATTGTCTTAATGTCCTCTGTCCCACTATATCAGCTCATCATATCTAAACAACTCGTCTCATTCTCCATTTCATTGCTCATCTTTAATATAACACTTGTGGATACCATAAATGTCGTAATAATATTCAAAATACATGATTTATTTTCCCAAAATATTCCACTTTATCATAGAATAGATACCAACAAATGTTAAATGGTCATAAATACATGTACAAATGTAGAATACACACCAAATAGATGCATGCCAAAATGATCCAACACTCAAACATGGATGATTTACTTCCTTATTCTTCTTTTCAAAATCTTCTTCTCTCCTCTCTATGCTAACTTTCAGTTTAAAAGATAAATGATTATATAACTATATTTATTTACTAATGTTTAAGGTGTTTTGCTTGTTATTTAATATTTTTGTAGTCTTTGTAATACTTAATTAGCTTTAAGTGTTTTTGTAGGTGATAATTGCCTTCAAGATGAAAAGAAGAAGAATTTAGATGAAATCATGATATAAAATGAAGATTTGAAGCAACTTGAAGATACACGATCGTGTATAGTGATTGTGTAAGTCTCTGTAAGTATATGAAAATTGGAAAATATTATTTATGGCCATGTGAAGATACACGCTAGTGTATGTTGACATACACGGTCGTATATGTTGCCCGTGTAAGTCTTTGACCCCTTCTAAAATCACGAATTTAGGAGTTTGAATGATACAAGGTCACTTACACAATTTTTACTACAAAAGGACATTATTTGAGGCAAATTGAAGAGATGCATCCTTTAGTTATAAGAAATACAAAGAAGAGGCAGTTTTGAGCAGAGGTTAAGGAAAATAGATATTGTTGGACCCATTTTCGGAGCCCAACTATGCAGAAGGCATAAAGCGTGAACTTTGGGGGTGGTGGAAAAACTTATAACTTGGGAGCTAAAACCCTTTAGAAGCAAGGCAAGTTCGCCGCGACAAACTAAGAGTTTCACCGCGACGAAAATATATGAGAAATCCCATAGACCTCTTGATTCAATTACACCGCAGCGAGCGATTGAACTTCGTCGCAGCAAACCTTGGAAATTTATCTTCGCCGCGGCGAAGTCACCACATGTACAAAAATACTGCTTCGGGTGAAATATGTCGTGGAGAACTCTTGAATTCGCCGTGGCGAACCCGCGGAATAATCCCAAAAACCCAGAAATCCTATGCAAACATAACCTCTCATCAACTAATTCCTACAAACAAAAAGAAATTAAACATAAACACAAGCAAATTTCCAAACTCTTAATCTCATTTGTTAATCAAATGCATTGCGAAATAGTTGAAAGCTAAGAGCAAATATCGACCAGATTTCATTAATATCTAAAAGAAGAGTTTTACAAAGATGTAAGGGGCATTTCGAGCCACAATATATTATAATCCAAAATACCAAGTTTACATAAACTAGAAATGCCAAAATACGACTAAAGTCTTGTTTTACAAAACTAGCTTAAAATACAAAAACATTGCAAAAGTGGAGTGATGCCTCGACTCTTGGTTACTCGATCTCTTACTCATCACCTGAAGATGGTGGAGGAACGGGGGGTGAGCTTGAAAGCTCGTGGATAACAAGTTTATAACGGAGAAATAAGCAAAAATCATTGAAATATTTATTTGTCATGGAAAAATTCTTATTGAATCATAAAATGCATAATTCTCAAATTCTCAACTAATTCACAATAACGCAAATCATGTATGCATCAACTTGTCGACATATCATAAGAACATAAGTACATCATAATGGTTTGAGTGGATCCAAAAACAAAACGTATTACACATTTCCACATAATGGTCCTGTATAACCGTGAACATAACGTACTATTGCAATCCCATTTAATGGTCTTGTGTAGTCGTGAACTTATAGGAGTCCGTAAATGAGCTCTATACCACTAGCGGGAAGGCGGGAGAAGCCTTTTATCAAAGTACACTTGACTTAACTTAGGGGACCACCACAAACCCATATAATCATGCATTTCACATCTTGTAAACATATTCCATCAAATGGCATTTTTCCAAAACTTGATTTCATAACCATAATATTGGTTCAAAAATCAATATCCTTTCGAAATCATTTTCATCATTTATTTCATAAACCAATAACACAATTCATATACAAACATATGGCACTTTCTTAAAGCATTCAAAAAGCCTTAATGGCACATTTATAACACAATTGAAGTCATTTAAACTTTCTTGGTTTAGAAGAAACATTAGGGGCCTATTACTTAATTATAAAAATGTAACCCGCCTTGAAATCTTTGCTTATGAAATTGGATTAAGGATGTCTTTCCTCTTACTCCTCTTGCCTCTTTCGATCCCCTTCTTGATTTTCTTTAACAATACAAAATTCCAATTCAATAGGAATTCTAATTTGAGAACCCTAGGAAAATTCATTCACTAAAATGATTTTCGATTACTTAAGCCTATGCATTTCCTAAGCTTCATGAACCAAAACCCTTCCATAAATTCAAACCTTCAGGTCAATTTTTCATGATCATTTTGATCAAGTAAATGATGAAATTTTATAATAATTTATTCTATAAAAATGTTCCTCATTTTCTTAATTTTTTGATGATACTAAAATCATTCAATTTGTTTTAGTACTCTAAAAGTTATACACCAAACATTTTCGGGTCGTTCTTATACTAAAATAACATTTTGTGTTCAAATTCCATTCAAAACTTGAAATCCTTAGAGATGGAATTAGAACTTTATTTCATCATATAATTTGTAACTCTATGTCTCTAGTTTACTCCAAATCTTAAATCACTCCATTTGAATAACTTCACAAAAAGTTATACCTAAAATACTAAAGTATACTCAGTGCTGGAAAGTTGAGTTCATTGCGGCAAAACCCAGAAGTTTGTTGTAGCGAACTTGTCCAGAAACTTACACCGAGAACATATTTTGTGATATTTTTCATCTTTTTACTTCCCACCTTTCATATATAACCCATCTTAACCCTAAACCATCTCTTCTACTTAATTTTCAACTTCATTTCAACCCAATATCATTGACAAATACATCATAATCTATCTTTGATCATTAACCCTAAAAGAGAACATTTGCATATATCATTCATCTACAACTTTCTACCTATATTCAACTTCCTTTGAGTTTCATTTAACCATACCCATGAAATTTAAAGCATAACTTACTTGTTGAAGCTTCAAATTCTTCAAACTCTTCAAGAGCTCCAAAACCCTAGCTTCTCTCTTTTCTCTTCTTCTATTCTCGTGCTTCTCTCTTCTCAAACAAGACAACAAATTTTCTTCTTCTAACTTATACTCTTAATGGTTGGAAGATGTCCCTTTTGCCCTCCAATATAAGCCTTATGTCTTTTAAACTTAAGTGACTTGCCAATTTTGCCCTTGATACATTCTTACAACATTAATACTTTAATTCCATTAATCCATGCAATAAATCCTCCTAACTTTGACATAATAATTAAACTCCAATAAAATGATTTATCTAGCAAGACCAAAAAATTTATTCAGATCATGTTTAATAAAATAAATAAATAAATAAATTCAGGGCATAACATTTCTCCCCCTCTTAAAAGGATTTCATCCTTGAAATTATTACCTGAGTCATTGAAGAGGTATGGATACTTCTCTTTCATAGCTTCCAAGGGTTCCCACCTGGCCTCTTCCATCGAATAGTTTCTCCACAGGACTTTTACTAGTTGAACCGTCTTATTTTTTTAGATCTTTTCCTTAGTATCTAAGATCTCAACTAGAGTCTCCTCATAACTTAGATCATCTCTCAACTAAACCTCAGTGGTTCTAGAAAGCTATAGGTCCTTCTTTTAGTTTTCCATCGGTATGTAGTATGAAATTTTTAAACCTCTGGATTGAAAA
>JANSVA010000216.1:17356414-17368942 GCA_025504915.1 Erythroxylum reticulatum
AAGTAGTTTTTGTGGTGAGGTTTGAGGTGGGATGAATTTTGGCTTAAAGGATGGTTGGAATGGGCTGGTTCTTTGGTAAATATATGGCTCAGTTTGGGTGGGAGTTTGGTGGCTCTTTGATGTTTTAAATTGATCTCTCCCTTAAAAGAAATCCTCTTCACTTCATTGAAAGTGTCAAACGGATACGTCTTCACAAAGTCTTGCAACTCTTGATCAAAGCCTTTAACAAACCTTGTCACAATCACTTTCTTCTAAACCACTCTTCAATAAATATTGCTCAAATTCCATAACATACTCTTCAACTGGCTTTTTATTTTGAACCAAAGAAAACATTTTTTTCCAACATTTGCTGCCTATATTGAGGAGGCACAAATTTTTCTTCCAATTCTATCTTCATTCTATCCCGTATAGTGATTTTTGGCCTCCCTTCTCTAAGCCTCTTATTTTGCAAATTATCCTACCAAAGGGTAGCATACCCTCTCAATCTCATTGCAACTAACTTCACCTTTTAGCTCAAAAACTCTTTCAACTGTATATAACAACTTATTGAAAACATCAACATCAAGTTTCCCAACAAACTCAGGCAAATCAACTTTAATATTGAACATATCATCAATACGGTCATTTCTATCATTTCTAGGTTGATGAATTTGAGGGCCTCTAACTGGTCCTAAATGGCCAGCACCATATGGACCTCTACCTCTCCCTCGTTGACAGTTTCCACCTATTATAATGCCATAATCATGACCAGTAGCAATAGATTCAGTTACCTCATCATGAAATTCATCATCCACGGCTTGATGAGCATGGGAAGTGTCTCCTGGTTTCTCAAATGTACCTAAGGTAGCCTCCTTTGTCTTGGCAGCCTCACTTTCCAAGCAAAAAGTTTCAAACTTCTCCTTCTTGAGACTCATCTCATCGATTTTCGCAAATAACTTCTCCAAATCATTTAGAGTTGGACCTGATATGTTGGAGAGTCAAATCACAGTTCAAAAACCTGGCTCTGGTACCAATAATGATGGAGGAATGGTCTGAAAGTGATCAGAATAGGGTTTTGTGGTTATTGGAAAAGTTTTGGGCAATCTGGTTTTTATCGGATAAAACTGGAATAGGAAATATGAAGACATTTATGGGTTAATTAGTTAGATGTTGGTTTCGAGGAAAGAATAAAAATTGTATAAATTTTTGTGAAATACAATTTAGACACAAGAATCAGATTAATCGGATAAGGAATGATTAAGTTCTGGTGGATTTTGTGGTGACATGTTAATCTAGATGAAAACAGGAATTTTGAGGAGGCTGGGGTTCGAATTGGGTGAAAATGTCTTCTAGAGATTTTTAATTTAAGATGTGAGGAACAAACTTAAAGTAGGAAAATTTTTGATTTGATAAACACAAGAAATAGGAAATGGAAAACGAAATTAGATCTCGGACAGAATTCTGGAAATCGCACAACACACAAACGATTGAATGTTTTCGACAAACAAACAAGCCCTTTTGATTATTTTTGGAAAATAATCAAACCCAGTGATTGGTCTTTGGAAAAAAACAATCAAAACCCAGACAATTCCTTGCCAAAAGATTGAAAGAAAATCTCGACTTTTCCTTATATTTTTTTCTTAATAATATTGAATAAGAAACAAATGAGCTGAAATAGGAAGCAAATGGGTAGCCACAAAGTCAGCTCCTCACCTTTCCTATTCTACAATTTTTTTAGCTCATTAAAAAAGAAATAAAACCTGTAATAAACGTCTTACAAAATAGCTAAAATAAAACAAACGAAACAAGTCATTAAATCGGGCCAAAATAACAAATCCGGACCAAGATAAAACAGAAAATAAAACAAGTCTTTATATCAAACCAAATACTAGTTAAATTAGACCAAAGTAAGCCCAATTTAAATGTGAGAAAATCTACTACTCCTAGGCTTCGAACAACTCACTATGATTAGGTGCACAAACATAAGCTTTGAAGTCACCAAATGGGCTTAACATCACCTGGAACTTTAAGAACAAGTGTAGTCCAACGTCTTCTTCCTCCAAGACTTCAACCGACTCTTTTTGGACCTTATCTCCACCTGGTGGTTTTTCTCCAAGCCCCATGGCTTCCATATCTTCAACTGCAAGCTTGGATGGCCCTCCATCAAAATTTCTAATTTCTAATCCTCCTCTTCTATGCTATTGGCATCTCCTTATAGTGATAAGTGAAGAAAAAAAAGGCCTCATTACTCCAGTTGATTAATTTGGGGATTCTAAATATGAAGAGTTACTTAAAATCTCTAAAAGTGAATAGTTGCATTCTTCAGTGTTAGAGTATATATAAGCTTCATCAAACTCGATCAGACTATATGGTATCAAGTTTGTAAGATATGCAGCAGAAAAATGATTGATGCAGTTGGAGGTGGATATTTATGTGAAGGGTGCTCGAAAAATGATGAAGAGTGTAGCCTAAGGTGAGAAGAAGTTAATGAATTTAATACATCGAACTACTTTTTTCTCCAAGAAAATGATTGATGGTACAAACTAGAAAACAACACCAAAAACTTAAATACCACATCGAGTCATGAGAGTAGATTATTGATAACTGTTAATTGCAATATATTTTTAGTTTGACATTTGAGAACATTGTACTTAAGTTTTGATGTTTTTAAATGATTTGACACTTAAAACAATAAATTATATTTTATTTTATATCTTGTTTTAGTCCCTCAATAAAGAAAGAAAAAATTGGAAAGATTTGAGTCAAAATAGAGGAACTTTGATAAATTTTAGGCTGACTCGGGACATGATACCCACAGAGTGTCGTACAACTCCATTTGTTCTAACATGACATTTTTTAGTTGGCAAAAGAACATGATAGTAACATGGATCTTTTTTTGTATCATGTTCAACAATGGGTCATTTTAACCCTCTAAGCGTCTGCCAATACCTTATCCTGTTATGCATACATTTGCCAACAAGGCAAAAATATGATCTCGTGTTCTAAAACCATGTTAGTAGTGATTGTTATAAAAAAATCAAGAGATATGTAAAGCAACATAGGGCCTACACGAAGTTGTGTTTGCCTTGTATTTAATTGAGTTTTAAGGTTTCATGATAAAAGTATGGATAGAGAGAGAGAGAGAGACATTTAGGAGGACTACTAGTTAGTCACAATGCTATAGATGATTTAAGAACATATTAAGGAAACAATCTTCAAGAAAAGTCGTATTCCAATAAGATTCAATCAAGAACATGAATATTTTAGCGCCATGAGAACTTATCTTTTATCTGTTTTTTTCTTATTATTTATTGTTAGTTTTCTTTACTTTTTCATGAACAAAATTTTGATATAGATTTAGGTATAAGATGAACCTTAAAATTTGTCGTTTTAAATTGATTTCTTAATTGAATGGAAGATTCTAATTGTCTTGGGAACTGTTTATATTTGCTTATTGTGTTATATTGAAGTAACAAAAGTAGAAGATTAAACTTTGGATTTCATATATAAAATTAAAGTAGCAAACGGAAAAGATCTTTTATATATGATTAGGTCCCAATGTGAATAATGTGGGTTGAATGAAATCCTAGATATATGACCTTACTATTCTTCTGAGCTAAAGTGAAATCTATTATGGGAATTTATAGAACGAATTAATACATTCTTAAAGGAGTTTTGATTTGAGAGAGCTTTATGTAAAAATAATAGTGTGGGGTTTGTATGTCTTGATAGAGATTATATTTGTAACTTTGTAATTATTATCAATCCAAGTAATTAGGATTAATCATAAATTCAAGACAAATTCAAGTATATAAAAGGTTTTTAGGAGATTTTTCATGTAATCTTATCAATCCACTAGTTGTTTATTCTTATCCATCGCTTTAACTGATTATCTCTTATTAGTTATTTCAGTTTTGTTAAATTTTCTTTTTCAATTTAATCATTCACTTTATTAAATTAGGTTACAAAAAGACAATTAGTACTAATAGTTATGTTTTTCATATGATTAATATTTGACTCACCTAAGCTATACTATAAAAATGATTGGTGCACTTTCTTTAGTGATTTCTTAAAGATTGTTTTGTGTTCCATTGATATTTATAGCATATTAAGTTTTTTTCCAACTATTCAAGGAAATCATATTTTTATTAATGAAATCAATTTTTTCTTTTTACATATTTATCATTATTAATTGATGCATTTTTCTTTTATTTTCGTTCTTAATTTTTTATAGAGTTATCTTTCTTGATCTTGTGTATGTGGCTAAATTTCTGAGTTAGTGACTAAATTAGGTACCTAATATTATAGCTAAGAAACATACTAGCCAAATGGGAAGAACAATGTTTCATGAGGAATTTTACTATATCATTGCTTATGATAATATTGGAGGCTTGGAATGAGAGGCATGTTAATATGCATTTGGCAACTTAACCAATGTTGGTGATGCATTGTGATATTTTTGGTGGTAGCTATGTCAATCATAAATGTAAGGTGCTTTACAATATGTGGCAACTGAATGAGCAACCTAATTTTATGGATAATTGGCCTCCAGATATGACACTTATGATCTATGTTAGAGAAACCATTTTAAATTTCCATGGATTAGTTAATTTTTAATAAGATTTTAGCAGCAACAACAACAACAATAACAACACATAGGGAAGTTAAGTATCAAAGAGCTTGTGACAAAATTTATGATTACAGTTGCGAGTCACTTATATATAATTGAAGGGTCTCTTTAAAAATTGAAAACTCATATTGGATAACTCATTAAGCTTATCTCTAAAGGGCATTAAGATGTTTTACTTGGCTACATGAGGCAAATTCAAGTTAGCAAGTGGTTATGATAACTTTAAAGAATGAGAAGGAGCTACAGGTTAAAGATAAAGAGAAAGAAGAGAAGGATAAGGATGTTGTGTAAAAGAATAAGGAAGAAGAGAAGGAGAAAAAGAGTGACGAGGAGTCAAATATAGAAGCGGTTAAACAGGATGAGTCGATAATTCCATACACGAACAAGCTCAAAATAGAAAGAAAAGAGGATAAGTTTGGTAAGTTTCTAGATCTTCTAAAATAAGTACATGTTAACATATCTTTTATTGCATCTCTTTATTAAAGGTCAAAGCATTAGAGGACCTCTTTTCTAGTAAGAAGACGCATGAGGAGTTATTAGTGGTTAATTTAAATGAAGAGTGCTCCTATATCTTGCAAGGAGAAGAAGGGAAGATGGATAATCTATAGTTACTAGAATATGAAAGTTTAAGGAATCTTGGATTATGAAGAAGAGTGGAAGCAAGCCCTTAATTATAAATCCAAGATGAATAAAGGGCTTAAGGATAAGTCCAACTAAAAGACTCATAAAGAGTTGTTGGTTTAAGTGTAGGTATTAAATACTTTCAATAATGAGAGAGAGCTCCTTCTTCTCTCTAGAAATTGCATAGTCTACATTGAGGTGAATGGTTTGCATATTCTACATAGTTGTGAATGGTCACATTTCATATGCATATTGCTTCTTCTCTTTTGGTTTGTGTTCTTCTCACTAATTCCTTCCTCTCATCTTGTTTTTTCATTTTGTGCTTCCTAATTGTTGGTCTTCCTACTATTTTGAAATTCTTATTAGTCTTTTAAAATATTTTCTTGTCTTTCTACCTACATTCCTATTTTGTCCCCTTAACGAAGGATGCTATTTTTCTTTTCCTTACTCCTTCCATTTTTTCCTTGTTCTTCTCCCTCGAACCTCCCTTTTCTTATCTCTTAAGTTCTTGTACACCACCATAACTGGGACTATTAACTAAAGGGCTAATTAGTCTTTTATCCAAATACTTCTTTCTATCTTTACTCCTTTCTTTCCTTCTTTATTAACTACCATTTAAACCTTTACCTCTCTATCATTAGCAGACACTTTTATGGCAATGGAGACAAACTTTGTTGGAAACCTACAAGACATAATGTCTCTCACACCCCTTTATGCTAATCTTACCCTTGTCTTTAACTAGACTCCTCCTTTTGTGATATTTAGCTCCTCATTAGCGAATCCCTCACTTAGTTGGAATCAAGTGGTAGGGAATTATTATCGGGAAACTCTACACTTTTCTCCACTAAAAATCAAAGAAGGTAAAAATTTGGTGGCTCGTGATATCTAGGTGTTGACTGAGGGTGCCAAAGCTTAGAAGTCAACTTTGGTTAGATTCTTTTATGGGAAATGTATAGCTTTCCCTATAATGATGGAGTGGGCCATAAAAAGTTGGAAAAGTAAAGGATTGACTAAGGTTTTACTCTTTGAAGATAATTTAATAATGTCTAAATTTGGTTGCCCAAGCTAATGCTAGGGAGATAATAGAGGATGGTCTTTAGCACATTCAGAGTCAACCTTTGTTTCTTCAGCCTTGAAAACTAGGCATAAGGATTGATAGTGTAACCTAATTTTGTGGTAATACTTATTTCCATGGATGAGACGACTAGTCATCATAGAAGAATAGTTAATTGCTAGATTGTGTGTCAAGGTAAAGGGTGGGAAAGAGTTACTTGATACCATTCCTATTGTTAAATTAAGTGAAAAAGAGGCAATTATGGAGGATTAGTGAAGGTCGCACACTAATGGAGGCCAAAGTTTCACCCTCATACTAAGAAATGGATAGACATTGGAAGAAGATTTGAGAAAGGAGATTATGAGGAACTAATGAGTTTAGAGAAATAAAGGAGAGAATGTACTAGGTTAAGTAAAAAAAAAAGATAATTGATAAGGAAGATAATATTTCTATTAATACTTTAGGGCCCATAACTGATTAAGAAAAACCTACTGGTTAATAAGAATTATCCCCCAATGGTAAAGAAAATACTTCTAGCAAAGTGAAAGAAGTTAGAGAGAAGACTATTAACAAGGCTGAGATAGCAATTAAAGGTGGAGTACTGCTTCGTCTCCTATCTTAAAAGCTGAGATGTTGAATACTCCCAATAAAACAATTGAGAATGGAAGCTATTTCTAGGAGATTTCAAAGAGGAAAGATGGAAGGAATAGAAGGAAGGGTACCTCTTCTAATAAAGCTAAAATGTAATGAATGTAGTATTATGGACAGGCCCTTACATGAAACAAGCAATTAATGATTTTCTAATTACTAATATTAGTAATTTTGGGAATTTTGGAAACCAAATTGAGTTATAAGAATCTTTTGAAGCTTAAGAGGAGGTGTTCTAGATGGTCTTTTGAAATCCACCATCTTAGAAGGATAATCATGTTTGATGTAGCTAAAGTTGATATGGTAGTTTTAAATTATAGCTTTCAGCATATACACATTAGGATTAGCTTCTAGATAGAAGGTAAGAGCTTAGAGATTACCTTTTTATATGGTTCCAACTTCAAATTCCAAGGGGAGGAGCTTTGAAGCAACTTAAGGAGCATTAAACATAACACTTATAACTCTTAACTCTTGTGATGAGATTTCAACATCATCTTATATTATTTTGAAGTTGAGGGAAATAACAATTTTAGGAACTTTTCCAGGGATTTTAGAGAATGCATTAACACTATAGGGGTTACTAATCTTAGTATAGAAGGAAATTTTGATACCTAGTCAAATAAATAGTGCAGTAGTAACAACTTTAGTAAGAAAATTGATAAGAGTTATGGTAGATGAGGAATGGTTGAAAGTCTCTGAAAGTAACGCAGTGTTCATAAAACCCAATGATTCAGACTATGCCCTTATGGTGATACACGGAATCTCTAAAAGTGTTAAAAGGATTTTCCCCTATAATTTGAATGATTATTTGTTGAACTATGATGGATTCTTACAAGTAGTTATGAAAGGAAGGAAGAAGCTAGTTTATGGGTATAAAGCTTTCGTATGTGTTATTAAAAAATTTAGAATATTAAAGAAAGGATAAAATTAATAATAAGATATTAATATCACTATGACTTCTCACTGGAAATTTTGCTATGACTTCTCATTAGAAATTATGCTCGAATATACTTTTCTACCCCTCACTTTTTTCCTTTTTTAGAAACTTTCTTCTCACGTTTAGTTGCTGTCTAGGCCCCAGCCTCGATGAAAGGCCCTTTGGCCTTACATACCATGGTTGAGAGAGGAAAATCCTCATTCTTTAAGGAAGACTTCCCTGTTCTTTAGAGGGAGGCTCTTTTTGCTAATTTGTGGGTTATAAACAAAGACAAGAATGATGTTAAAATGGTTTTTGCAGAAAAGGATTCAGCAAATCCTAACCTAATAGGAACATGGTGAAACAAATTTCAAACACTAAATAATAAAGATGTCTTCAACCACTACAAAACATCATTAAGGATGGGGTAATATCTCCTCTTATTAAACTGCTTACAGCTAATGCCAGGGCCTGCTCTATGGCTCTAATTGGACTCTTTTGGTTTAAGCACCTGCTTTTCCTATAGTCAACGCATAGGCAAAAGCCAGATAGGGGAAAAAGGGCTTAGAAAAAGTAATGTTATGGGATGATGGTACAATACTCTTTAAATTTTCTGATGGAACAAACCTTAATCAAATATTCGAGTAAGGATCTTAGCATGTTGGTGATCAACCCTTCATTCAAAAATAGCAGTCGGGTATGGAGCTTGTCAGAGGTAAAATTGATGTACTACCATTGTGGGTTAATTATCATAATTTACCAATGGAATTTTAGACCATTGAGGAGCTAAGTTTCTTGGCAAGCTCTTTGGGAATACCAATTTGTATAGATACATAAACAACTACTATGGAGAGAATTTGTTATGCAAAGATGTGTATTGAAGTTCAAAAAAATGCTCCTTTGCCTGATAGTCTTCCTTTCTTACAACTCAGTGAATTTAGTGAATTAGAGAGGACTAAGATATTTATCACCTATCTTTAGAAGCCTATCATTTCTAATAAAAATGGGTGCCTACTGGTAAGGGTTTTTAAACGAGTTGGTAGGATGAATTGTTATAATATGAGATTAGAAATACACCTCTGGCAGAAGATAGAATCATAATAGCTGATGCTAGAGGGGAAAAGGTTATGAATAATGTTGGCTCAAATAACTCCTAAATTCTTGTTGAAATTGAGGATTTACCTCAGATAGCAAGTGAAGAAAAAGAAGCAGGAGGTATGGAACCTTTAGGAATGAAAAATAAATAAAATTATGCACTCTTGGCATCTCCTAGTCAAAATTCTGAATCAAGAGCTGAATTGGAACAAAGTGCCTTAGATGAAACTAGTGATGTGAAAAAGGACGTGGCTAATGTGAAAAAGGACATGGCTTATACAATGGGTAATGAATGTGTTACTAAAGAAACTAAGCCCGATTCTACTAGCAATAATTCAGGAATTGGAACTTTAAAATAAAAAGAAGTTGATGCATTCAAATTGCTTAATAACAACTCTAGAAGATAATCGAATAGGAGGAAGGGGAAACAAAACAATAAGAATAAAGGGAATTTCCCTATTAATGTCAATCCTTGCTTGGAATACGAGAGGGATAAATGACCCTAAAAAGATCCATAGTTAAAGAACTTATGAAGGATAAGAAGACTTGTTTGTTGGGACTTCTGGAAACTAGAATAAAGGAGCCATAAAATATGCTTGGTTCTAAGTTTTTGGGAGCTAATTGGGAGATCTTCTCTAATTATAACTCACACTACAACGATCGAATCATTTGTTTATACAACTTTGATGTAATTTGAATGCAAATAATGGAAGAATCAGACCAATATCTCCATTTGAAATGCTAGATGAAAGGTATGAGTCTTGTTTTTGTTGTTACAATTATTTTAGTGTTCAACAAAACAAACTGTGGTTGGATTTACAAAAGCTACAATTGGTAATTCAAAACCAATGGCTTGTTGTGGGCGACTTCAATTGCTCTTTAACATTAGTTCACCAAGGGAACTCTCTAATTTCCTGATGAAGATGGACTTAGTGGATTTAAACTCAACTGGTAGATTTCTTATATGGAGTAATAATCAACAAGGAAGTTGGATCATAAGGAAAAAGTTAGACAAATCACTAGTCAATACTTCCTAGCTCAATCAATTTCCTAACTCCATTGTCCACTTCGGTGAGAATCTAATGTTTGATCATTCTTATTTGCTAATACAAAAGCTAGTTGAAAGAAGAACAAGGGGAACTCCTTTTATATTTTTCAATGGTATCTCTCAGATAGATGGGTTCACGATTGTTATTAGTAGATATTGGAATGACGATGAAGATGGTTCTAAATCTTATCAGTTTATGAAGAAATTGAAATTGGTGAAGAGAGCACTCAAGAAATTTATTCTTGATAGGAATTAGAATCTAAATACACATAGGGAGAAACTAGCTCAAGCTTAAAAAGAATAATGCAGACCTGAGAATGGCAGGGATTAAGAGATTGTAAGAGTATTAGGAAGTGCTTGGGCTCCACAATTCAATTCTTAAAAAAAATGTTGGAATAAATTAGATGAAGGATGGAGACTCTAACATAAGATTCTTCTATTCCACCTTACTTACGAGGAGAGATGTCAACAAACTCAAATGGATTGGAATACACATATCATAATGAATTGCCACAACTAGCTAGAAGCTACTACCTAAATTTGATGGGATGTGATTATACTGCTACTCCAATGTGTGGCAGCTATTCAATTTCTTAATTCATCAAGGTATAAAAGACCTTGTTGTTTCCCATATTATAGAATTGATTTTAATAGAGTTCTCTTCAACTTACATTCGTCAAAATTGCCAAGATTAGGTGGTTTCCCTAATGTTCTTCCGAAAAGACATGGGATATTATAAGACAACTGTTCATAGAGGTAATGCTGTAATTTTTTTCTTCTTCCAAAATGCTTCATAAACTCAATCATACATTCATTTTCTTAGTACCAAAAAAGCACAATCCTCAGAGAGTGCAAGATTTCAGGCAATATCATGCTGTAATAACGTTTACAAGGTGATTTTCAAGCTCGTAGTTGAACATTGAAAGTGGTGACCACTAACTTTATTAATACAGCTCATGGAGCACTTATTACTGACAAAAATGTTGGGGATAATATTCTTGTACTTCAAGAGTTGATGAAGGAGTGCAACTCAGCTAAAAATCTTAACGGATGATCAATGAAAGTTGAATTTTATAAAGCATTTGATACAATTAGTTGGAAATTAATTCAAATATGCTTTAAAGCACTGCATCTGTGGCATAGATTTGTGAATTGGATAATGATTTGCATTCAATCTTCTTCATTAAGTGTGATAGTGAATGGATTCCATACTAAACCTTCTAAAAATGCAAAGGGTATTAGACAGGGAGATCCCTTATCTCCTTATTTATTCACCTTTGTGATGGAAAGTTTATGTAGGCTGTTAAACAAACTGATCTCTTGTAATGGTGGATCATAAATGCAAAGCTATCAATATCAGTCATTTATATATGCTAATGATCAAATTCTTCTATGTGGAGTGAACACTTAATCCATCAACATTATGATGCAACTCCTAAAACTTTTTACTGAATGGTTGGGGTTAAAACATAATATTAAAAAGATCTACATATATCTATCAACTGATATTAGGAATCTAGCTGAAGTAAGGAGAATCATGGGTATGAATGTTCACACAACTCCATTATCATTTTATATATGCTGATGATCTAATTCTTCTATGTGGAGCAAACACTCAATCCATCAACATGATGATGCAAGTCCTGAAACTTTTTGCTGAACGGTTGGGGTTGAAACATAACATTAAAAAGAGTTACATATATCTATCAACTGATATTAGGAATCTAATTGAAGTAAAGAGAATCATGGGTATGAATGTTCACACAACTCCATTATGCTATCTTGCTATCCCTATTACTTCCTCTAAACCAAAATTCTAAGATTGCCTTCCTCTCATTAAAAAGTGTTGACTAGAGATATTAACATTGATCTTGTATTAATATTGTTGTAATTACTCCTATAATCTCTCCTATAATTGAGAGATTTCCTATATTTAATGGTTGGATTACTTCCTAAATAGTCCTAGGAAGTTTATATATAAACCTTGTTAAACCTTGATCCTATGTATAGAAATATAGTGAATACAAATTATATTCAGCACATTCATCATGGTATCAGAGCCCTATTTGATTTAGGGACTGTTATTTTATTTTTTTGGCTATTCTTCACCGACTGAGTTTGTACTCGCCCCAACAGCAAAGCTTTCTTTCTTCTCACCACCTACCTAGGTTGCTTCAGATGTGACCGGTGACATCCACCGTGAAAGCCCGACATCAATTGCGCCTCCACACACCGCCACAACGTCTCTGCCATCGCCGTGCGTGGGTGCCACTCTCCACCCTCCGACCATTATTTTGTCTCCATTCTTTCTCCATCAGGGTCGCTGGCCTCTTGCCTCTCCTCTAGTGGTGTCAAACGTACCCTAACCTTTTGCCAGTTCCCTTACTTCCTTGTCTCTCTTCGGAGTAGTATTGCTTCTGGTCTATCTGGTAACTTTTCTGTTTATATATTAGCAACACATTTTTTTTGAACAGCTTCTATTTGTTGTCCTAAGTAACACTAAAGAAGATGGAAGGAAAGAAGGTAATTATGTTGAG
>JANSVA010000216.1:17384710-17406786 GCA_025504915.1 Erythroxylum reticulatum
GATGGCTATAATATGGTTCATATTAGAGTTTGCAATTGGACATCTTATTTGAAACATGTGTTCTCATAATATTTAGCAATTTAAGAGTTCAACTAATTGTCTTTAGTGGAATCACATTTAGTCAATAAGCTGAAATTAATTCTAATGAGATTAAATTAATTCTGGGTTTATTGGAGCTTGAATTATATAAGTTCAATTAGATTTCTCATTTGGCTTCTAGGAAGGTTATCAAGCAAAGTAAGAATTGGTAGTGTCCAATTAGATTTCTCATTTTGATTTTTAATTGGCTAAATGTTTAGCTTCACATTTGGCATTGGTTTGCTATATTTAAGATGGTTTTTAACATGCTTTGTCATCATTAAATGGAGTAATAACCTTATCATTAAGTGGTTTAATGGTGGTCTTTTAATGATAGCTTGTAACCTATTAGCATTAATTGGATTAAAGAAGAAAGAGGTGCATTTGATGGACCATTTTGCTTTTTTCATAACAAAACCAGAATTGATATATATTTTTAGGTTAATGTTCATTTCATATAGCCATCTTAAAATAAATGAGAAGAGCCTCATTTATTGGCTTCTTTATGACTGATTAAGGAACAAAGTGATGCATTGGATGCACTTCACTTCTTCCTTTAGAGACTTAACCAAAATTGAGAGAAAAAAGACAAGGTTGTTGATTTTTTATCTCTCTCTCTCCTTTCTTGTATGTGTGACCCAAAAATTGCATAAGAAGTGTCTCATCATTGGCTTCTTTCTTCTAAGGCAAATTCTCTTCAAGTTTTCTTCTCCTTTCCTACTAAAGGATCTTGTTAAACAAGTTGTCCAAGAAGAACAAGTGGTAGATTGGATTGGTCGAGGATACAATATCGAGAAGAGGATACAATAACGAGAAGAGGATACATCACTTAGGAGAGGATACATTGCCAAGGATAGGATATCATAGCGAGGAGTTAAAGTTGTAGCAAAGGAGTTGGTAATAATTTTCATCTTGTATTTATGTAAATGTTTATCCTTATACCGTATCATGTATGGTGATGCATATTGATTTGGCCATATTGCTTCCTCTGCAATTTTAATTTCTAAAATCTCTACAAAAGTCTTTATCTCTCTAAATTCTTCACACGTCTCATTCCAAATGGGACCAAGAATTAAGCAAATGCTCAAGTGTGTTCAACCAAAATGAAAAGTTTAAGTATCAGGCCACAAATAACAAAATCAGGCAACAGATTATGGAGTGCCTTTCTAATTTACTTGGAAGAAGAAGGTAACCAGTTCCAAACCCTTAGTTTGAAACAAATTGTTATTCCTAGATACTTTAATTTTGATTTGTTAGATAAAATAGGTTTGTGAGGAAAAGGTTGAAGACTTAGGTAAAAGAATTTAATGGGAGAAATTCTAGCAGTTCAGCTTTATAATTTATAAAGAACTTACCCTTAAATTCTTTACCTCCCTCTAATTTGAGCTGAGTAACCTAAGAGGATTGTGGGTTCGATTGGGGGGGAAACTATATGTGTTAAATTATGACATTTTGTGTGACATCGGTGGATTTTTGGAATCAACTGTCGTGGATTAACACGATGGATTATGCGCTAATCATTATTGGACCCAACTGGCTGGGTTAGATAATTTTAACCTTAAAATGCCCACAATAATATAATTTGTAGTCCCGAACACTTGTTGTTACACAATTTTATGTGTCAAACAATGATTGACAAAACTAAAATCAATAAGTGTTCAGTTAAGGAGCTATTCATTTTTTGGTGCATGGGTAATAGCATCTAAGTTTGCAAATCCACCCACATCTTTAACACTCTTATTGCTACTCCAAAAATGAGGAGTAGCCAACTAAGAATGTAATATAGCTGAGTAACTGGGAGAATTCATGAAAAAATGTTTGTCTTTATGTAAAAAGGTGAGGATGACATTCCAACTAAGCTAAATAATAAAAACATGGTCTAGTTGAGTAACTGAGGGATATTCACAACAAAATGTTTGCTTTCACCTCAAAAGACTAGATTAATGTTAAAGGAAAAATTTGGTTTTTGATAATAAGTCCTATTTATCTTTGAAAATAGCAAAATTTTTCATGAAATGATACTTAATGATAGTTACAATTTTGATGGAATACTAATTATAAATGTATGTGTAAAAGTTATATATGTGAATGAATATGGTGTTACTGTTTTGATTAATATGTATATTCAACTCAAAGTACAAAATCATGAAATGTGTAGGTTAGTATGTTGGCAAAACTTGAATGATTGATGTTTGCTATTAACTTGATTCCATAAAGTTAAATGCCAATGTCTCATTATTGCATATTACATGAATGCACGTGTTTATATTTGCTTTGTTGAGTTTCTTTTTTTTTTTTACTTGAGGACAAGCAAAGGGTTAAGGGTGGGGATGTTGATAGGTGTACCACTATGTTTTGATAGGTGTTTTAGTGTGTTCCTAGGTATTGATTAAATGATTATCGTATGTTTAGGCTTAGAATTATGTTAATGTGAGTGTTTGTTTATATTCTAAGTGTTATGTTGATTAATAACATCATTTCATCTTAATTCTATGTTTCTTGAGGTGTTTGATGTGTTTATTTGTGATGGAGGTCAGATAATGGAAGAATAAAAGAAGTTGGACACTCATGGGGCTATATGGAGCAGTGCATGATTGTGATAAAGAGTAAAATTCTAGATGGATGATCATGACAGAGGCTTTCTAGGCATGAAATGTTCATTTGTTTTGAAGTTCGGGTCATTTTTTGGAATCAATCAACATGGGAAAACCCTAGAAAGAGCCCTAAGATCCTTAAGAACTATTAAAGAATGTGAAAACACTTTTAAAAGACAATTGCCATCTTGTAAAAGTGGATCAAACAAGGAAGATCGAGAAGCACGTCCAAATTTTTAATTTTCCAAATCAAGCTCTAAATAAAGTTTTTCTTTCTTTCTCTTTCGTTATTTTCATCATACTTGATGTGTAAAATAAATTTCCAGATTTCTATTATGTTCATGATGTTTTAATTTCCAAATTCGGGTTAATTCCATAATTATTTTATGACTTTGATCTTTTTCCATTCAATAAAATATTCTAATGTTGTGTTAATTGTGCATGCATATACTTTGACAACAAATCAAGAGAGTGAGTCAAAAGCAATCTGATTAAATTACACAACGAGAGTTAGTAGTTTAATGAGTCACGCAATTAATAAATCAACAATCATTCGGTGAGAGATCTCATTTAAGAACTTGATTATCTAATAGATAACGTCAAATCTAGTTGAAAACGTTAGGAAGCTTTTATAAATTTAGAGGTTGCAAAATATGGAAATTTCATATTCAATTAAGGTTAATCAATTAGGGTTAATTGGTTAGGTCTTGAGTTTCGTAGCAAATCTAGGATCGACATATAGTTGGATCAATTAGAGTTGAGGGAAAAAATAATGAAAGAATAAATCCTAAGCATTCATCTTTGATAAACCTTACATCAAATTGGTATCTCACTTTTTATTTGTTATTTGTTGATTTTATTTAATTCCTTTAATTTCTATTATTATTTTCACTCATATCATATTTTATCAACTTAGACATAGTTAGGTTCAATTCGTTTTAGCTAGTTCCTCATGGGATCGATACCTTTCCATTCTACATGCTACGATCCGTATACTTGCAAGTATTGGGAATTTTATTAAATATAAAACTTGCTCAATAATATTCATTTATTATAAAATTTCATTCTTATTAATCAATTGGAATTCATAACTTCAATTAATTGAATTGATCACTTTAGTTATAATATTTTTCTTTCATTTCCTATAATTATATCGTCCTTCATTAATGAATTTGGTTTAATTTTATTCATTTTATCAGTATACATAAGTTTTTATATATTCATTCATTATAAAATCTCGATTTTTATTAATCAATTGAAATTTGTAACTATAATTAATTGAATTAATCACTTCAATTATAATATTTTCCTTTCATTTCCTATAATCATATCCTCCTTCATTATTGAATTTGGTTTCATCTTATTTAGTTTATCAATATATGTACGATTTTACATATTCATTCATTATAAAATCTCAATTTTTTATAAATTTATTAATCAATTGAAATTTGTAACTTCAAGTAATTGAATTGATGACTTTAATTTAAGTCTTTTTCTTTCATTGCCTATAATCATATCCTCAATTATTAATTAATTTAATTTAATAAAAATTAATTTGATTTAACATTAAATTAAATTTTAAAATTAAAAATTAAGAAAATTTAGGCTACTTGTGCCCTATCAGGCCTTAGGCCTATTGAGCCCAATCGGGCTTTGGGTTTCGTTAGGCCTCTTTCTGGACGGGCCAGAGTTGGACTCATTATCCCTTTGTAGTTTATATCTTGTGTGTGTAATTATAATGTTAGTGTAACCGTATAAATAATTGTATTAGGTGTATCTATGTGTGTTATTATGTAGGTAGCTTAACATAAATGTGTAATTAGGATTTAAGAATTGATAATTTGTGTGTTATTAGTTGTTAAAAATACATGGTATTATATATTATGCATTCCAAATTACAAGTTACATACTATACATAAATTATTGATTCCCAAGTTGTTTTGGTCAATTAATTGTTAGAGATACACTACTGTTTATGGAATACTAGAATTGTGTATTGTATATGTAATAGTTTGTTATGATTTTCATTTTTTGTCTAAATTTAAATATAAAATTTCATGGATTAATTTAATTTAGCTCTTTATTTTACATTAGTACAACAATTTTTTTCATTTTTAATTAGTAATTTTTTTGAATATTTAGCATTTTTGTTTTATGTGTTGAAATTTTATAAAGATATTTAATTTAAATTTAAATTTTAATATATTTTTAGTATTCTTAAAGATATTTTTAATATTGTATTCTTTTGCACTTTTTGAAAGTTAATAGTTCTTTGGGTTGTAGTCCCTCGTAAAATGGAAGAATTTGACATTAAAAGTTGGCTATCACATGATACTTCATTTCACTTAGATAGTTATCACATGATACTTCATTGCACTTAGATTAAGATATAAACTCATGATTTTGTGTTAATGCTTACTATTTGTGAAGGTTTACCAACATATATACATTAAAAAAGAGTTGTATGTTGGTTGTATATTGTGTTTTATACTGAAGTCATAGATAGCTATGTGATACATGTTTGGGATTTGATAATTTGATTATTCACTTAATGACTTGCATTTATTTGTTGGTTTACAATTAATAGTGTATATGTTGTTTTTTATTTTATTATACCTATTTAATTACTTTTATTTTTACGAATAAATTAAGAAAAGTTTAAGTACTATGATAAATGAATCACTTTAGGTTTGGGAAGATTCAACGATCCAACTTAGGCTTATGCTAAACTGATTCTTGAATGAATAATCATACAATTTGTTTATATCGTAACAAATATTTGAAATATAGGGGAATAACCATATTAAAGAAGCACGTAGTTAGGGTCAAAGGTAATGTAGAGCCTTGTAAGAAAGTGAGTTATGACGTGAAATGGAAAATGAAAACGTTGCTTGAAGAGTATCAGTATGAGAGAGATAGAAAGCAAAAATTGAACTACAGAATTAGTAGTGAAAGTTTTTGTTCTATTGGTAAGGATGATAATGGGGATGTTGAAGGTGGTTTTCCTACTCAATAAAAAGGGAATGTTGCACCTAATATTAGAAAGAGAAGAAGATTGGTGTCTAAATTTTTTTGCACCACAAACAACTCTTAGAGCTCAACGTTCAATTTTTAGTGTCATATAATCTAAAGATGTAGCTTATCATGTGGATATAGAAATGGCTAAATGGTGGTATGATTCAATTATATCATTCAAGGTTATCTAGTCTTATCATTACTAACCTATAGTGCATGCTATTACCTTTTACAGTCTAAGATATAAAACTTTCAATTCATGATTATAGCGGTAAACTTTTGAGTAGATTGATTATGAAATAAATAGTTATTTGGATGAAAGACAGGTACCTTGTCCAATTTATGAGTTCTCTCATATGTGATGATTGAACAATTAGAAGACAAAGAGCATATGATTAAATTTTTAGTTTATTCTTCTAATGGGACAATTATTTTGAAGTCTATTGATGTATATGGCATTGTTAGAAATGTTGGTAGTTTGTTTCAGATATTTAATAAAGTTGTTAATAGACAACATTGTTCAATTCATTGTTGACAATGATTATACTTACAAAGCAATTAGAAAAAGATTGCAAAGTAGGTATACTTTTTTTATTAGGCTCCTTATTCTACACATTGTATTGACCTAGTATTAGAAAATATAGGAGATGCTAGATACTTTTCTTATCACTAATGAAACTATGCAAAAAGAAAGAAAAATGACCAAGTCATCTATAATCATCTATGGGCCTTTAATTTGATGAGCAAAGATTTCATTGATGGTAAGAATTTGTGTTGTCTTACAATTAAAATATTTGCCACTAAATTTCTTATCACTCTAGTGTTTTATTCTTATGAAGAAGGAGCTAAGGAAAATGTTAACAAGTGATAAATAAATAGCATTTCAAAATGTCAAGTCTAATGTTTGAGTAGAGGTTCTATAATTGTACTTAAAGATTATAAATTTTATTCCTAATGTCAATTTTTCATCTGAGTGCCTTTGATGAGAGTACTCGATATGCGTTTAAATATTGATTCATTTAATTTACTACACTTAGTGATTAATGTCTTAGAAATAC
The DNA here is from genome assembly GCA_025504915.1 of Erythroxylum reticulatum. Classification (NCBI taxonomy): domain Eukaryota; kingdom Viridiplantae; phylum Streptophyta; class Magnoliopsida; order Malpighiales; family Erythroxylaceae; genus Erythroxylum; species Erythroxylum reticulatum. The sequence continues at coordinate 17,391,456 of JANSVA010000216.1, forward strand.
TTAGGATACTTACTTTAGCTCATATTTGATTTTATTTACATTTTAAAAGTGGAGGAGCTCAAGTGACCCGAAAGCATATTCATTAAAGCCATACTCTTAATGACCATACTCTATTGATTCATGGAGCAAGAAGAAGAATAAAAAAGAAAAAGAGAATTAGAAGAAGAAGAAGCAAGGAAGCAGCTGGGAAGACCACTCACAGCCAATTGTGAGAAACTTCTTAGAGTAGTGAGAAGCATTTCTACCTTAGTTGTCATAGGAATGCAACTAAAAGATGGATTCACCATAAGAAGGCGTGGGCTATCAAGAAGCGTGCATAGGAGCTAGATAGTGATAGAAATAAGATATTCGAGAGAGACCTTGCTAATGTCAATTTTTCATCTGAGTTTGCGAGCCTTTGATGAGAGTACTTAATATGCGTTTAAATATTGATTCATTTGATTTACTACACTTAGTGATTAATGTCTTAGAAATACTTAAGATACTTACTTTAGCTCATATTTGATTTTATTTACATTTTAAAAATGGAGGAGCTCAAGTGACCCGAAAGCATATTCATTAAAGCCATACTCTTAATGACCATACTCTATTGATTCATGGAGCAAGAAGAAGAATAAAAAATAAAAAGAGAATTAGAAGAAGAAGAAGCAAGGAAGCAGCTAAGAAGACCACTCACGGCCAATTGTGAGAAACTTCTTAGAGCAGTGAGAAGCATTTCTACCTTAGTTATCATAGGAATACAACTAAAAGATGGATTCACCATAAGAAGGCGTGGGTTATCAAGAAGCGTGTATAGGAGCTAGATAGTGACAAAAATAAGATATTCGAGAGAGACCTAGATAAAAACATTTTTCTTTCATTTCTCTTCTAGTTCATTCTTTAACACTAATAGTGGTGGTGGAGAGGATGGCCGATGGTGAGAGCTTAAAGATGGAGATGGAAGGATAACTTCCCGACCCCGGTTTAATGAGGATATCAAAGCCAAGTCATGTTTAAGCTATTTCATTATATTAACATTGTAATCTCTTTTCGAATTGTTGTATTGTTTTTGTTGATTAAGTTGGGTTTTGTGTAGATGATCTTAATACATTATTTTGATTATTCTATCACAAACCTTTTACTGTAATGTTGAATGTAATCCATAATTGTTACATTTGATATGTGTTGGTAGCATCTAATGGTCTTGAATTGGTAGGAACAACATAACTTAGGTTACATAATCCAAACGTGTAAGACTACTGCCTATATTGATCGTTTCCACTTTGTAATGCTGTTATAAAATTGAATCTAGAGATCATGTCCTAGGTTATTCGATAGTTAGGTTTAATTAATGATCGTATCTTAATTAAATACAACCTGAAGGAAAATAGGAATTATCAGAGCGTACTGTTAGTCTCAGATCAATAGTTCGAAGAGAGATATGAAGAAATTAGGATGATGGAATATGCTTGATTGTGTTTAGGTCAAGATTGATCCTAGAACCAGACCTTATTTATATTCGACACTTTAATCATTTTTTATTGCTTATTTTAATTTGTTTTTGATATTTTATTTTCTAAATTTCTAAAAATCCATAAAAAACATTTTATATTTTCCTTACCTCAATTAATTTTGTTATGGAAATTAACAAAACATTCCCTATGGATTTGATCCCAACTCACCATAACTACAAATTTTAGTGTAAGTCAGGTAAATTTTACAGTGCACTTGACACACGCTGTCAAATTTTAGCACCATTGCCAAAGAGTGTGTTAGTTTAATTTTTGTTTTTAATTTTTATTGGTGTTTTGTGAATATATTTGTTTATCATTGTTTCCTTTTGAATAGCTATTAACTTTTAAAAGTTTGTTAGTGTTGTTGTATGGTAGTTATGAGATCTCCTCATAGAGAACTTGAGCAACTTGATTCGGAGATCTAGAGAACATTGCAAAGATTGCGTAGGAAAGCAAGGTTAACTTTAGTAGAAGAATCGAAATCTGAATCTAAAGAGATGATGGCAAATCTAAGAACTTTAAAGGAGTTGGTTGTACCAGATTTAACTCAAAGACTATCATGCATAACATTTCTAAATTTTGTTGTACATGTTACCTTTAAGTTAAAGTATAGACCAAAAACATTTATTACCTGACTTTCGTGTTCTTGTAGGTAAGGATGCATATAAGCATCTCAAGGAGCTTGATGTGGTTTGTTTGAGCATGAAGTCTCAAGGAGAAACCAATGAGCAAATCATGTTGAGAGCCTTCCTGTTCTCACTCAAGGATGTAGCGAAGGACTGATTATTTAATGTACTATCTGGAAATGTAAATATGTTGTTAGATATGAAGTGACTATTATTGGAGAAATATTTTCTGGCCTCAAAGACAACAAGTACTCGAAAAGAGATTTGCAGATTCAAATAACATAACGGGGTCTCTTTATAAGTATTGGGAGCAGTTTAAGAAGTTATGTGCCAGTTGTCATGCACCACAACATACCGGAGCAACTTCTCGTCCAATATTTCTATGAAGGACTGCTAACAATGGAGAGGAATTTCGTTGATGTAGTGAGTAGTAGGGCATTTTACGAGAAGACTCCCATTGAAACCAAGATCTTACTCGAGTGGATGGCTACTAACCCTTAACAATTCGACACTCACAATGATGTTCGGTGAGTAAACAAGGTAAGTAATTCATCCATTAAACTAACATCTTTTGTGACACAAAATGTAGTTGGATAAGTACAAATGAAATTGTGCAAAATATGTTCAAACATAAGCCATCCAACTAATGAGTGCCCGAGATTACAAGAAGGAAATATAGAGTACGTGAATACTGTCGGAATTTCCTAAACCAATACAACTCGTACTCATAGACATATAACCCAGGTTGGAAGGATCATTGCAACTTTAGTTATGGAGGGAATAAGTAGCAAAATTACTTTCAGAATTGGTCGTAAGGAACACAAGGATTTCAACCAAGGCCGCAAGGAACACAAAGAGCTTCCTCCTCTAGTTCAAGTACATCTCTTGACAATTTTATTACAACCTTTAATCTTATTATTCTTTAGCTTAATCATACTTTGCAACAACTTTGTAAAAATATACAATAGCTTCAACAGAGTATGATTTAACTTATTCAAAATGTACAACAATCCCCACAGAAGACAAAAGCAAACATCCAAAATTTGGAAAATCAAATGGGTTAGATGGTAGTGAGGCTCAATCGTATCAAAAAGCAAAGTGGAGGAAAGCTGCCATCCCAACCCAAGGTGAACCCAAATAATGTTAGCACTACAACTCTAAGGAGAGGAAAAGAGATCGTGGGGTCATAAGAAAACTCCACTAAGGATTGCTAATGAGGAAGAGATCAAGAAGGAATTAGGAAAGGAAGAAAATCTGTCATCGAGTACAAAGGTAGATTTTGAAAGTCCCAATATTATTAAGACTAATCCTCTACCTTTTTTGAGCAGATTGAAAAGACCAAACAAGGAGGAGAAGGACAAAGAGATATTGGAGACTTTCTAGAAACTCGAAGTTAACATACCTATGCTCGAGGCAATCAAGCAAGTACCAAGGTACACCAAATTCCAAACAATTGCATACACATAAGAGTAAACTAAAGGGTGATGAGAAAGTGATGATGGGTGAGAATGTGTCTGCGATTTTTAGAAAGAAGATGCCTCCATAATGATGGGATATAGGTATATTTACCATTCCTTGCAAAATTGGTAATATTGTGATCAATAGAGATATGTTGGATTTAGGTGCTTCAATTAATGTAATGCCTCGTTTGATTTGTGCTTCTTTGAATTTAGGTCCTTTAAAAGAAAGGAGTGTGATAATACAATTGGCTTACTACACTAATGCTTATCCTGATGGTGTGGTTGACGATGTTTTGGTGCAGGTAAATAAGTTAGTGTTTCCTTCAGATTTTTATATTATGGATATGAATGATGACACTTCATATAATCTGATACCTATCTTGTTGGGGAGACTGTTTCTTAATATGGGTCAAACTAGATAGATGTTCATGAGGGAACCCTCATGATGGAATTTGATGGGGAAGTGATTCATTTCAATATTTTTAATATCATGAAACATCCTCTTGATGATCATTGTGCTCTTCTTATTGATGTGATTAAACCTTCAGTATAGGAAATGTTTAAATTAAGTTGCAAAGATCATTTAGAAATGATATTGACTGAGGAATTGGAAGCAAAAGCCAACATAGATGTTGAAATGCGAGAGGAGCTAATGGAAGTGGCAGCCACTTTGGAATCATTAGAAAACTATCCAAAAATGTATGTTCGACTTCTTTAAAACTATCTAAATCTCACCAAAAGTTGTTACCTTCTGATGTACAGGCAGCAGAATTGTAATTGAAGCTACTCCCTACATACCTCAAGTATGCTTATTTGGGCGATAAGCATATTCTTCCAATCATCATTTTAGTGGAGTTGACTTCAAATAAATAGTAGAGGCTAGTTCCAATGTTAAGAGAGCATAAGAAGGCCATCGGGTGGACTATCGTGGATATCCAAGAGATAAGCCCTTCCATATGCATGCACCACATTTTATTAGAGGAGGATGCAAAATCCATAAAGCAAGCTCAGCGTAGGCTAAATCCTCCAACGATGGAAGTTATGAAAAAGAGGTGCTAAAGTTTCTCAATGCTGGGGTGATTTACCTAATCTCCGATAATAAGTGGGTAAGTCTGTATAGGTGGTTCCAAAGAAATCTAGAATGAACATGGTGACAAATCAGGAAGGTGAGTTGGTTTCCACCTGAGTGCAAACTGGGTGATGAGTATTTATTGATTATAGAAAGTTAAATTTTGCATCTCGTAAAGAACACGTTCCCCTTCTTTTTATTGATCATACACTTGAGAGATTGGCTGGCTATGACTATTATTGCTTTCTAGATGACTTTTTAGGTTATCTTAAAATCCTAATCACACTGGAAGATCAGGAGAAGAACACATTTACATGCCCTTTCAGTATATTTGCTTACCAAAGAATGCCATTTGGATTATGTAATGCACTTGCTAAGTTCTAAAGGTGTATGGTAAATATTTTTTTAGCTATGTTAAGAAGATTATTGAGGTATTCTTAGATGATTTTAGTGTATATAGATCTTCTTTTAGTGAATGTCTTGAGAATCTTGCTATTATTTTGGAAAGATGCATAGAAACTAACCTTGTACTGAAATGGGACAGAACAAGGTACAATTTTAGGTCATAATATATCTGTTAAAGGTATTGAGGTAGACAAATCTAAGGTTGATTTTATTTCTTCTTTACCTTACCCCTCTACTATGTGGGAAGTGTATTCTTTTCTTGGACATGCAAGTTTTTATCAAAGGTTCATTAAGGACTTTTTGAAGATAGCCACACCACTATGCAACCTTCTACAACAAGATGTCTCTTTTGAGTTTGATGAAAAGTATAAGGAAGCATTCAACAAACTTAAGAAACTTCCAACATCCACATTAGTAATTCAACTACCATATTGGAACCTCCCTTTTGAGATCAAGTATGATGCAAGTGATTATACAATGAGGGCAATTCTCAGACAAAGAGTGGGAAAAGCTTTGCATGCCATCTACTATGCTTCCAAGACTCTAAACCTAGCCTAATTGAATATTCAACTACTAAAAAAGAACTCTTATATGCATTTTTTGCTTTGGAAAAATTTTGATCATATTTTCTTGGTACTAAAGTGATTGTTTATTTTGACCATGTAGCTTTATGAAAATTGCTCACAAAGAAAGAAGCAAAACCGAGGTTGATCAGATGGATTCTCCTCCTTCAAGAATTCGACTTGGAGATCAGAGGTAAGAAAGGGGTAGAAAATATGGTGGTAAACCATCTCAGGCATTTGATAAAGGAAGAAGATGATATCCCTTTATGAGAAACCTTTTTAGATGAGCAATTATTTTTTGCCAATGTGACACTAGCATGGTATGTAGACATTATCAATTTTTTAGCTACTAACGAATTACCTGTTGGTTTGTCAATGGCTCAGAGGGATAAACTACATAGTGAAGCAAAGTATTATGTATGGGATAACCCGTATCTTTGGAGACACTGCACATATCAAGTTATCAAGAGTTCTGTACCGAAAAATGAAACATCCTCAATCTTAGCCTTTTACCATTCATATGCATACGAAGGATGTTTCGGAGTGAAAAGAATAACTCATAAATTTCTAAAGAGTGGATTATACTGGACAACATTGTTTAAAGATGCATATACCTTCTATAAATCCTATGATAGATGCCAATAGTCAAGTAACCTATCCCCTAAGGTTCAATTACCATAAACTCCTTTGCTTTCTAGTAAAATTTTTATGTTTAGGGTATTGACTTTATGAGATTTTTCCCTCCATCTTTTTGCTTTACTTATATATTACTTGCAGTAGATTATGTTTCTAAATTGGTGGAAGCTAAAGCCACCAGGACAAACGATGCAAAGGTTATTACAGATTTTGTTAAGAATAACATTCTTTTTAGGTTCAGGATACCAAAAGCAATCATTAGGGAAAAAGGAACCCACTTTTGCAATAGGTTGATGGAAGCAATGTTCAAAAAATATCACATCACGCATAAAGTTTCCATTGCTTACCATCCCCAAACCAGTATACAAGATGAAATCTCAAATCGAGAAACCAAGTTAATCCTGGAGAAAACTTTGCAACCAAATAGGAAGGATTAGAGTGTAAGACTGGAAGACACATTATGGGCCTATAAGATGACTTACAGAACACCAATTGAGATGACTCTATAAAGGCTGGTGTTTGGGAAGCCATGTCATCTACCTGCGGAATTACAGCATAAGGTATACTATGCTATTAGAAGATGAAACATGAATTTGGATGATGCAAGGGTGCATAAAAAGTTGCAGTTTTAAGAGTTAAAGGAGATGAGGAATGAATCCTATCAAAATGCAGTGATATATAAGGAGAAGACGAAGGTTTTTCATGATACAATGATTTCAAGGAAAAGCTTCTTGGTGGACCAAAAAGTGCTATTATATCACTCAAAGCTCAAACTATTTCTAGGTAAGTTACGTTCCCATTAGGATGGTCTGTTTGTTATCACTCATATCTTTCCTTTTGGTACAGTAGAGATATAGACTCTCAAAATTGACAAGACATTCAGAGTGAATGGTCATCGCTTGAAGTCGTATTATGAAGGCTTCCAAATGAAGTATTTGTAAGTGTTAATGCTAGAGGATGTGACTAGTGTCACTTGATGCACATAACAGGGAGTCAAGCCGATGGTGATAAAAAAAGGTACTACTTGGGAGGTAACCCAAGGGAAGTTAATTTCTATTATTTACATTTTCACATTTACTATTTTCATAAATGCTCTATTTCTTGCATTTGATTTTACATTGAGGATAATGTAAGTTTTAAGTATAGGGGTAGGGATATTAGTTTTTATGCATGTTTTAATCTTAAGTGTAGCCTATGTGACTTCTTAAGCGGTTTTCAAAATCAAAGAAACAAATTCAAAATTTTTCTTGTTTTCTATTGCCTTTAAGATTATTTAGTCATAATTAGAGTGTGAATTGACTAGAAAAATTCATGAAAACCTTAGCATGTACTTTTTCTCATGTGATTGATTAATGTGTATTATTCTTAAAAGAGTAGTGACTAGTGGTAGACAAAAACTAATGAGATTTTGAGCCATATTAGACTGACACATTCATATCAGTCTTACTGTCTTTTGTTATATGTGACCTTCATGACATATACATCCTTACTTTGCTTTGATTTTCTATTCGAGACCACGTTTTTATCACATGCATTCTTATAAAAATGATTAAGCATTCTTTGTTGATTACGGGGTGCATTAACCAAATAGTCCACCTAATTATGTGAATTTTCCTTTGCTAATCCCCTTTGAGCTTTATTAGCCTTTTCTTTTGTATAAACCACATTTCATGCACCTAACCAAATGCCCTACCTAAGCCTTAAAGCTAGTGAAGCATTTGTTAATCCTTGATGAATGTGATTGTCCAAAAGCCTAAGTATGGTTAATGTAGCTTTTATCACTTTTATATTTGTGAAGTAAAAAAAAAAGGAAAAGAAAAGAAGAAAAAATGTGAGTTTGAATAAAAGTATTAAGGAGCAAATACAATTGTTTTCAAAATTTATTAATTAATAGTTTATCCTTCTTAAGTTGTATTGATTGGATGTTTGAATATATTGCATATAAGGAGGATGTTGTTTTGGATGGAGCACTTTTTGTGTTATGTTCATGTGGCTTATGGTGTGAGAGCTAAAGTGAATTATGAAACATAGTTGTTGCAATCTTTATGGCTAACGATACCCAGTTTTGGATGAATGTGAACTTATATGCTTGATATCTCTTTAAGTGTTACTTTTTCTTCACTAGCATGATGGCTTTTATGCTAAATTACTCAAAATACATCTCACCTTACCCTTGCCCACATTGCAAACCCTAAAAAAGTCCTTTGATTTATGATTATGCATGTGACTTTTAGTGTGGAGAAATGAAATGATAAGCAAAATTGTAGATTGTTGTGATTATGAATGGTGCTTAAGTGTACCTATGTAAATATCTTATTTAAACATCTTTTGTCCAAGTCAACCTCTAGATTACTCAGTTTTTAAGGGTGATGAATGTTGATTAATCATGAGTAGAAGCTTTGAATGTTGAGTTATTGTTATAGGTTATAAAAGTCATTCATCTTTACCTATGATTATCTATTCTTAGGAAATATAGAAAATGAGTAAATGTTTTGGTTAGTGATTTTTATTTTGACGATTTGCCTGAGGACGGTCAAAAACTAAGTGGGGGGGAACTTGATATATGTTTAAATGTTAATTCATTTGATTTACTACATTTAATGATTAATGTCTTAGAAATGCTTAGGATACTCACTTTATCTTATATTTGATTTTAGGTATATTTTGGAATTGACGGAGCTAAAGTGACCCAAAAGCACATTGATTAAAAGAAGTAACTAGGAAGTGAATCAGGTCAATGCATGCTTTTTGACAGCCCCTACGCACACTTCTTACCATGGACAACCAACTGCCTTCTCATGGTGATGCCAACAACTAACACCATGCAACTCCCATGCATGCTACGGCGACATCCAACAGCCAAGCATCTCACACCCATTATCTAGCTCCCATGTATGCTTCTTGATAGCCCATGCCTTCTTACAGTGAAGCCATCTTTCAGTTGCATTTATATGATAACCAAGTTATAAATGCTTCTCATGACTGTAAGAAGCTTTTTACAATGTTCTCACACTCGTAAGAAGTAACTCACAGGTGTGAGAAGGCCAGGTGTCCCATTATGGCTAGGTTTCCCTCGATTAAAACCTAAATTTTTACTACATAAGGAAGAGCATGACGGAAGAAATAAGATATTCGGGAGAGACCTAGTCGAGAACATTTTTATCTTATTTCTCTTTTAGTTTTCTTTGTTCTTCAACACCAATAGTGGGGATGAAGAGTATGGCTGATGGTGAAAGCTTAATGATGGAGATGGAAAGCTAACTTCCTAACACCGGTTCAACAGGGATATCAAAGCCAAGTCACATTTAAATTATTTCATTTTATTAACGTTGTAATCTCTTTTTAGATTGTTGGGTTATTAATGTTGATTATGTTGTCTTTTAGGTAGATGATCTCAATATGTTATTTTGATTATTCTATTATGAACCTATTGTTATAATGTTGAATGTAATTTGTAATCATTACATTTGTTGTTTGTTTAGTAGCATCTAATGGTCTTGAATCGTTAGGAACAACATAAATTAGGTTACAAATCCGAATTTGTGAGATTGCTGCCTATATTGATCATTTTCCACTTCGTACTATTGCTACTAAATTGAATCTAAAGATCATATATTAATTAATCACATCTTGAGGGAAACTAGGATTATCAGAGCTTAATATTAGTCTCAATCAATAATCTAAAGAGAGGTGTAAAGAAGTTAGGATGATGGAATATGCTTGATTGTGTTTAGGTTGAGATTGACCCTAGAACCGGACCTTACTTATATTCAACACTTTAATTATTTTCGATTGCTTGTTTTAATTTGTCTTTGATAGTTTTATTTTATTTTATTTTCCAAACTGCTAAAAATCCAAAAAATTGCCTTTTATATTTTCCTTACATCAGTTAATTTCGTAATGGAAATTAACATAACATTCTCTGTGGATTCGATCCCAACTCACTATAACTACAAATTTTAGTGTGCAAAGTCAGGTAAATTTTGTAGTGCACTCGACATGTGCTAGCAGTACTTCAATTGGATGATAGTGATCGGAAATTAACAATATGTTATTTTTATAATGCCATAGAGAGGGAGAAAGAAGCAATTAAGTCCAATATAGAAAATATGTCTTCCATATATACACCTTATCTTGCAATTATCAATGAAAAATGAGAAAGGAAACTTTAATTTTTGTTGTTTGCAGCTAGGACTTTTTTAATTCTAGCGGCAATCTTAAACAAAGTTTTACAAAGAAGGTAGAAGTTAATAGGAGAATGTTATTAACTATTACAGCAATTATTGCTTGTAAGATCCTAACCTTACAAATTAAGGTTTATAAGGATGCTTCTGGTGATTTTGGTATGCTCATTGCTATTCGTCAAAGATACAAACTTAATTCAAGTATTTTTTAATTTTTTACTTTTTGGATGTTAATCATCACTTTGTTTTCCTTATAAGGTTACTTTTGTTGCCTTACAGTTGCTTGGTAGGACCAATTTGAAAGTGGTGTTCCAAAATTACAAAGGTTTGTAATTTGAATTTTGATTCATTATGTGAATGCAACAAGATATGAAAGGAATTGGGAACACTTTTAAATTCATCTATTCTAAGAAAATGAATAGATCACAACACAAAAGATTAAACAACATTATGTTTTTTCGATACAATTTAAAGCTTCGAGAAAAGTATGTTATTATTATTATTATATTAAATATAATATCTTAATAATTTTTATTTGTTTATTTAGACTCTTAATAAAACAAATAGTTATATAGATCCAATTCACCTTGATCATATTGACCTTTTAGTGGATTTAGTTTATGAGGAACCAAGTTTGACATATGAGAGTGACTTGGAAGATAATCTTGGATGGGAAGGTATTGACATGTCATTTAGTCCAATGAATTTAAATGATGATGATGATGAGACTCCTCTCAATGATGAAGATTTTCTATCGAATAAGAATTAAGGTCAATACGATTTGAGTAGATATTCCATTGAATAAAGTTCCATATTTTTTTCATTTCTTCTCTTTTCTGTTTAATTTCACTTGTATTTGATGCATATATTCAATTCGATTTATGCAATATAAATACAAAACTTTTAACTATAAATATTTTATTTCAAGTTTTGATTATATTTTGTTATATTCCTTAGCACAAGCTCTTATTGTAATACTTATGGAATCATAAAACTTAATTATTCTTACTATATGATATTTTGATGTAATTATTGTTTATTATATGACGTAAGTTGTAATATTTTAAGTTATTTGCATTTTTCTTCATTATATTTGTATGACGGTTAAATGATTTTTAATATTAATTCTGGTTATTTTTTTTATGTAAAGTATATAAACAATATACGTTAAAAGTAATATTAATAGAATTAAAAAGATAATTATAATTTCAAATTTATATTATTATGATTTTAAGAGACAAGGTTGGTATATAATTGAGAATAATATATCATTGAGAGATAATTTTGTAATTTAAAAAATGCAGAGTCTATTTTGTAATTTGAAAATTTCTAAAATGGAACCCAGTATTGAATGGTATTGGTACCAGTCATAATGTTAATAAAAACACTTTTACTTAAAAAAAGATTGCACATTTCTCTTGCACTCTAATGAAGGAAGATGAAAGTGCAAATAAAATGGAGTTACTTCTTTAAAAAAACTTTGTGTTAATTAATAAATGACCTTTTTATTTACTACAATGTCAAATTATAAAATTTTATCTTCCTCTATATATTCAGTTATGGGTATTATGCTGTACTGAGTGGTACCTACTATAATAGCTAGATAATGGTACAATACCAAGTAATTTCATATGATGATTTGGTATCGAATAGCACTGACTGGTATCAAAATACCAGCCACTTATTGGATTGAATTACAATTTTAAAAAAAATTAACCTTATCTGCTCTCTCAGCCTCTCATTCTAAGTCTCTCATCTCACCTCTCACTCTCAGTCTCTCACTCACACCACATCCATAGTCGGCTTGCCTCACCTCACCTTGCTTGTGTAGTCACTTCACCTCTCCTCACCCTCTCTCACTTGCATAGTCTCCTCACCTCACCCTCCCCGTCAATGTAACCGGCCCACATTTTCTCACAGTCTCCCCTCTGTCACAGTCCTCGCAGCCTCACTTTCTTATAGTTAAGCAACCAGCAAACTGCTACTCCCGTCCTCTACTACAGTCACTCCTCTGTTGCCTAACTCACCTCATCGAGTGATCAATACCATCCCAATCAACCCTACTAACATTGAGTGGAGCTCCAAACTTTAAGCCTTAAGGTTGCAAAATGTAAATCAGCTTTGACAACTAAATTGTGTGCAATGTGCTTGAGCATTGAATATCTAATTTGTGTTGTGATGATTGTTATGTGATTAATTACTTGAGTAGTAGTTGCGTGTGTGAGTGACTTATAGTTGTGATTTTAGCATTTGCATTTTGGAAATTAAGGATAACTGGATACTGAAATGGATAGATGTGTTTGTTTTATCTGAATTGGAAATTAAGGAATGAGATTGAGGATTTTATAGAGAATTGCAATATTTGGAATTTGGAATTTGGAATTTTGGATATGTTTTTTCATTAATGTTGTTTGAATTAAGTGATGTTTGGATTGAGAAATATTAAATTAAATGTTAGTATGTATTATAAATTAGGTTATATATTATAAAATGAATCTTGTAATATACAAAATGGGTTAGTTAATTGAGGTTGAATTATGTAATTATATAAATTAAATTAAAGATGTGAGTTTATGATAGTTAGATATGATCACAAAAAATGAGTTCAAGTTATAAGTTTATAGTTAAATTATACAATCATACAAAATGAGTTATAGTTACAAATTTATGTAATCATACAAAATAGGTTATAGATGTGAGTTTATGTTTAAATCATATAATTACAAAAAATTGAGTTTTATTAATGAATTTATGGTTAAATTATGTGATTATACAAATTGAGTTATAGATATGACATAAGTTTATGAATAAATTATGAGTTATGATTGAATTATTTAATCATACAAAATGGTCATAATTGTGACTTTATGGTATAGTTATTTAATTACATAAAATAGGTTATAGTTGAGAGTTATGACTTTGTGTTTAAAATATGTAATCACGCAAAATAGATTATAATTGTGAAAGTGTAGCAATCAATGTATATATTTTAAGTTTAGGTTAAGAAACATGAGAATTTCTTGAATAGAATGTGCTTAACCGTCAAATTTTCTTAAGGAATCATTTATACAAGTTTATAAAGGTTACTTGCATTTATATATCATATAATTGTTAAGAAATTGTTGTTACTCTATTTCTTCATGTTGTTATACACAATTTGATTTTAATACAAAGTTATTAAGTTAATTTTAATATGTTTCTTCATTTATTTTTACTAATAAATAAAGAGAAGTTCAAATACACTTAATAATTTAGTTGCTTAAGGTATAAGAAGATTCGATGATCTAGTTTGAGCTTATGCAAGATTGGTTCCTAGAATGAAAAATCATACTATTTGTTTGTATTGTAACAAGCATTTGAAAGGTAGGGGAATCACCAAATTAAAGAAACATTTACTTAGGATCAAAGTTAATGTGGAGCCTTGTAAGAAAATGAATCATGATGTGAAATGGAAAATAAAAAGAGGTGCATCAGCATGAGAAACATAAGAGATAAAGATTAAACTACAAAATTGGTACTGGAAGTTCTTTTGTTGGTTTTTAAGATGATAGTAAGGATGTTAATGGTAATTGTATCCCTACCTAACAAAAAGGAAATATTGCACCTAATGTTGGGGGAAAAAAAGAAGACATTTGTCTAATTTTTTGCACTATGAACAACTTTTGAAGCTTAGCCTTCAATCTGTAGTGCCTTACAATATAGAGTAATGTGGACATGGCAATGGCTAGATGGTAGTATGATTCAGGTATAAAATTCAACGTTGCCCAATCTTATTATTATTAGTCTATGGTAGATGTTACCTTTTTTGGTCTAGGATACAAAGCTCCTTTAATTGATGACTACAGAGGTAAAATTTTGAGCAGCTCTATTTATGAAATAAAAAAGTTATTTGGATGAAAGAAGAATAACTTCGGCTACTTATAGTTGTTCAATCATTTGTGATGATTAGACAAATAAAAGACATGATCCTATTAATAATTTTCTAGTTTATTTTATGAAGGGGACAATGTTTTTAAAATCTATTAAGGCATCTGGCCTTGTTAGAAATGATAATAGTCTATTTCAAATATCTGATGAAATTGGACTATAAAATATTATTCAGTTTATTGTTAACAATGATTATGCTTGTAAATCAGCTAGAAGAAGATTGCAAAGTAAGTATAATTCTTTTTATTGGAATCCTTGTATTGCGCATTGTATTGACCTGATATTGGAAAATATAAAAGATGCTAAGTATTTTCCTATTATTAATGAGACTATGCAGAAAGAAAACAAGTGACCAAGTTCATTTACAATCGTGCGTATGTCTCGAATTTAACAAGAAAGAATTTCACCAATGGTAGAAATTTGTGTCATCATGCTATTACAAGATTTGCAACTAATTTCTTATAACTTCAATGTTTTATTTTAGTAAAGAAGGAGTTGAGACAAATATTTTCAAGTAATAAGTGAGTTGTATCTCAATATGCTAAGTCTAATGTTGAATTGGAGACTTCCAGAATTATATTTAAAGATAATAAATTTTGGTCCCAATGTTAATTTTTCATCATGGTTTATGAATCTTTGGTGAGGTACTTTCCCTGGTTAATAGTGATATAATGGCAACAATAGGTTATTTTATGATTTTATAGAGAGGGCGAAGGAAGCAACCAACATCAATATAAAAAATAAAACTTCTTTGTACACATCTTACCTTGCAGTCATCGATGATAAATAGGAAATGAAACTTTACTCTCTATTGTTTATAGCAAGGGAATTTTTGAATCCTAGTGGTTGTTCCAAACCAAGTTTTACAAAGAAAGTTAAAGCTAATAAGGAAATGATATTAATTATCAAAATAATTATTACCCATGAGATGATGCAAGATCTTTTAAGTTTCTAAATAGAGATTTATA
>JANSVA010000216.1:17406886-17430127 GCA_025504915.1 Erythroxylum reticulatum
AATGATATTAATTATCAAAATAATTATTACCCATGAGATGATGCAAGATCTTTTAAGTTTCTAAATAGAGATTTATAAGGATGCCATTTAGGTGCTTCCTTCCCTTTTCTAGAGAGTCTTTTGTCTTCGATTTACCAAATGTTTCATGTACAGGTTAGATACTTTTTTATAGTTGGAGCTTTTAACGGTTGGCACAATTAACAAAATTGCCTAATTGATATGGGCACTTCTTTTGGATACAAATTTATTTCATGTTTGAATATATATAGAATCCCTAATCATCAATTTTGTGAGTACGAGTGCAGTCCTAGCGTCATTTTAGATAAATGCTCACGCAGTAGAATTTTTTAGGATAGTTAATTGCAAATTAATTGATGTATAATGAAAAAAAAGTTATATTCCAAATTTTACATCATTTAATTGTCCTTGTTGAATGAAGCCTTATTACCTCATAAGGGAAAAATAGAAGGCTTTGAAAATAAGCAGAAGACTTGTGCACAAGTATACATGACCTTTTCCTTTAGAAACTTCTGCTTATACCTTTTCTTGCTACAATGCTTACAATTGCATAATAGTTTTTAGATAGAGCAAGCGAATACTTTCTTCTTCTTTTTAATTTTCGTCTCATGGTGATGGATCGTATGGAGCAACTTTTGTTTTTCTTTTTTTCTTACTTCTTCTTGTAGTTCATTTAGAAACAACCTCTTTATTAGTTAAAGATAAGGTTGTGTACTATTAGATCTCCCCAAACTCTTTGTGTCAGCAAGATTTATACTAGGTGTTGTTGTTGTTATTGTCATCATTGTTGTTGCTTCTGGTGATTTTGGGACAATTGATATTCATCAAAGAGATAAACTTAATTTAAATATTTTTTTTGCACTTTTGTTTCTTGATGAAAATTAATCATCACTTTATTTTATTTATAATTCTACTTTTGTTATCTTAGAATTGCTTGGTGAGACCAACTTGAAATTGACGTTCTAAAATTGCAAAGATTTACAATTTGAATTCTAATGTAATATGTGGGTGCACTAGGATGTGAAAGGAATTAGAGTACATTTGAATTCATCCCTTACAAGAAAAGGAATAAATTGAAGCACAAAAGATTGAATAACTTAGTGTTTATTTGATACAATTTAAAGCTTCAAGAAAGGTATGTTACTATCATTATTAAGCTGGATATAATTTCTTGTAATTTCCTAATAATTTTATTTTATTTTTTATTAGAACTTTTAATAGAACAAGTAGTTTTGTAGATCTAACTTGCCTTGATTATATCAATCTTTTGACAGATTGAGTTTACGAAAAATTATGTTTAATATATGAGAGTAACTTGGAGGATCATTTTAAATTAAAAAGTATTAATATGTCATTTGATGCAATGAATTTGAATAATGGTAATGATGAGACTCCTCTTAATGATGAAAATTTTGTACTAAATAAGAATTGTAGTTAATGTGAGCGGATATTCGATTGAATGAAATTCTAGATTTTATTTCTTCTCTTCTTTTAATTTCACTTATATTTTATGTATATGTTAAATTCTATATACATAATATAAATATAATTGTAAATATTTTTGTTTTAGATTTTAGTTCTAGTTGGTTGTTTTTTCATCACGAACTCTTATTATAAATTATAATAGTCGAATAGTCATGTATATTTATTATTCTTTTTATTTAAAGTTTTGAATTTTAATGTAATTATTATTTATTATACAATGAAATTGTAATATTTTAAATACTTTATATTGTCTTTAATTTTATATTTATATGATAAGTAAATAATTTTTTCATATTAATTATAGTTATTATGTATATGTAAAATATGTAAAAATAATATTAATAAAAATAAATAGAATATCATTATTTTAATTTTTATTATTATAACTTTTGTGGATATGATTGATATAACGTTATAAAATTTTAAAGTACAAATAAATTATTTTACAATGTTTACAAAATTCAAATTTTATTTTATAAATTTTAAAAATTATCTTCAACTATACCTAATATTTTCGGTATCGATAGAGAACTCATTGTGCATTGTAGATTATCATCATTATCATCATCACACCCAATCTGAAATTTCGTAATAAAGCGGAGTTTAGGGAGGTCTGATAGTATGCAGTCTTACCCTTATATAGTAGAGAGATTGTTTCCAATAAATCCGCATGCAGATATGACAATAAAAGAATAATGCAAGTTAAAAAATAAATAATTAAAATCGATACACTAAATTATTATGTAAATAAAATTATAATAAATAAACTATAGCTAAAGGATATATTTGAAAACAAAATATAACATGAAGGAAAAAAGTATCAAAAATAGAATTAATAATAATAATAATTTAAAAAAAGTACAAATTAGTTGATACAAATTTAGGGAAAAATTATTAAAAAATAATTCAAAGTATTGCTCCTTTTTTTATAATTGTTTTTCCGAGTTGTTTGAAGATGGGTCAAAAATAAAAAATTAATTTCGGAGAAAGACAAGCAATTCAGTTTCCATTCCCTAAATAGTTAAAAAACAAAAATTCTTATTTTGTCCTTTCTGTTTTATTCGATCTTCCTGAAGAAGAAGAAATTTTGGTTTCCTATCTGTGCCAAGGTTTTAGACGAAAAGGAAATAGAATCACACACAACTAAAAACGAAAAATAAAACTCCTGTGTCTTTCTTCTCCACAGACCAACCTCTCTTCCTTTGTTGTGCTTCATTGCGCTCTGGAATTTGATTCGTTTCATTTGCTAGGGTTTTCAACTCCATTTAACGAGCCTAGGTCAGAATGATTTCTACCATTCGATATACTCATTTCTTTTAATTTCTCTTCTTTTTGTTCATTCTGTATTCTTGAATGCTCTGTTTTTTTTATTCCGGAGAATGTGGGGAACAATTTAGCTCTGTGAGTTGCCTCTGTTTCTCTGAATGTGACATTTCGTAACTGTTTTCGAGGTTTAGTGGTGAGTGAATGAGTGAGGATAGGGGATTGTTGTTTTTACTTGGACCTCGACACTCTGCTTGGGTTTTGGTACTCAAACGTGTGTAAATTATCTTTTCTTTTTAAAGGTTGTTATCGCTGTTATTTTTTTCTTTTTCAGTTTATGGGACATTTTTCGTAGTTCTTTCAAAGTTTCTTCCAGTGATCAGTTGTTTTTGCTTGGAAGTTGAACCTCTGTTTGCTGGAAAAGTGTCTACAGTCCCTCAGAATTTGTTACGGTTGGATTTATTGAGTTTTGGATGATACATTAATTTATTCTGGAACGCTGCAATTCTGCTTATTAGTGTATGACTCTTTTCGCACTGGTTCTTACTCTGATAAGATTTAATGATGGAGTAGTATATGTCGTATTTTTTGACCTGTTTGACATAAGTCGTATTAGATTTATACCTTTTTTTTTTTGGTTATGTTTGGGTCAGTTTTAAACTTGGACAGTTACTTGCTCCCCTCTCCTAGCTTCTAGATTTATCAGTAGCTTACTTGAGAATAAGATTTAAATTCAACAGGATTTGATGTCACTTGTCTTATTTTAATGATTCTCTTGTTTATGAAGATGTAGTGCTTGTGGCTTCAGGTATGCAACGTAAAACAGTTTCCGGGACTTGAAATTCTCTCTGTTTTTGGTGGTGTTAAAATATGGATAATAATCAACCAGATATGTCTCTTAGAATATGAGGATTGAGTGTCTTTCTTTATTTGCAATATTGAGAAATCTAAACAGTTTAGCATGTCCTGAGCAGCATCTTAAGCTCTTAACATTTGATAATGTTTTGGTGTTTCAGGTTTGCAATGCATCACAACTCGAGAGAAAAGACAGATATTAGGGAGTCTCAGTTGAAAGACTATAAGTGCAAGTATTATCATGAAATGAAGAGCGGGGTAATCAGAGTTAAAGTTTCAAATTCACTCTACAATTGCTCCTACTGTCATGGGAGGAGGAAGGATTACCAATTAAAGGAGCTTCATCAACATGCTTCTAGTCTTGGCAGAGGCTCACGGTGGAGGTCTATAAGAGAAAAAGCATGGCATTTAGCCCTGGAGGATTACCTAAAGAGGTATCTTATAGACAAAGTGACTTCAGAGTGTTACCCAAAAACTGATTCACACATTATGAATAACTACAAGCAAGATCAATTGTTTGTGTGGCCTTGGGTGGGAATCATTGCAAACATCCAAACCCAATTGAATAATGGACGTCGAGTTGGTGAAAGCGGTAAAAAACTTAAAGATCAATTAGCAACCGATGGGTTTGATCTAGTTAAGGTAGATCCTTTGTGGAGCCACCATGGGCATTCTGGGTTTGCCATTGTTGAGTTCAAGAAAGACTGGGGTGGTTTTGAGAATGCTATCATGTTTGACAAGAAATTTGAAGTCAATTGTTGTGGGAGGAAGGAATTTTTCAGCAAGCCAGCCCACCATCAAAGAGATAGGCTTTATGGATGGATTGCAAGGGATGATGACTATAACTCTTGTGGTATTGTTGGTGATCATCTCAGAAAAAATGGAGATTTAAAATCTCTCTCTGAAATTGAAGCAGAGGACCGACAAAAGGCTTCAAAGCTTATTTCCAGCTTGACTAATACTTTACAAATGAAGGATGATTGCTTGAAAGAAATGAAAGACAAGTACCATGAGACCAGTACACATTTGGACCGGGTGATGGATGAAACAGATGCTATAGTCAAGTCCTACAATGAAGGTATATTTGCTGATTACTATGAGAGAAGACTTTTGACATAGTCATAATCCAGTTATTCCTCTGTCCTCTTGTTCCTTCTACTTGAAAGATTACATTCTTAAATCATCATATCTTGTGGCACCATGTCTTAGATCTCTAAACTTTGCTGTTTAGAAATAACAAGGATGCAGCAGAATGCTCGTGATCATTTTGATAAAATATATTTAGCGCATGAGGAGGCTACGCTTCAGTTGAAATCACAGAGAAGAGAGCTGGAGCAGCGCGAGGAGCAGCTGCAACGACGACAGGCTCATAATGAAGATGAGAGAAGGAAACTTCTCCATGACAAGAAAATGGTATATATTTTGCAAATTTTCATGGATGGCAACTTCTGGCTATATTGAGACTTTGTAGATGACTTATTTATAATTTTACTTGTCCTTTCGATGAAGTTGTGATTTGGATCATTGATTTGCTATTGAATACACCCCCTTACTGATTAGTGTTCTGCATATGATTCTGTGTTGGCAATATAATATTGCTGTTCTATGTGACTCTTTTAGATGGTCCTTAAAATTCTCAGTATTTTTCTATATTATGCTAAAAATTTGTTTTTCCTTTCATTCACAGAATGAAAGGGCAACCTTGGAGCAGCAGAAGGCAGATGAAACGGTCTTAAGATTAGCAAAAGAGCAAAAGGTGTATTTAACTTTCATTACCTTGAACTGAACTAATGATAAGGATAGCTAAAAGTGTGATAGTTTTAATTAATATAGTTTTTATTAATCTTACAAATTCTGTCTTGTGTTAACTACCGTTGGCAGATGGAAAAGGAGAAATTGCACAAGAAGATTATTCAGTTGGAAAAGAAGCTTGATGCTAAACAAGCATTGGAGCTGGAGATTGAGCAACTTAAAGGTTCTTTACAAGTAATGAAACACATGGGAGAGAATGATGTCGAGGTTAAAAAAAAGATGGAAGAAATTCAACAAGAATTGATGGACAAGCAAGAAGATCTGGATTCATATGAGCAGCTTAATCAAACTCTAATTGTAATGGAACGCAGAAGCAATGATGAATTGCAGGAAGCTAGGAAGGAGTTGATCAATGTGACTACTCATATTCATACTCCACCATCAATTCATATTATAGTGACACATCAAAAGACAATCAATAGTTCATATAGAAAGCAAAAGCAAATACGTGATTTGCCAAGTTAGAATATGAAGTACTAAAAATTTCTCTTCCTATATGATATGTTAATGGTGGGTTAATGTCTATGTTGTTCCTGTGAAATTCTAAAATTCTTGATTCACAGGGTCTAAAGGAAATTAAGGCTCGTGCTATCGGAGTCAAGAAGATGGGAGAGCTAGATAGTACAGTGTTTTACAATGCGGTGAAAGAACAATTTCCTAAAGAAGAAGCAGAACTGAAAGCGGTGGAGTTGTGTTCAATTTGGGAAAACCACATTAGAGATTCAGGCTGGTTTCCTTTTAGGATAATCACTGATGACGAAGGAAAAACCAAGGTATGCATCGAATGATCCAAACTGATCCCTTAGTGGCATTTATTTCTTTAGGTATTCTTGTCATGCCTAGTTTCATAGTTATTATATGGACAAATAAATGTTAAGATGCAACCAGATTGTAATCACTTCTACATACTCACAGTCCGCCTAATCTTTAGTCACTAATTTTCTCCCTGATACCTTGGACAGAGGTTGTTAATTATTTAACATGATGTTATAGTATACATAAGATAAGATGGGTAACAAATATTACTTTAAGTTCCAGCTTGACCGTGTAGTATTGAATCAGATCTGTAGTATTGGATCAGATCTTTTGGCTTTAAGATTAGATACTCTTCATCTCATTCCGTTTTAGAGAGTTGTCAGGATTATGTAGAAAAGGTACTATTTCCTAAACTTGTTTCTTCCACTTCTTTGTACAACTGGCCTCTTCTTTGACTGTGTTCCTTTTGTTTTCGTTATGATGTATACAATTTTGAAGACAACTTTTCATCTATTTATTATCAGCAAACCAACCTTCTACTCCTGTCTTTTCTGTTCATTTTTCCCCAATTCAGTTAGTTCATATTCTGTTGCACTATGTAGGAAATAATCAAGGAAGATGATGAGAAGCTGAAAAGACTGAAAAATGAGCTTAATGATGAAGTTTATAATGCTGTGACAATAGCTTTAAAGGAACTGAATGAGTATAACCCAAGCGGTAGATACATAGTATCAGAGTTGTGGAATTTCCCGCTGCAAAGGAAGGCAACGCTGGAGGAAGCAGTAGAACATATATGCCAACAGTGGAGGCTGCATAAACGGAGGAGAACCTGAGCTATGCAAGACCAACTTCACTTAGGGATATTTGTTTACATTTTCTATTTCATGTTTTTCCTTTTTGAATTACTAGTTACATCTGAAGGGAATACTTATCAGATGAAGGAAAAATCTATTCCACTACTGCCCCATGCATGTCTCCGGAACACATGCAAATCATCCAAAATGCGTACAAGTACTGCAAAACTTAGTTTTCATTCGCATAAATTGGTATGTTTCTTGTGGCATGAAGCTAATTACTAGTAAATTTTTTGCAAGTAGATGTTGCGAAACGAGGTGCATCTTTTGATGGACAAAAGCATTACCCATTCTCCAACCAAAAACTTCTTCAATGAAGAAGTCTTCTTTTTATCTTCTGCAACGATTGCAGTTAGAAGTTCCTCTAGTTAAGGCTGCAATTGGTAGCTTCGACTTTTGTTTGACTTGGTGACAGGGAAGCACTTTCATAAGTTTTCATTGAACTAGCATGATATTTTGCGTGAAAAGTGTAAGAATGCGTGAAAGAATGTAAAACAATGGTATTATATTATAAGAGACTGAAAGTGATTTGCATCTAAATATTTCATGAAAAGTTTAAATAAAATTTTATTGTTATTTTTATGATATTTTATATCATAATGTTACTAAAATGGTATTTACTGTATCCTAATAAGGTTCAAAAGTGGTCTAAAAAATAATGGTAGGAATTTATTTAAACTTTTTATAAATTGTTGGAATCCTTAATTTTTTTGTTTAGTGGTGTAAGTCAGAGCTAATTTGTTGTAGTACATGTATACACAAATAGGATTTTCATAATAGGCTAGATAATCTATATGGATATAGAATATAATCTTAAGATAATGTATATCTCTAAGATACTGCTATTTAATCTAAAAGATCTGATTATGATCAGATCATAATATTATAAGATAATACATATCTTAACCACATTCCTCCTTAAGTTGGATCATAGATATTAATCATGTTCAACTTGCTGAAACACTCTTTAAAGGCTTGTTGTTGAAGACCTTTGGTAAACACATCAGCTGTCTGCTTCTTTGTTGGGACATAAGTTAGGCATATTGTCCCATCTTCCATCTTTTTTTTGATGAAATGTCGATCAACTTCAACATGTTTTGTTCTCTCATGGTGGATAGGATTGTGTGCCATGCTTAGGGCTACCTTGTTATCACAATAATGTTTTATAGGTGTCTCAAAATTGATTCCCAATTCTGTCAACACTCTCTTTAATTAGAGACTTTCACACATCCCTTTTGTAACAATTCTTAGTTCAGCTTCAGCACTACTCTTGGCTACCATCTTTTGCTTCTTACTTTGTCACGTGACCAAATTTTCCCACACAAAAGTACCATACTCAGTGGTTGATCATGTATCCTCTTTTGAACTTGTCCAATATGAATCAGTATATATTTCGATTATTATTTGATCTCCCTTCTTGAATAGTAGTCCTTTCCCAAGAGTACCTTTTAAATACCGTAGGATCTTATAAACTACCTCAAAATGTTATCTCTTTGGGGCATGCATATAGCGAATTACAACACTCACGACAAAAGAAACATCTGGTCAAGTATGAGACAAATAAATTAGTCTTCCCACTAATGTTTGGTATTCTTCACGGTTAACAAGTTTATCCTCTTCATCCATAAACTTTGTATTGTCAATAGGAGTGATGCTTGGTTTGCATCCTAATATTCTAGTCTCTCTCAAGAGATCAAGAATGTACTTTCTTCGTGAGATGTAAATTCCTTTCTTTGATCTTGCTATGAAATACTTCGTTTCTCCTAAGTCTTTAACTTCAAATTCTTTCCTCAAAGCTGTCTTGAGTCTCGTAATTTCCTCTGCATTATCACCAGTTATGACGATATCATCAACACACACAATCAAAATTGTCCTTTTACTTTCTCTAATTATGAAAAACATTGTATGATCTGACTGAGCTAATGTGTATCATTCTGTTTTTAGGACTTTGGCAAATTTTTTGAATTAATCTCGTGATGATTGCTTTAACCCATATAGACTATGTTTCCCCCTTCCTCATCAAACCCTAGAGGAAGTTTCATATACACTTCTTCCTTTATTTGGCCATTCAAGAGGGCAATTTTGATATCAAGTTGCTGAAGTGGCTAGTCAAAGTTAACAGCTATCGATAACAATAGTTTGATAGTATTTAGCTTAGCCACAGATGCAAATGTCTCCTTGCAGTCCATCCCACAGGTTTGAGTATAGCCCTTTACTGCCAATCTTGCCTTATACCTCTTGATGGAATCATCAACCTTATATTTGACTGTGAATATCCACCTATACCCCACGGGTTTCTTTCCTTATACCCCATGGGTTTCTTTCCTTTTGGCAAATCAACTTCTTCGCACGTTTCATTCTTTTCAAGTGCTCTTATTTCTTCAAAAACTGCTTCTCTCTATTCTGGAACTTTAAAAGCTTC
Organism: Erythroxylum reticulatum; assembly: GCA_025504915.1. Taxonomy (NCBI): domain Eukaryota; kingdom Viridiplantae; phylum Streptophyta; class Magnoliopsida; order Malpighiales; family Erythroxylaceae; genus Erythroxylum; species Erythroxylum reticulatum. The sequence continues at coordinate 17,416,352 of JANSVA010000216.1, forward strand.
TTGAATATTTTTGGGAATGTCAATTCTGTTCAGATTAGCAATAAAAGATTTATATAAAGAAGATAAAGCATCATAAGAGACAAACCTCTCAATCGGGTGCGTAGTACATGATCTAGATTTCTTCCATAAGGTAATTGGTAGTTCTAAATCTGTGTTGTCTTGCTGATCCTTACTACTTTGAACTTCTTCGGTAGGGAATTGCACTAGTTCAGAGATTGGTATAGCTTCAGGGATAGGAAGTGTACTACTTGCTTTCTTCTTCCGAGAATTCACCTTGAGTGTATGATCAGGTATAACTATTTCTGTATTAGGATTTATCTCTATAGGAGATGACATAGGCATCGGGATAGGTTCAGGAATAGATGTAGGTTTGGCAGACTGAGATTCATCACCACCAAACTCACTCTAATGCTCCCCCTAAATCGAAGACTTGGGATAGAAGAAATCTGTCTTAGAAAAAGGGACATCACAGCTAATAACAACCTTTTTGATATAGGATCATAGCATTTATACCCCTTTTGTATAGTAGAATAACCCATAAACAAACATTTTTTGGCTTTTGGATCAAGTTTGTTGTGTGAAAAACTGTGAATAAAGATTGTGCACTCAAAAACTTTTAAAGGAAGGTCAGTTTCAAGATGAGTGGTAGTATAGGTGATGTGAGCAAAGGTTGCACATGACGAATATATCAACAGACACCGAGATCAAAATGGCATTAATCAAGACTTGATGTTGCTTCCTAGCCCCATAAGTCGGTTTGGACTTAAAAGATTCAAGGCTGCATTAAATTCATTCGTGGCTCGCGTGGTTGATGATGAACTCCAGAAGAATCAAGATTCTTGCTCGCATCTTCATTTTGTCAGTTTGAGCCAAGTTCTGGGCCCAAACAACCCTTAACAGGTGCGCACACTAGGCACGTATGCCAGCGACCAACAAGCCCAGGCGCGCACTCTAGTGCCCAGCAGGCTAGACGCCAGGTAGGGTGCGCCTGGCCTCATTTGCTTTGGGTTGTTTTCCTACTATTTTAAGACGATTTAGACAGTATTATTTTAGCTATTTAGGCTCAGGATGTTGGCCCAATTTCAAGTTATTTTGGCAACTATAAATAGTTGCCTTGACATTATTTTTGGGGTTACACACTTTGATACTTTGAGAGCTTTGGTGAGGAATTTCTTCATGGTCTTGTTGTTCCATGAACCCTAACTCTACTTATCAATTAATCTCAATTGTGGCGTATTGTTTTGGTTCATTTTTCTTGGTTTACTACTTGGTCTAGGTTGCTTGGTCAATTGCAATCCTTGAGGTCTAGAAAAGTATCGAAAACCTTGCATATCTAATTTGTTTAACGGTCACCGAATCATATCAAGATTAATCTCCTTCTGTGCGCGCATCATCTTTGGTATCACAACATTGGTTTAGAGGAGAATTCTTATTCAACTCGATTGGAATTCAAGAAACTGCTGCCCATCATCATAAAATTATCGCTAGTTCATCAATTCAGGTGTGAATTAACTTTCAGCCTAGGGTTTTCAATTATTCTTCTTGTTTATTTTGTTGAAACTTTCGGTCTATATTAAGAAAAATTTTGAAAAAATTCAAAAAAATCTAAAAAACGTTCAGAAAAAGTGTAAAAAATGGTCTGAAAAATAAAAATAAAAAATAAAAAATTGCAGAACCAAAAGTGTTACTATCGAGTTCAAGAATTACACTATTTTGGAAAGTCTTACGTGAAGTATTGGCAATTGAATTAGGTGAAATTTTAGACCTATCTTGCGTGACCTTACTTTGAAAAGAGTTTCAAAACTTGGCGCAATTGTTGGATTTCTTGATTAGAAGGAGTTAGATTTTTTGAATCACAACTTGAATGTTGAGGATTCGAGAGGAAAAAAGCAAGAGGGTGAGATCATTAGAGTGGGCAAGACACACGTGGGGAGTATTCTCAATTTGAGTGAAACACATGAGGTAGTATTTTGGGAGGTTATTTTGCTACTGACTTTTTCTTTGCAGGAACAATTTTCATTGGACGTATGTCTAGCAATAGCGTGAGAGACCAACAGTCGGGCGGGGCGCAAACAACTACCTTAGAGGCAATCTAGCAGCTGACTGAGAGCCTAAACACTGCTCTTGCTAGAATTAGAGGCGAAATAGAGAGACAAGCTTAAGAGATTGTTGACTTGATGAGTGGCGCACACGAGGAGCCACAAATGGGACGCACCGGTCCTAAAAACCAGCATGCTCCGATTGTGTTAGAAGACTATAGATCTTATGACGAGAGGGAATATGTGAGACCACGGGGACGAGTTCAACAAGTTGATTTTAGACCTATCTTGCGTGACCTTACTTTGAAAAGAGTTTCAAAACTTAGCGCCATTGTTAGATTTCTTGATTAGAAGGAGTTAGGTTTTTTGAATCACAACTTGAATGTTGAGGATTCGAGAGGAAAAAGGTAAGAGGTGAGATCATTAGAGTGGCCAAGACACACGTGGGGAGTATTCTCAATTTGAGTGAAACACGTGAGGTAGTATTTTAGGAGGTTATTTTGCTACTGACTTTTTCTTTGCAGGAACAATTTTCATTGGATGTATGTCTAGCAATAGCGTGAGAGGCCAACAATCGGGCTGGGCGCAAACAACTACCTTAGAGGCAATCCAGCAGCTGACTAAGAGCCTAAACACTGCTCTTGCTAGAATTAGAGGCGAAATAGAGAGACAAGCTTAAGAGATTGCTGACTTGATGAGTGGCGCACATGAGGAGCCACAAATGGGACGCACCGGTCCTAAAAACTAGCATGCTCCGATTGTGTTAGAAGACTATAGATCTTATGACGAGAGGGAATATGTGATACCACGGGGACGAGTTCAACAAGTTGATTTTAGGGATAAATGAGATAGTGATATTAGGTCTATTAAGATGCAAATTCCACCATTCAAAGGAAAGAATGATCCGAAGCTTTACCTTGAATAGAAACGAAAGGTGGATATGATTTTTGAATGCCACAACTTTTCCAGGGAAAAGAAGGTAAAACTCGTAGCCATTGAATTTTCCTATTATGCACTAATTTGGAGGGATCAATTGGTGATTTCTAGGAGAAGAAATAGGGAGGAATCCGTGAGTACTTAGGCTAAAATGAAAGCGATCATAAATAAGCAGTATGTTCCATCTTGTTACTACCGAGAGATGCATCAAAGGCTCCAACGTCTAACATAAGGGAATCGGATTATGGAGGAGTATCATAAGGAGATGGAGATCATAATGATAAAGGCTGATTATGAGGAGGACCTCGAAGCCACAATGGTGAGTGGTTTGAATCAAAAAATAGCTAACGTAGCTGATCTTCACAACTACACCAACCTCGAGGAGATGGGTGAACATGACAATGAAGGTTGAGAGGCAACATAAGTCTCGTGGGACATCGAAGAGTGGGACGAGTTCTACTTCAAATTGCAACTCAAATTGTCCACTAAAAGAGGAGAATTCAAAAGGAAAAGGGCTAGAATCCAAGAGGCCGAGCCAAACGCTTCCGGAAACTAAAGGTACATCTAATACTCTTAACACTCAAGCTGTTTCTAGCAAACATTCTTTAATTAAATGCTTTCGTTGTTTTGGAACTAGGCACATTGCCTCCCACTGTCTGAATAAGAGGGTCATGGTTTTGAGGTATGATGGGTTGATTGAATCAGAGGATGACAAGGAAAGTTTTAAGGATGACGTTTTGGAGGGAAAGGAAGATAAAACTTGTGTGGAACGGGCTGTTAAATGTGAAACTCTCGTGGTTAGGATGGTGCTTAGTGTTTAGCTTCGGACTGAAATGTTAGATCAACGAGAGAACTTATTCCATACTTAATGTTTGGTTAGTGGTAAAGTTTGTAGCTTGATCATTCATGGACGGAGTTGCACCAATGTTGCTAGTTTAGATATGGTTATAAAATTGGGATTAACGGTTTGAAAGCATATAGAACCGTATCATTTGCAGTGGTCTAATGATAGTGGGGAAGTTAGCATGACCAAACAAGTGCTACTATCTTTCTCTGTTAGACAGTATGAGGACGAGGTTCTTTGTGATGTAGTACCTATGCAAGCTGGTAATGTTCTACTTGGAAGACCGTGGCAATTTGATCGTCGAGCTAACCATGATGGATACACCAACGAGTACTCGTTCAAGTTCAAGGGGAAGAATTTCATTCTTGAACCCATGATGGATACACCAACGAGTACTCGTTCAAGTTCAAGGGGAAGAATTTCATTCTTGAACCAATGACTCCACAAGAAATTTACTTATACCAAATTCAAGCCTTGAAAGGAAGATTGGGTTCGGGTAGTGAGGTGAAACAAATAAAAAGGGACAAGAAGCGGAAAAGAAAGGAGATAATGGCTCATCGGAGAGAGAAAACATAAGTGAGCAAAAGAATGAGAGATGTGTAGGAGAGAAAAGTTTAAGTAGGGAAAACACAAAAGAACTGAGAGAAAAGAAGGTGAGCTTGTATGCGTGTAAAAAGGACTTAAGGAGAGCATATTGAGCAAAGAGAGCGTTGATTATGATTAGACATAAGGCTTGTTTTCTTTCGGATAGTAATCCTATTGATGAATCTTTGCCCAATGTTTTTAAGTCTCTTTTGCAAGAATATGAGGATGTTTTCCTAGAGGAGATGCCGAAAGGGCTACCTCCTTTGCGAGGTATAGAGCATCAAATCGACTTTGTCCCAGGGGCACAAATTTAGAATAGGCCAGCCTATAGGAGTAATCCAGAGGAAACAAAGGAGTTTCAACAACAAGTAGATGAATTGCTTACAAAGGGGCACATACGTGAAAGTCTTAGTCCTTGTGTTATTCCGGTTCTACCGGTGCCAAAGAAGGATGGATCTTGTCACATGTGTATAGACTATCGATTTGTCAATAAGATCATGGTAAAGTATCGACATCCTATTCCTCGACTTGATGATATGTTGGGTGAGTTTCATGGTGTATATGTTTTTATAAAAATTGATCTGAAAAGTGGTTATCATCAAATTCGCATGAAACCCAGGGATAAATGAAAAACTACATTTAAGAATAAATACGGTTTATATGAGTGATTAGTTATGCCATTTGTTTTATCCAATGCACCGAGTACCTTCATAAGATTAATGAACCATGTCTTGTGTGATTACTTGGGTAAATTTGTTATTGTGTATTTTTATTATATACTTGTGTATAACATTACTTTGAATGATCATGTGGAGCATGTGTGTTGTATGCTTGATAATTTGAGACATGAGAAGTTGTTTACAAACCTTAGGAAGTGTACTTTTTGCATTGATAAATTGATATTCTTAGGGTTTGTTGTGAGCTCGAAAGGGATTGAGGTAGATGAGGAAAAGGTGAATGCCATTCGAGATTGGCCAACACCAAAGAGTGTTTCAGATGTAAGGAGCTTTCATGGCTTAGCTAGTTTTTATTGGTGGTTTATGAAACACTTCTCCACGATTGCTGATCCTTTGACCAAAGTTGTCAAAAAGGAGAAGGGATTTAGTTAGGGAAAAGATCAAGAGCATGCATTCAAATTATTGAAACAGAAGTTATATACCGCACTTATATTATGTTTTCCTAATTTTGATAAAGCTTTTGAAGTATAATATGATGCCTCCGGGATCGATATAGGTGTTGTCTTAATGTAGGAAAACATGCCTATTGCATACTTCAGCGAGAAATCGAGTGGAGTGCAACTTAATTATTTAGCGTATGACAAAGAACTTTATACAATGATACGAGCTTTGGAAACATGGAAGCATTATTTGCAACCAAAGGAATTTGTCATCAAAACCAATCATGAGACTCTTAAGTACGTGAAAGGACAAAGTAAATTGAGCAAGTGACAAGCAACCTGGGTGGGGTTCTTGGAAACCTTTCCATAAGTGCTGTACTACAAGCAAGGTAAGGAGAATGTGGTTGCCGATGCTTTATCGTGCAGGTATTCCTTAATCTCAACTCTTCAAAATTTTAGGGTTTGAGCATCTTAAGGAATTGTATGCCAATGATGTGGACTTTGCTAACGTCTATGTCGATTGTCAACATGGTGCTTTTGAGAAATACTTTAGACATGATGGTTATTTATATTTCCAGAATTGTTTATGCGTTCCTAATTTTCCATTGCGTGAATTATTTATGCTTGAAGCCGACGATGGAGGACTTATAAGGCACTCTGGTGTTGCTAAGACCTTGGACATATTGCATAATCATTTTTATTGGTCGGGAATGCAAAAGGATGTAAAACACATTTGTGCCCGTTACATTGCTTGTAAGCAAGCTAAATTGACCACCAATCCTCACAACCTATACACGCCCTTACCCAAACCTAGTCACCCTTGGATGGACATTTCTTTGGACTTTATTGTAGGGTTGCCGAAGATAAAAAGGGGTATAGATAGCATTTTTTTGTTGTGGACATATTTAGAAAGATGGTTTACTTTATTGCTTGAAAAAATCTAATGATGTCGTGCATGTTGCTGATTTGTACTTTAAAGATGTTGTGAGATTGTATGGTATTCTTAGGTTAATAGTTTTGGAAGGCACATCAAGTTTTTGGGTCATTTTTGGCATGTTTTATGGGGAAACACTTGTCACCCACAAATCGATGGGCAAACGGAAGTTGTGAATAGAACGTTAGGGAGTTTGTTGCATACTGTGATAGGAAAAAAATTTGAAAACGTGATCTGATTGCTTACCGTTTATTGAATTCGCTTATAATCGTAGTGTGTATTCTATTACCGGTTATTCTCCTTTTGAAATTGTTTATGGATTTAACCCTTTAACTGTATTGGATATGGTGCCTTTACCTTTGTCTCAGTTAACTAGCTTAGATGGAAAGAGGAAAGCCGAGTTAGTTTAAAAGTTGCATAAGAAGGCTAAGCAACATATGGAATGCAAGAATGAGGTTTATGCACGCCACGCCAACAGAGGATGTAAGGAGGTGATCTTCGAACCTGACAATTAGGTTTGGCTTCATCTTCACAAGGAGAGGTTTCTTAACCATAGACGGTCTAAGCTTGATCCACAAGGAGATGGTCCTTTTCAAGTTTTGGAAAGGATCAACAATAACGCCTCTAAAATTGACTTGCCTAATGAGTACAACGTGTCCACTATTTTTAATGTTGCTTACTTGTCTCTGTTTGATATGGATATAGATTCATTGGTGAATCTTTCCGACAAAGGAGAGGCTGATGTGAGCAAGGTTGCACATGACGAATATATCAATAGACATTGAGATCAACACGGTGCTAATCGAGACTTGATGTTGCTTCTTAGCCTTGCAAGTTGATCTGGGCTTAAAAGATTCAAGGCCGCGTTAAATTCATTTGTGGGTCTCGTGGTTAATAACGGTCTCAAGAAGAATCAAGATTTTTACTCTCATATTTAATTTGTTAGTTTGAGCTAAGTTCTGTGCCCGAACAACCTTGACAGGTGTGCATACTAGGCATGTATGCCAGGGACCAGCAGGCCTAGACGCGCACTCTAGCGCCTAGTAGGCTAGACGCCAGGCAGGTCAGGCCAAGTGCACTACCTGGCCTCTTTTTCTTTGGGTTATTTTCCTACTATTTTTAAGACGATTCAAATAGTATTATTTTACCTATTTAGGCCCACGATGTTAGCCCAATTTCAAGTTATTTTGGCAGCTATAAATAGTTGCCTTGACATTAGTTTTAGGGTTACATACTTTGATACTTTGGTGAGTAATTTCTTCATGTTCTTTTTGTTCCACAAAGCCTAACTCTACTTATCAATTAATCTTAATTGTGACGTATTGTTTTGGTTCAATTTTATTTGTTTACTATTTGGTCCAGGTTGCTTAGTCAATTACGATCCTTGAGGTCTAGAAAGTATTAAAAACCTTGTATATCTAGTTTGTTTAACGGTCGCTGAATCATATCAAGATTAATCTCCTTCCGTATGCATATCAATAAGTTTCTTAAAATTTCTGAAGTGGTGTTTTGAAAGAAAAACCATGACTAGGCATTCTATTAATAAGACATATTGCAGTAAGAATAGCATCCCCCCAAAAGAATTTTGGAACATTGCTAGGGAACATCAAGGCCCTAGCTACTTCAAGAAGGTGTCTATTTTTCCTTTCAGCAACCCCATTTTGTTAAGGACTTCTGACACAAGTATTTTTGTGGACAATTCCATGTTTTAAAAAGAATGAATGAAGATGTTGATTAAAATATTCAGTACCATTGTCAGTATAAAGGACTTAAATACAAGTTTGGAATTGATTTTTTTATCATTTGATAAAAATTGATGAATACAGTAGAGGTTTCAGTTTTATTTTTCAAAAGAAACACCCAACACAAACTAGTATGGTCATTGATGAATCTAATGAACCATTTTGAATTGGTTCTATTTGGAACACGAGATGGGCCCTAAAGATCACTATAGATAAGTGAAAAAGGTTTTGTGGATTTGTATTTAGACTTTGTAAAAGAACTTTTTTTATGCGTAGCAAATGCATAAGCGTCACATTGAACACAAAGATCTTTATTTATTTAAATGTTTGGAAACAATCGTGACATATGTTGAAAGTTTGGATGACCTAACCTCTTATGCTATAACAATAGTTCATTAGTCTTAGGAACAATCACACTATTACCTAAGTTATAAGGAGTAGACTAACTTTCTTCATCTTCAAAGTAGTACACTCCATCTACCTCTTTAGCACTGCCAATCATCTTCCTTGATGATAGGTCCTGTATAACATAATCAGTAAGGAAAAAGTGAGCACCACAATTAGCTTCTCTTATTAACTTATTGACTGACAGAAGGTTACATTCTACATTAGTAACATGTAGAACAAAATTTAGTTTCATGGAATATGTTATTTTGATATCTCATTTTCTTGCAACTGAAGAGGAATCACCATTTGCTACCTTAACCTTTTCATGCCCAGTACAAGGAACATATGAATGAAATATTCAATTCAACACCTTGTTATTTCTAACTATCTTCAGATTTTTTTGTTCCTCCTTCACTAGATACTTGATAGCCTCGATTTTTTCCCTTTTTTTGGCTTCTAGTCTAGAGACTTTCCATGAATGTCCTAGCATGTGTCTTTGGTGTGACAACTTTGTTTACAATGCTCACACCACTTCTTATTACATTTCTTACTGGCTTCACCACGTGACATCAATGCAGATGCTTCATTAGTAAATACTGGAGATACATTTTGTTCTTCTTTTAGCTCCTCTTTAGGCATGATTTTCCTCCTTGGTACTTCCCTCCTAACTTCAGAAGACACTTCTTTAGTTATAGGCAGAGGCACTCTACTTAGGATTCTTCCACGGACATCTAACTTTTCGTTGAGGCCAGCCAAAAATTCAAAGACTCTCCTTTTCAATTTTCTAGTTGTACATCATAGCATCTTCCTTGCACCTCCACTCTTTATCCAAAAGAAGGTCAAGTTCTTGCCACAATGCTATCATTTTGACCCAATATTCTGTAACTTCTCTGTCACCTTGCTTCATTTGTTCGGTCTAGAACGTTCCTATCTTCCATGATAAAGCCCAACTTCCTGCGTCCTCTAATAGTGAGTTTCATAGCTTGAGTCCACTCCTAATAGTTTGTTCCATTCAGTTTGTCAAAGACAATGATAACTAAAACTCCTTCAAGACCAGAGGTCATTGATGACTGACCTCCAGTCTAGTTTGGGTTTGGATTTGAGTTTGCCATGGAGGATCCTTTAAGATTGGAAGTTATTTCTTGACTTGTCAGGGTTATCTCCTCAATTTCACTTTCTCTTTTACGTGGCTCTAATACCATATGAATCAGAGCTAATTTACTCTATATTTCTTTCTTAGAGACTACAGTACATATATACACGAATAGGATTTTCATAATAGGCTACATCATCTATACAGATATAGAATATAATCCTAGGATAATGCATATCTCTAAGATATTGCTATCTAATTTAAAAGATCTGATTATGATCATATCATAATATTATGAGATAATACATATCTTGACCACAAGTAGTCATGTCAACCTGAATCTTTAATTTTTTTGTTTAGTATTTAATGAATGTATCTTTCTATTTTTAGTTAGTTTTTGGATTTTTTTATTAAGAGTTGTGAGTGCTTCTTTTTATTCTTTATCAAACTTTAAACATGTCAAAGGATTATTTCTTTGTGGCATTCAATGACTTAATGAATTCATTATTGATTAATTACAATAGATCAATTCTCTATATATTTAATTGACCTTTCTTGGTTTGAGACATACTTGTTCACCAGTTCTTTAGAGTTTTGTTCCTAGATGGATTTGCATAAGTAGGTATTAGAACTTTACTCTAAATTAGGTATAATTATCCTTTCTATTTGTTTTCATATCATTCAAATTATGTTATATTTCTTTGTCAATTAGAAAAAAAGAAAATCATGCCCCCTGTGATTTCTTTTCTTTTTATTACATCATACTTTTTTTAAAAGTTTCAATTAAAAATCAAATCTCGTCATCATCTTGTTTTTAGAGTTTGTCTATATCTCTTATTTTTCTAAATATTATTCTTGTTTCATTCCTTATTTTGTACCTTTCACATTAAGATTGTTTTAAACTCTATCATTGGAAATATTATTTTATCATAGAAAAGGAAAAAAATTAGAAAAAAAGGTGCATGAAATAATGGCCTTAAGAAATCTTTGATTCTAGCCCCTCTTGTTTTATTCAATTTCCATGTTTCCTACTTAACTCGTGATTTATTTTTTCTTTTTGACCAATAGCTCTTGGGTTTTTTTAGACTATGCAAGGTTAAATTTTTATATAATTTTTTGTAGTTTAAAGAATTTGTAAAGGAAACGAAGAGTAGAAAGGTAAGTGAGTGTGAGATTAGCATTAAGAAAAGCCACTAAAAAAGAGTGAAACATGAGTGGTTTGTCAACTTTGAGAGAGTGTGAGAAAATTTTCTTTATTAACATTTTTCTACAACTTTCAAATATATCTCTTAAAAACATAGCAACACTAAAGGAGGAGAGGGATAACTCGTATGCTATGGAGGCCATGCACCAACAATTTAAGAGGATAAATATAAGATATGCTAAGATAAGGGACGTCTGGAAAACCAATCATACAATATTTGTTGAATATTAAGGGAGATGGTAACCCAAGTTCATAATAAGGGGAGGCATATTAGGCATAGTCTAATAGGTAACTAAGGATATGAGGAGAATAATGAAATTAATGTTGATGGTGTTAAGGTAGTCTTTGAGGTTAAAGGGGGTAGATTCAGGACTTAGATAGGAATTAGGTGTTATTGAGAGTAAAGGAGGGAGTCTAAGGCTATATTTGGTTAGACATAACATTTTTAACGGAATGGGATGGTTTATAATAGAATGGAACGTAAATGAATGTAATATTAGAAAATTATTGTTTGAGAGGGATGGAGGGGCTCATAATGTAACATAGTAAAATGTTATTTGGATGAAGGGTTTTTAATGTAATATAGTGTAAAGTTGCTTATTATTTTACATTCCATCCTAAAACCTCTAATTTCATCCTAAACTCCCCAAATCGGAGGTTTTTCTTTTTTACTGTTTATGATAAAATGTGATGTAATTGAAACTCTCCTCTTCCATCTAATTCCATTCCATTATAAACCTCCTCCCAAATGATTGAATAATATTACATTACATTCCATTCTATTATAAAATCTCCAACCAAACATAGTCTAAGGATCAAAGAGCGGATGACAATATTGGCAACATTAAAACAACCGTACCTTTCTTTAAGGGTAAGAATCATCCCAAAACTTATTTGGAGTGGGAGATAAAAGTATAATTGATCATTGATTATTATAAAGGTAAAGCTAGTTGAAATAGAGTTCACTAATTATATTATTACTTAAAATATGGGTTAGGGAGAGATTCTCCTACCTCTCTCTTAATGCATCACAGGTATGTTTGGATTCCAATCTTTTTAATCTACTTGCTTGCTTTTCATCTATAACCCTTCCTTTTTTCGATCCCCTATTCACTGCCTGCTTAATGTGCTTGCTTAATTTTCATCCTATTTATTGCCCAACCCTTCCCTTCTTTGATCCCCTACTCACTTCCTACTTAATCTGCTTGCTTGATTCTCATCCTGCTCATTTCCTACTTCTGGTTTTCCTATAACTAGGGGTGTTATAGTATTTCTCACCAAAAAACCCCTTCTCGCCTCCACTTCTTAAATATTTTTTAACTATTTTTTATTAGCCTTCTTTCTGCAATGCTATTATTTTCCATTTTAAGTACAATGCTTAACACTTTAGCCTTAAACACTTATGAATTTCCACCCTTGCCACCCCTCGCTACTGAATCTTCCCCTTCGACCCAATTTGCATTCCTTCCCCAAAAAACATAGAAGTAAGTGGTCAGATCATAATAAAACTATCCTTTAATTTATCACAAGAACTGGATAGGAAGCTTGTTTTTTTTTCCTGAGATTAAAACTCTTTAAGAGGGAGCTCATAGTTAGGAATCCATAGTTGTTGGATTTTTCTTTGTTCAATGGCCAACTTTTCCTATTATATAATGATGGGCCAACAAACTATGGAAAAAAAGGTTTAACATATACTTTTAGAAGACAACCTCATCTTATTCACATTCTCCTCAATCTTTGAAGCTTATAAATTACTCAAAGAGGGCCCCTGACATATAGGCAACCAACCCAATTTCTTACAAATCTAGAAACCCAGCTTAAGGTTAGAAATTATCAAGATTCAAAATGTCCCACTCTACTTCATAATGTACCCCTTGAATATTAGACCACTTAGGGGTTAAGTTCGTTAGCTAGCTACAATGGAAAACCTCTATGCATGGATGAAAACATGGCAAAAAAAAGAGAGAATAAGATATGCTAGAATATATGTCAGCACTGAACTCTCAAAGAAGCTCCCTATTTGGGTGAAGACAATAAATTAAGAAGACACCATGGCTATCTCTTAATTGGAGGCCACCTTCTAAGTTATAAGCGAACATTTGGAGAGCTACAGGTAAAACCTTCAAATCTAGAAGTTACCAAGAACTGATGGGTATTGCAGAGCAAGAGTAAAAGACGGAAGTGGTCAAAAATAATAATTCAACTAATATGAATGCAAATGACATTATGGAGAAGATTGGAGTTAATATGATGAAACCCCCCCCCTCCCCATTCCAAGTCATATTTTTGAAACTATTTTAGTCAATGGAACGAATATACAGAAAGGAGAAAGCTCAATAAATATATTTCAGGAGAATGTCCAATACATGGAAAATATTAAAAATGGAAGCAATGAGATCTTTATGATTAATAACAGTGGAAAGTAGGGAAGGGTTATTGGGAATGAACCAGTCATATATGATACTTCAAAATAAGGGAACCACCTATCAGAGGGTATTACAAAATGCAACAACTCAAAATCTAGAAAATTAGCTGCTACAACAACAAATTCTATTGACTCTGCAACACCTAGTGAAACTCCAAATAATAAAACATTAGCTTAAAAAATATGCACCAATGAAGCAGGAAACAGTGAGATATTCCAAACAGTGGAGAGAAGAAGATCACAAAGAGGCAAGGGGAAAAGGTCCAAAGGTCAATCTTCTTAATATGTCAATCATAACTTGGAATGTTGGAGGAATAAATTGTCCCTCAAAGCTTTCGGCTTTAAGGGGCTTTGTCATTAGAGAAAAACCCCTCTTAATAGCCTTACCTGTAGCGCCCCCTTACCGCAGGGTATACACCAGGACGCTCGTAGGTCATTCCGATACATATCCTACGATAAGGGTGAGCTAC
>JANSVA010000216.1:17456849-17468080 GCA_025504915.1 Erythroxylum reticulatum
TGCTTCTTTCTTGCTTACCTCTCAAAAGATTCATTTCGAAGTTTGTAAGGATTCCAATAACTTTTTCCAATGACAGACTATCAATGTTGTGAGCTTCCTCTATTGCTGCAATTTTTAGAATAAATCTTGGAGGCAGTGATCTCAATGTTTTCTTGACTAATTTCACGTTGGAGTATTTCTTCCCCAATTGATGTGCCTGATTCGCTATATCTTGTAGTTTTTCATGAAAGTCTATAATAGTCTCATTCTCATCCATCTTCATCTCTTCAAACTGTACAGCTATCATCTGTAGTTTCGATGCTATCACAGATTTTGACCCTTCATGAATAGTTTGCAAAGCGTCCCACGCTTCTTTTGCTGATTCACAGATTGAAATCATTGAGAAGCGTCCCTCATCAACAGCACTGAATATCGCATGCATTGCTTGTGAATTTTTGAATACACTTTCTTCTTCGACTCTTGTCCATTCAGATGGATCTTTCTGAACTGACTCTCCTTTATCATCAGTAATCGTTGGATGCGTCTACCCATGTACTACCGAATGCCAAGCTCTTGTGCCTTGAGCTTAAATGAAGACTTTCATCCGTGCTTTCCATGCAGGATAGTTAGATTCGTCCAAGAGCGGTGGGCTGATAATCGATGCTCCTTCTCTTATAGCGATGTTTATGAAACTAGGATCTGCACCAACTTGCTACTAAGTTCTGAATCGGTGACTTTTCTTTGATACCAATTGAAAAACCAAAGGGATTAATTATTTCGCAAACTTTCCGTAAATTTCTTTGGCACCAATAAAATATAAAACAAGCAAAACTGAAATAATAAAAACATCAAAAATTTGGTAACGCAGTTCGGCACACCTTGCATATATCTGCGGGGCCCTCACCCAGCTTAACACTTTCACGAAAGTACAATAGTTTTACCCAAGGCTTTACTGAGCTGACATTACTCAACCCTTGACACTATCTCTTAACCTCACTTCCCGTGAAAGAATTTCACACTCAATCGTATAACCACCTCATACTAACCTCAACAGAGGATTTCTCAATCAATCTTTTAACGAAAGAACAATGAACAAATAACTCAAGTGATCAATAAACTAAGAACAAAATAATAATACACTTGAGATAAAAAGGATCAACTTCCCAATTAATTTAGGTTCTTCAAAGATAAATCTGAAAGTTGTTCGCCAAGTATACTACGGTAGTCAACTTTTGAAATCTTCACACGTTACTTCACCAGAAGATCAATTAACTGCCAAATCCGAAGTCACGCAGGAGAGCCGCATGTATCTAATAGAGTAAACATCTCCCACTTAATTCACATCAGCCATACTAGCTAGAAGTTGCCACGTGTCATACATGCAAATAGTGATCCACAGTAATTTCACTTTGCTTGGAAGTTGCAAAAAAAACTTTGACTCTACTGTCTCTTCAATGTTAAATCCCTAAAGCCCATCCATTCTTGATCTCTATTTGATGTGACGGAAGCCACCTTTAAATAATACTCATACACACACTTCATAGCAACATCCACTGTATATTTTATTTATCTCACAACAAATAAGACGATTGCAGTGTGTTTTTAATCAATCAACAACTAGCGTACACCTTCTCACAATCGTTATTCTCTTTTATTTAGCTCACAAAGTTCATCAATTTCCTTGGCCAAAAATTAGCAGCACACGTACCTCAACAATCAGCCAAGTCACGCTAACACAAGCTCTTCTTCAGCTATAGATAAAAACATGCACAATACACACCCATGGAACAATGAAGACCAGAATCCCACTAATGGAATCAAAGAATGTAAGTGTCGAGATCAAATGTCAAGAGGAGCTGTGTTTATCTAAAAACTTATCTTTAAAAGATCCTACCTATGATTGAACTCTCACCAACATAATATACCACCAACGTGATAATAATAGACATTTATTTTATACATAATTCTTTAACAACCATAAGTGTAGTAACCACATCAATTTGAATCCAAGTCAAATCACCCAATTAATATCTTATGTGTCCAATTAATAAATAATGCCAAAACATATATCCTAACAACTCGCGTAACCACAACAGTAACACACCTATTCGTATAACACCAAAACAGAATATGTAAAAATATCAACTTTCATAAATTTCTGCACTAATTTTATACACATTTTCATTGATTTTTCAACTCCAAAAATCGTTTCTACACTATCTTATAACATATTAATCATCAAATCACACAAAAATGACACGTCAATATTTTTACATCATAAACTCACGGTGTATGTGAAAATGGCCATTTTACTCATGATAATGAAATGTCAATTTAAACACCATATTTGTTCCATATTCTAACCACTCATAAGGATTAACATGATATTTACTTGTTAAAACTCCAAAATCTTCAAAATCATATGTACCTTAGATTTCCAATATCACACGATAAACATCTTGCCAAAGTAGAATAGGTGGGTTCTTTATCAAGAAGAAAGATAGCAAGAACTTTGAAGTAGTTGGTGATGGAAGAAAACAAGGTGTGACGTTGTGGGGGTGAAAATTTTCTAAAAGAAATGAAGCTTCCAGAAGGTGAAGAAAGTCATGAAGAAGAAAACTAAGTCAAGAATAATAATACTTGGTCTTTTAAGTGTAATTGTATAGTAAAACTTAAACTAGACAAGTGACATTTGTCACTTATCTAACTTCTAAAGCTTTAACTAAGTTCTTAATGAACTAGTCCCATAACTCCAATTTTTACTCCAATTATCTTTAAATTTTCAATATTAACTTATCACCAATTCTAAAGTCTCCCATAGAAAATTCTTTAATATTATTTAACTCACATTTCTATTTCTATTCATCAATTTACTTGCCAACTAGCATTTTTCCTAATCCAATAATATACCAAACATTTTTTAGAAATTTTTCCTAAAATTCACTAAACTTTTAAATCAACAAACATTATCACCAAATACTCTAATTCAGCAAGTTATACTCTCGAAATCAGTCTTCAACACATACAATTCTTAATTCATAGTAACTCATTTATGAATCAATTATACCCATAAATGTCAATGAATTCATGTATAGTCATTTTAATATATGTAAAATTCAAATTCACGTGCGTTTATGCTAACATTATGCATAGGCATGAAAATGCAATTTTCTTAATTTCTCTTTCATCTTACATGTACTGTATTTTAGGGTTCTAGCTTTTAATACGAGAACGGGGTATTAAATTTCTCCCATCCTTCATAATTGTCGTCCTTGAAATTATTATCTGATTGATTAGGAAGGTAGGGGTATTGTTTCCTCAAATACTCATCTGATTCCCATTTAATTTCATCACTCGAATAATTTCTTCTTGACCATAGTCAATGTAATTAATCCATCCTCTAATCATTTCTTCACATATCACACTATCTTAACAGTTTCCTCAATATAATTTAGGTCACTTAAAATTTTCAATTCGCAAGCCGACAATACTTCTTTGTCAGATCATATCATTATTTCTTAGCATATTCACATATCTCATATTATGAATCTAAGACATACTTTTATCAGTAACACTAACTCATAATAATTTCGTACAGATCAATTCATATCAGGCTTATTTTTTCCTTTTTCCTTATTTGAGCACACCTTATCAAGGTGGTACTCTTAGAAACAATTCATCTTTCATAAGCCACTTAATCTCTATTATAGATTCATTTCACTCACTAACAATATCTTGAATTTATTATGGCCTTTTATCATTTTTAGGCTCTCTTCATTTCAATGTAAAGACGAATGACCCTTTTTGTTGTATAACACCTCATACAATATTCTAATGATATCACTATGATAATGATTGATATGCTTAAATTCAATTAAAACCATATGTTAACCTCATGATCCTATGAACTCCAAAATATGGGATTTTAAGCATATCTCCAACAGTTAAGAATGTTGGCAATTCAAACACTCAGTCACTTGTTTTTATCCTTAGCAGTTAAATACTATTTCGACGTATTCCTACGAGGATGTCTAGCTTCGGTTGTTACTTGCTTTCTCTAGTAACCTCTTTGCTCAATCATCTTTATTGAGTACACATTCTTCTTATTTCAATCACAAAGTATCATTTTTCCTATTCAAACTCAAAATTCAGATTCATTTTCAATTTTTCAATAGGATTCATAGATCTTGAATCCTCAATTTAGGCTTTGTTAAACTTTTAATGTCTGACTGATCTTAAATTCAGCAATTAATAATACTTTGATTTGCCCAAAATTCAACTTAACATTCTATGCTCTTTATGACACTAAATCGGTAACCTCAATAACTAAACTTATGATACACTACTATTGAATTTTTTGTTCAATACATCAGATTACAACATTGGCTTTACTGGGAAATACTCATTTGTACATGATAATCTTCTAGTAACTCTATCCATTGTCTCAGACTCATTTTCAATTCTTTCAAACTCAATAATTACCTCAAACTTTACGAATCTCTATATTTATATATAGATTTGAAATGTTTCACTGTATATATAATATCTCTAAGCTCTCAAATCAATCATTATTGTAGCAATTTCTAAATCATGTATCAAAATCAACTCATGAAACTTTAATTGTCTCTATGCATACAAAATCACTTTATATTGTTGCAACAAATTGTATCTTAATTTCTTAAGTGAATCCTCATTATATTTTGCATAATCTCCAAACCCAACCGATATAATTAACATCGGTGTTATAATTCCTCAAAATTCTCTTTACATTCATCACTGATACGATTTACACATTTTCCCTTTAAAATGTTTTCCAAAGGGTTATGATCAATAAAAATTCCTTGACAGTCTATGGTAGTATCCATTATACAACTAGTTCTTGGAAACTCCGAATCTTTATATATTCCTCAGAGTTTCTCACTTCATCATTATTTCCACTTTCTTTGGGTCTCCCAATATGTCATGTTCAGATACAATAAAACCCAATATTTTGTTTAATCAAGCTAAGATTCACTCTTATTGCTCTTGGTATATAATTATTTCTACCTTTATGATATGTCAGATTTCCTCAAGTATTCAAAATATTCTTCTTAACTTTCGAATATATTTAATATATCGATTATGATCATAGTCACTCATTGATCTAAACAAAATTGAGACACTTTATTCTTCAATACTATGATACTATCAGAGCATTGTTAACTCAATGTGCCCATGATTAGTTCTCGTAATTCCTTAAGTAACTAATTCCTCAATGAGGTAATGTTATCTTCCATTTATTTTGGTTTCCCAATTGACTTCTTTCCCGAATGATTTTGTCAATTCATTCGATTTCCTCTAATTTTACACTGACTTATTCTATTGTCTACTCATTCATACTAGTTTCTCTACACATTGACAATAATGTTTCCTCAATTTCAAGAATTCAATCACGTCGTTGCATACCTTACATCAACAAAATGCAACACTCTTAGTAGCATATTCTAAATCTTATGCCTAAGTCTCTATAATAGGACTCCAATATTCACTTTTGATTCATTACCTATTCATTTTTTATTTGTTCCTTCATTGATCATTCTAAGAGTAAACTATCTAGTCTGCTTAATCTAATTTGGTAAAATTCTTCTTAGAAAGAAGATTTCTTATTTCTATCATCTATATTATTCATGTAACCTTTATCAATCCACTGTTATCATCATTGCTTATCAGACGTTCTTAGTAACCTCAAAGAGATCAATTTCAACTATTCATAATATTTCCATAAAATTAATTTCTGTCATAACTTATATGATGAGAATATCCTTTTTGATAAGGCTCAGTAAAGCATTAAGCAATTCATTTACTCTAATACCTTGGTATATATCATCAAGATCATTCCATCTTTTCCAGAGATGTCCTTTAAGACAATTCACCAATTAATAACATATATTTAGGATACCTTAATCCCATTTGATTTAGGACAAAAATTATGTTTTTGTATTTTTCCTCGTTCGTGGGGATTGTGCCACGATTGTGCCCTTCTTCTTTTTCACAAAATTCATCACCCATAGTAACATCATTAATAACCTCAATCTATCCTCGATTGATCACTATTAGCACTTTCATCTATTGCTCTAATTCATCTTAGACTTTGAACTATAGGAACTATGACTAACAATATTCAATAAGTCATAGATTGCTTCCTATATTATCCCACACATATAATACATATGTGCTCAATATTCTCACTTGTCATGATAATCTCATTATCAAATATGTACTCACGATAACAAATTAACTTAACTTTGGGGGCTTTAGCTTATCTCTTTCTCATTCTTGTATAAAATCCTATCTTATATGCATTTCTAACTTTCTCCTTACTACACAACATTCATCTCTTGTAAAGTCAATTATTTCTATTTCATTTCTTATATATATATCCCCAATTAATTCAAAATTATTGATGCATAATCATTATGAAATTCTGGTTTAAATTCTCCTAATATCTTCTCATACAGAATTATAAACTCTTATCACGATACTCACACAACCATTTTATGTTCAAGTTTAACCTTTCAAGGTTATAAAAAAATTTATTTTCTTTCGACTTGGTTTATACACTTTAATATCATCATTTCTATTTATAACCTTATTTTCCTCAAACAATCTACAACAATGCATTCACATTTAGTTCACATTCAAGGATATATCATCACAGTACAAAATTGATGTCATATTCAATAACATATCCACCAATACAAATGTAGTGAATCTCTATCTATCATCAGAACCAGATACTATTTTTCATTTCGAAATGTCCATAAACCTTCATTTCCTTACATTCTGACAGATCATCATTCTTCTCAATGATTCTAACAGCTCAAACTCTTAAGGAATGATATTGGACCCTTTTTTGGAGCTCAACTATCTGCAATATTATAAGACGTGAGCATATTATCCTATAGGGTTATTTCTATGGAATCTCTTTAGCCATCATCGGTTCATCCTCATTCTCATAACTTCTCAAACCTCAAAGGGGGAGCCCACACCAGTCAAACGCCTCACCACTTTGACTTTTTTAGAAAAATTATAGCTCATAACTCTAGTTTATTTTGAAACAAGAATCATCTCATTCGGAGCTCTACCAATCAATATATGATTAAAATACTGAATTGTGTTCAGTAAAACAACCAACTCATGCTCTTCCAATCGATTCCTTCACTTTCTCTTTATCAATATTTTTCAAATTAACACTAATGGATACCAATTTTTATGGAGAGATAGAAAAATATGTTAGGAACCTATTGGTTCAATAATCACTTTATTTGGAGGTCGGATGATGAAGTTATGGCCAAAAGAGTCAAACATGATTATGTCCTCAATCATATTGTACCTATCTTCGGACAATTGGTATAACTTTCACTAGAGATATCGGATTAAGGTATTCTTAGGATGGTTTCAAAGAGGACTTCTATATCTACAATTCTGTGAAGACTCTAAAAAGGATTTTACCATTTAGAGGGTCAAAACATGGGTTGTGTGGAAATACATGGGTACACCGTGTATCCCACAGGTTTGGTGGCCTTTTCATTACTGGAATACACAGTCAGTGTTGATTTACACGACCTGATCGCGTAACCTTTGGATTTTTACTGAAAATTCACTCTACAAAACCTCTTCAATGGATCCTACATCTATTCTAACACCCCTTTCACTCGTATTCTTTCCAAATTCAACTCTCCTAGTGCGATATCACTTCGTTATTATAGTTATTATGTATATACATCCTATGCAACATTACCAACTTATAATGATCATATCTCTTAACTATAACCAAAAATTTCATACTTTATACCATTGGAAAGCTAGAAAGATAAGGTATAACTTTTATAACGAAAACTTTGGCTAATTCTACCTTGATCATACTTTTTTTTTTCCTTTGAGTTCAGAACACATATTTTACCCTCATGAAAGCTTAAAAATGCAATATCTCTTTATATCAAATTAACTACTAAATTTTTTTGTTAAACTCTTGAATTTCACCTCAAATGATTCATCCCATACAACCTTTCCAATCTCTAACATGCTGTTCTAAAACAAACAACAATTCACAATCTCAACGAAGAAGAATATGCCCATACACATTCCACTTCCATAACCATCATCAACCCTTAAAATAACATAATCATACACAAAAGGAAATCCTCAAATTCTCGTTCTCATTACTAAACAAAGTAAATATTTGAACAAGCTTTACTTACATATCAACATACAAATCACTAACTTAACACAAAATGCAAAGGATGCTCATGTTTGATATGCCTATAAAGCTATCCAAAATGTTCACTAACTTAGTAAGAAAGTCTCTAACTATCTTGAAGTTTCCAATGCCTTACAAGGATTTGTTACCTGTCTCGTTCTGCACTTGAGGAGTGGAAAAAAGATGGGTTGAGCTATAAGGCTCAGTGGTTAATACATTTATAACCATCGACAATCGACCATAATTCAAGCATATGTGCAGGTATAGCTAGCAATTCAAGCATTCTGAATCTATTCTAGCAATTCAAGCATTAATCAATTTAGCTTAAAACTCATAACACATAACATAGACTTTAGCCATTAAATATAACACTCAAATGCATCATACTTGACAATTCAAAGATACAGTGCACAAACAAATGGCTCGAGGGTTCCCATAGGTACAAAATGGAGAAACCGAAGTTTACACCATGAACAAAATGAGTCCATTTTCGAAGCTCATATGCCACAAGCGAGTAACCGGGAGAAGGCTCTTGTCAACGTGCACGTGACGAACGAAATAGTTCCACTCTCGCTCAATTCATTTTATCATATGCTCATACTTTCATGCTTTTTCTTCTTTTTGTTTATACAAAATGTTATAACCTTTTTCAAGGTATAATATAATCAAAAGTCATCATGCATTATCGAATCCTCACATCAATTCAAAAATTAAGAATTTTACACATACACATACATATACATAGGCAAGAATTTTGCCTAATCACATAATAACTATAAATATATTAACCACCTATTTCGCTTGAAAACCCACTCTCAAGATTGTCTTTCCTCTTACCCTTAAGTAAGGATTTCTTGATTCCCTAAAACAAACCAATTTTCTCATTCAATCCAAATTCAAATGAAAATTCATAAAACTTCAAAAATAAAAAATGCTTAAATTGAACTTAAAACCTAACCTACCCATAGTTCATCTAGGTTAGAAAACCCAAGACCTAGTTTAGAACCCTAAATCAAATGAGTTCGTTCTTCCTCTTCTTTCTCCCAACACAACATCCATTCTCTCTCTAATCCCTTCATGCTCGACACAACCCATTTCTCTAAATAAGTAAGAAGAAAAGATGAACTTACCTTGACAAATCTTCTTACTTCTTTTTCTTCCCATGATTTTCTCCCTTCTTCCCTAGCTTCTTCGATTTTTCTTCTCTTCTTTTCTTTCTCTCACGTTTTCTCTTCTCTTCTCTTCTCACACTCACGACATTCTCTTCTTTCTTCCTTACTTCAAGACCATTTATTTGGTCTTTTCCCATTTTACCCTTCATTTACTTTGCCCTTCCCATTTTACCCCTTATGTTTATTAAAACTAACATCTTATACTTCTAACTCCTTAACTAACTCCTTCCAAAAATCTAGACCTATTCTGATAAGGTAATTGAAGGAATTTAATAATGCTTCCTTCTAGAAAAATGTTTCTTATTGTCTTAAGTTTTTAATAACACCAAAATTATTCAATTTGGTTCAGAAATCTGAAAGTTACACCCCAAATATTTTGGACTGTTTTTATGTTGAAATAATATTCTATGCTCAACTTTTATCCAAAAATTGAAATTCTTAGAAACTAAATTAAAACTTGATTTCATCAGACAATTTGTATCCCTATGTCTCTAGTCTACTTCAAATTAAAAATCATCTCATTTGGATAACCGAAGCATACTCAGTGAACATGTTTCAACTACATTTTCCAACTTATAACTTCTAACATTTTACATATAATTCATCTTGTACCTAAACTATCTTTTCTACTTCATTTCAAATTCAAGAATTCTCCTTTTTCTTTACACATGAATAATCGCCAACAATTTCTCATTTAATAGTTCTAACTTCCAAGAAAAGTTCAGGGTCCAACAAATGCTCATGTATGTGACTCATATAAATGCAACTCAGACTAGGGATCAGTTGTCGCTGTCTGTTATGACATGACTAAAATGCATGTAACTTGACATATATTTTGAAAACGCCCATGTAAGATATTAATTATGGGCTCCGATACCCACCAAATGTAGTACCCCACTCTCACAAAACATGTACTCGACATCTTGAGTGATATCTAGGTCCGTGCCCTACAAGGGTGGCATACTAGCACACTCAGTCAGTAAAATTTCGTTACAATTGTTTTTCAAAACAAAGCACACGTATGCGGAAATCAATCATTAAATTGGGCCCACTTTATTGCATAAACATTTTTCAGATCGTCAGAGTTTTATTAATCGCTAGATCCCATTTCAGATACAAAACACTCACAATCATAATGTCATTACACCATAAATGCATTCGCATACACATTGTACAATAATTTTAGAATACATTCCTTAATACAAAAATTACAGGAAAATTCTATGCATACACCAACTGATCCCGACCTCAACCTCTCACTTGAATGCAGTGACTATATTCCCGTTAGCCTAATGAGGTATTCTTTTGAACTTGAAAAAAATATTGCAAATTTTAGATCAGTTTTACGAACTCAATGAGTGGTCATCCTCAATGGCTCACTCAATCATTATGAGACTCATTTTTAGTTATTACGTTATTTTGATCGAGTGCCTATCACTGTCCCGTATCTATCGTGGATACTGAGCTCATTAATAACTGTCCTGTATCTATTGGGAATATCGGGCTCATCGGGCTCATTTTACATAGTGAGCCTTTGGTTCTTTATCACTATCTAAGCTTTAGGCTCTTTTTCATATTCTGAGTTTTAAGCTCTTTTTCGGTGGCTACTCTAGTCACAACTACCTTTATCTTTCATGCATTCATGTAATGAAATGCATCAATCACATTTGCATATTTTCATTCAATCACACGTGCATATTATTGGACCTTAGTCCGACATTTAACATTAAAGTTAAGAATCACTTTTTCATTCATTTGCAAAT
The DNA here is from genome assembly GCA_025504915.1 of Erythroxylum reticulatum. NCBI lineage: Eukaryota > Viridiplantae > Streptophyta > Magnoliopsida > Malpighiales > Erythroxylaceae > Erythroxylum > Erythroxylum reticulatum. Next base: position 17,468,003 of record JANSVA010000216.1, read on the forward strand.
GTACACTCAGAATACATTTATCATCGGACCGTAGTCTGGCATTTAACAATCAAGTTGTGTACACTTATTTCAATCAAA
>JANSVA010000216.1:17468180-17484697 GCA_025504915.1 Erythroxylum reticulatum
CTCCTTTACTTATATGGAGATAAATCACAACACTACAGTCTAAACTATAATCAAGCGACCAACTTGATTATTCAACTATGAATCCATTAATTTAGATTCTTATAATATATATGTTTCCCATATGTATCCATATTACTTACAAAATAATATTGGAACCTTTTGACTAGATATATAATGCTCACACAAATAAAACCAAACTCTTTTTGTTTTATTAATAATAAATATTTTCATTACAAAACTGTAACTAAAGAAGATAAAGTTACATGTAAATACTCTTACTTTCCAGGGTACTATATTTACATAACTCCAACATACAATAGATGATATGACATCATCACAAACGATATGAAGTCATCACAGACGATATGATTTTACAGACGATAAATCTTTATAAACGATGCATCTCTTAAGATGAATAACGTCATCACAGACGATACATCTTTACAGATGATGCATCTTTACAGACAATGCATCCTTACAGACAAAATGACGCCATCATAGATGATACATCTTTACAGACGATGCATCTTTATAGACAATGTACCCTTACGGACAAAATGACGTCATCATAGATGATACATCTTTACAGAAGATGCATTTTTACAGACAATGCATCCTTACGGATGAAATGATGTCATCACAGACGATGTGTCTTTACATATGATACATCTTTATACTAATAAAAATTTCACTTTCTAAGGACCATAACTTTCGATCCAAAGGTTCGAAAATTCCATACTATATACTGTTGGAATTCTAAAAGAAAGACCTACAACTTTTTAGAACACAACTTGGTCTAATTTAGCCTAGATCAATCCAGATTTTTCCCCTTAAGTCATAACACAAATTTTACCCGATGGAAGGCTTGTAATTTTGCATTTCGTAAATATGGAATGTCCTTAGCTTAACCATTCAGTTACCAAATTGACTTCATTAAACTCTCAAATCTTAACTTATTTGTCTCATCTCATCCAACCACATTTGATCAATCATAATTCCTGTCTTTCCTTTTCATAAATATCAGTTAGGCGTACGTATGTGTGTATATATATATCTACAATTTATTCTCAAAACCATCTGTTCAAGCTGATAATTATCTCAATATCATCCATACAAAATTCATATTTCCTTATCCTCAAAAGAATAAAGTTTTTACAAATCTTTAATGACATTCTAGGCCACATTACAACATCATCTTAAAGTCTCAAATTACAAAAATTCTTAAACAAATAAACTTGGTATTCAACTATAACATTGTGCTTTCCTAAAATCAACTCAAAATACAAATTGAGCAAATTTGGGAAATTTCCCTTAGGCTCTTGATCACTTGATCTCTTAGCTATCACCTAAAGATGGGGTAAAAAGTGGGTGAGCTTGAAAGATCGTGAGTAATAGTTTATAACAAAAAAAAGCAAAACCTTTGAAACCATTTTTCTTATCATAGAAAATTTTCATTGAGTTTATAGAACACATGTTTCTTAGGCTTTCAGCCAAAATTCACAAGTCACAAAACATGAATGCATCAAACTTGCTAACATAACATGAGCATATAAGCACATCAGAATGGTTTGGGTAGGTCCAAAAATAGAACGTACTACACAATTCCCATAAGGGTCTTGTGTAGCCGTAAACTTATGGGAGTCCATGAAGGAGCTACATACCACTAGCGAGCAAGTGGGAGAAGCCTTTAACTTGATCAACGTGCACATGAAGGAACTTACGGGACCACCACAAACTCACATAACACATAATTCATGACTTGTAAACTTGTTGATCAAAATAGCACTTTTTTGAAAGCTTGCTTTTCATATACTCAATATATATCTTGAAAACCATTCTTGATAACTGGTTCCATAAACATGTATCTTTTCATAAATCATTTGTGAAGTCTTTTTATTAAACATCAACACAATTCATGTAGCAACATATAGCAGATTTCACAAATCATTCAAGAAAAATGAATGCAGCACTTATGATGCAATTAAAATCAATAAACATCTTTGATTTAAAGAAAAATAGTAGTGACTTATTTACTCTATTATAAACATGGACCCACCTTGATTTTCTTGCTCATAGACTTGCTCAAAAAAGCCTCTTTTGATCCCTTGATTCTTCACCAAATGAAGAGATCTTTGGCTCAAATGGAAGCTCTTCTCTTCCTCTACCTTCTTCTCTTCTTGAACCACTTCAAAATCTCTCTCAAAAGCTAAGAAAATTGACACTCTAGCTTGTTTTCTCTTCTTTCTCTCTTTCTTTTTTTTCTTGCTTCTCTCTCTTCTCTCTTTTCTCATTCACGCATCTAGCTTCTTCTAGAATCCCCAATTCATGTTTTTATCCTTCTCTTAAAAGCAAGCCAACACTTCTTATTTCAATTTTTACCATTAATGTTTGAGAAATGCTCAATTTGCCTTTCCTTACAAGCTTAGATTCTTTTAGCCTTAAGTGTCTTCCCAAAAACACCCTTGAACATTCTTATAACCTTAACACTTTAATTTAATCAACCTATATCATATAATCTTTCTAACATCAACATAATAATTAACTCCACAAACTTTCATAAAGATCTTATAGTTGATGTAAATCATACTTATTCATCAAAAAAAATTTGGGGGCTAATATCATTAATCAAGTGGGCAAGTTTTACAATTTCTTATCCCTCACTATATCTCAAGTGCATGAGTCGTGAGTCTAGTATATGAGGTGTCGATATCTTAATGAGTTGGTGAACTAATTGAATTCTAAGTTATCTAAGGCCTAAACAATAACTAAAATGAAAAGGAAAACTAAACAGAAAAATAAAGAAGCAAATATGGATTGATAAAAATTGAAATCATAAAATTAACACAAAGAAATTAGAATTGAGCACCACCAATGAACAATCAAAAATCATACAAGGAAGATAGTCGATTATAAGAAAGGAGATTTATCCTATTATCAAATGCTAATGTGATTACTTTTGAGTTAATACGATATCGTTTCTAGACTTTTGAAGGGTGGATTACTCTCTCTCGAGTTATAATCATTAAACTCTAAATCATAATCCGTAATTGAATTATGGAATTTGCAATCTCTCAATTAAAAAAATGCCCACACATCTAATTAGATCTTAAGCCCTTTAATGGACTATCAGGTCCTTACACGAGATCTCTCTTCGTATAAATTACCGATTTGATTATTTTTGTGATTTATTAGATTTTTTAACTCTCATTACCCAATCTAATTGTTATGCTAACTGTTCACTCTCTTGATTTATTATCAAAGCATGCAAATACAACAAATAATCATAATACCTAATGTGTTAACATCAAAAGAAATCAAATTAACATTGATTCAAGAACAAACTCTTAAAGGAGTTTAGAACATTGTCATCAAACCTAAATCGATCACTATCAAATCCATCTCATATATTCAAAAGAATGAATAACAAATATGAAATGAAATATCACTTGGAAAGCTCAAGATGGATCAAGAAGATAGCAGCAATAGAAGCCCTTCTTCTTCCTTCTTCCTTTCTCCTCCTTCTCTCTTCTTCTTCCCCTTCCTTAGATCTTTTCCAATGTAACAAATGGAGGCACACAAAAAATTAGGGTTTTCTTCCCTCTCTATAGTCTTTTCTATTTAGGATAAAAACTAGGTTTTGCCCATACCCAAAAAGTCTGAAATAACCTCATAAAGTTGAGTTTTAGAAGCTAGTTAGTGTTTGATGTCACGTAAGCCACAATTGTGACCCCTTAAAATTTTCTTTTGTCACAATCGTGGCCCCCCTAGCCATGATCCTGGCCTGATGAATGGGTTTTTCTCACAATCGTGGCTTTAGGGCCTCGATCGGACTTCCTTCGATGCTCCTCTGTTCTTCGATATCTATTCTCAAACACTAAAAAATACATCAAGGCACCTCAAATATAGAAAATTAATGGTTAATAGTATGCTCTAACCAACATAACACTCAAAACACAAATATCTAACCAACTATCACAATTCTAAACCTAAACATGCATAAATCAATTAATTAACAACTAAAAACATACTAAAATGTCTACTAAAACATTATGCAATCTACAGTTATCATCCATCTACACCATAAATTATCATATCATATTTATCAAATTAACATATAATGGAATTTGAGTTATCCTAAAACTAACCTTTATAAGTCAATATCAATAATAATCATATTGATAATCTTTTTGAAATCAAAAGCTTAAAATTTCACATTGTTACCAAAAATTCATTCAATGCACTCAAAGTGTTTAGGGTGAAAAAGGTTTTAAAAAAACTCTAAAATCAACGTATAGAAAAATCTTTAACCATAAGCTTGCAATATGATGCTATCTTAACCACTTATAAGTAAACTAGAAACAAAAATCAAAAGGTCTTGTTACACGATTTTAATGGGGTTTAGGTAAAGTATGATAGAGATAATGAAAATGGTGATAAAATTGAAGGGAATTTACAAAGAGAAATTTAACTTATTTTTTATAATATAGGCCCCTCACATTTTAAGTCATTGGGACTATAATTTTAACCTTTTTTTCATGATCACAATATATATGATTTATTATTTTATTTTATTTTTTAAGCATTTATAGAAAATGAAAATAACCTTCAAGGTTCAAATAATAAAAAGGTTTCAAGAAAGATAAAGTAAATGTTAATATTGTGGTTATAATCAATAAAAAAGGCCAAGTCTTAAAATTGGTTACTCCTAAGGGATAAAATATTTTATGATAATTTTCAAGAAAATAAGCTAAACAATTGTTCAAACTAAGTGCCTTTATTATTTCAATGCTTTTAATTTAATAAACGTGGTCACAATATGAATAATAAAAGTAAGTTCTACAATTATCCAATTATGCATAATAACATACATGAAACAATAAAAGAGCTTAAATAATGATGTATTTGCTCTTAGGCTCAAAAGCTCATAAAAAAGATTTTATATGTGTAAATAATATGCAATCGTTATTCAAGTTAATTATCTCAATGATTACTAAAAATAAAACTTATAAAAGCAAGTTTATTCTAACTTTCATCCTTTTGCATACTAATTCAATTCATTAGTCAATAATGATCTAAAGTATTTAGGTCAAATTTTAACAAATTCAAGAGATTAGTTAATAAAATAAAATAAAAGATATTATAATAAGCTTAAGAAATCCCATCTCCATACTTAAAACTATGCACTATCCCCATTGTACATAATATAAGCATAGTTAAATAAAAAGTAAGAAAGGGTTAAAATTTGGTACTTCTCTTGAATAGTAAGAATTACAATGTTCTGAATTTGATGAAGTTTCCACCCAATATTAGATGCAATCATCATTACAAAATACAAACAAAAGGTGAAGGTAGAAAAGTCATTCATTGATGACTCGTCATTTATATCAATAAGTCTCCCAATCCATTTATTATAGGCATTGAGCTACCCTATCCGCTCCACAATCTCTATTTGTTGTACTCAAATACTACATTGAGTACCAATGAGTTGCCCTAAGTGTTTCTTTAACCAAGCTATCTTCAGCTAGTTCGGTTGTAGTGTCTGCACCCTAGGTACTTTCTCACCAACCTCCTTATATGCAACCCCTCCCATTTGGGATGGTGATGAATTCGACTGCAGTGGCTGCTTTGCTATGTGTGGCTCCATATCTCATATCGATATGGCTAGCAGCTCGTCAAGAACCCCATTTAGGTAGTAAATGTCTCCTATGGGTCCACTCCATCTGCTCACCATATGTATATGCTTCATCATATTGAGATTTAGTGCTACTATGGTACCCATTATTTGCATTGTTGGTAGCTATCAAAGACCCCCATTCACCATGTAAGCCTCATCATGTAAGTTCTAACACAGATAGTACCAACCTTCTTCTCCTTACTCTAATCCTAGATGAAATGGGCTAATGAATGGCTCAGATGTATTTTCGTCCTCTCACATATGCTCCAAAGGTAAAGCACGTTCAAATTTCTAAATATGCCATAACTGTCTCTATACTTGCTTAGTGTATGACTCAGAACTTTCTCTCTCTCTCTCTCTCTCTATATATATATATATATATATATGAGTGTCGAGTGTCATAGAGACTATGCCTTAGATTTGCTCGTTGTAGTCACCATCTTTATTGATATTGTTCCGAAATTGGTGAGAAAAAAACATTCCTATATAGGAAGTCTATTTATAAGGATAAGTAATTGAGTCACCATGAATTCTTGGCCATATAAACCCATTATGATAGAGAACTCTGAATAGCTCATACGGACCATCTCCCCTAGTAGCCAAAACTGGATAGTTTTTGAATGGTCCCAACCGTGATGTCCTTTCATCATAAAGAACATGAAGAGAACCTTGAGTGTCAGTTCCCAATATAAGGGCTCCAGGATCTCAATAAATTAGGACCATGTTTTAACATCAATAAGGTCTCAAACTTGCTAGACCAAATCGACCTACCTCAGCACCTCTCACTCAATACTATGGCCTAATATGAAAGTATTCTCCTTGAGTTGTTGATATTGCTCCTCATATGTCGTAGCATTGAAAAGCAACATTCAAAGGTTGCTCTGGTGGTTGGACTGTGTAAGTTCCCCTTAGGTCTTTGGAGGACCCTTCCCCTCATTATTGCTTCCTTGGTACTCCTTTTGCTCATCATGGTCCTATAACTGTGCCTAAAACTTTAAATAAATATGACAAAATCGCAAAGAAAGTATGAAAATAGCCTTTCCCCATAATTATTTCTTACGCTCACTAAAATGTTAAAATATGAAAATGCGTTAGTAATGAAAATTAAATCACATAATAAAAATAAAAAATAAAGAATTTAACACAAAGAATTAAATAAATAATAAAATTAAACCAAAATAAAATAATCTAAAATCATTGGAAAACTAACTAATAATTAATCAAAAAATTAAAATTAAAAATTGCGATTAACAACTAAAACAAAACTATCAATTACCTAAAATTAATAAAATTAAACATTGAATTCATGTAAAATCAAAATTAAAATGACATTAAATAAGAAGACAACTTCAATTAACTATAAAACAACCAACTAATCCTTATAACACAAAAAATCATCACAATTTAACAATTAGTAAGCAAAAATGCACAATTGCAATCCCAATTGAAATTTCATCCAAATCGCGTGCAATTCATCAAAATAAATCAATAAATCATATAGGTGAGAATGTAATTGAACTATTAAATCATAATCAAGCATAAAATCAAGCAAATTTACAAAAAAAATCTCAAAACCCTAACCGTAGCCTTTTTTAGGGTGAAAATCTCAAAAAAATTACAAAATACCTAATTATTCATGCATAAACAACATAAATCAATGAGAATACTTGGGTGTCAAAAATAGGGAAGAAAAATGCTACAAATAGGGTTGGATAGAAAGAGGGGTAACAATAAAGAGTAGAGAGAGAAGAGAGAATGAGAAAAATAAAAGAGGTAGGGCAATTTAAAGGCTATTATGGACTTGCGTAGTCTGGTACATAGTCGTGTAGCTGACTATGTAAGCACAGACTCTTCAAAATCTAAGCGAGATTGGCCTATAATTTAGCGTGAGCATACATGATCTATTACACACGCATATATCTAACCATGTAAGTTTACACGAGCATTTCTAATGAGTGTGTAGTTTTTTGTAAACGTGTGCAATGTGAAACAAATTTTAAAATTTTTCCCTCACAATAAATATGCACAATCTCTTTAAGATGCTTATTGTATTAACCTAAAACACATCAACACTTAATAAAATCCTATGCTGACATCACAATATAAACAAAATGAAGTAGAATTTAAAAATAAAACCTAAACTAATTCTTGGGTTGCCTCTCAAGTAGTGATTAGTTAACGTCTTAAGCTTGACAAATCTTTCATGCTCAAGGATAAAGTATTCTAAAAAAGTTTCATTGATGAATATTTTACAAAATTTTAGAAATATTTTTTGAAATTGAAGGATAAATTATTTGAAAATTTAAAGGATTGAAAGATTATGGTTTTAAAAAAACATAATGGAGAATAAGTTAAGACACTCAAAATAGTGAGACACAACACTATAGGTCAAAATTATTATTAGTAGAGATGTTACTTTTGATGAATCTATTAGGATTAGCCATAGAGAGGAGCTTGATTATCTTGTAGGTCAAAAGGATAAAGGTGATAACGAGAAGTTAGACTTTTGAATTACAAGTCAACAGGATCAGAGTTCTAACCAGAAGGTGGAGTTTAAAATTGTAATTTGAAATATTGTAGTTAAAAATAAGTCTATATATGACAAAAAGAAAAACCATAAAGTATAAATAGGATTAGATAAAAAAGAAACATCATAATGGTTGATTATCATAAATAAGGAGATCAAGTCTTTACACAAAAAACTAGACATGGAAGCTTATACCATTATCAAAAGGTGTAAAGTAAATGGGAAGTAAATGGGTATTTAAGATGAAAGAAGGAAGTCTTAGAGTTAAACTACCTAGATTCAATGCAAAATTAATGGCACATGGTTTTTTTTATATAAAAGGAAATTTCATTTTTATGAGGTGCTCTCATTAGTTATGAAGTAAGAACATACGAGTTCTTTAGCCATAGTAAGTGCATTTGATATGGAGTTGGAGCAACTTAATGTGAAAACTTATTTTCTTTGAATGGTAAACTATAAGAACAAATTTATATGTCATAGCTAGATGTTTTGCTAAATATAAGAAGAAGAACTATATTTGGTTTTTAAAAAAGTCCAAATTTGGGTTAAAATAGTCACTGAGGAAGTGGTAAAAAGGTGAATTTAAAATGAAAGATTTTGGTACAATCAAGAAAATTTTTGGTGTGGAAATTTGGAGGGATAGATGAGTAAGATTATTGTGGTTTTCATAAAAAAATTACATTGAAAAGGTGCAACAAACTTTTCAAATCTATCAACCAAAGCTAGTTTACACCTCCTTGGTAATACATTTTAAACTTATTAATAAAGCATTACCTAGTTTAGATATAGAGAAAGATTACATAAAGCAAGTTCCTTACTCAAGTGCAGTTGGGAGTTCCATGTATGTCATAATTTGTACAAGAAAAAATTTAGCACACAATGTCTACCTTTGAAAGATCACTATGAAGTTTTTAAGTGGATCACATGATACTTAAAAGGTATAATTAATATTTTCTTGATTTATGGTTTTGGTGATTCTACTAGTGGTATTGTCATTTACACTTATTCTAATTATAGTGGAGATGTCTTCATAAAGAGTTCCTTAACATGTTATATCTTTTCCCTCTTTGGATATGTGATTACAAAGTAACACTTTAGTGTACAATTACCTTATCAATAATAGAATTAGAATACAATAATTGACCGAAGGGGTTAAAGAAGGCATATGGTTGTGTGTCTTAGTGATAGTTCGGGTGTGGATGTTTAAAACTCTATTATTTACTATGATGGTCAGAGTGCATTAAGTTTGATTAAAAATCATGTATATTATGCGAGAACAAAATATATTGATGTTACATAGAACTTCATTCAAGATATTGTTGAGAATAATGTGCTTTTCATACATAAAATGGCCATTTTTGATAACCTAGCAGATATGTTGACAAAGTCATTGCTTGCATCAAAGTTTAAGTATTGCTTGGGTAGGTGAATGTTCACATAGATTAAAACCCTTAAGGACATATGTGACAAATTTGATTATTGGTTTAATAATAGAGAATTCAAATTAAGGTAAATAACTATGAGATATGCCTTGAATTTTATAATGGCTCAAATCTATTTATAACCCGATCTGAAATTTTTAGTATTATAACCCAAATGAGATTATTTTAAGAGGTATACAGTAATATCAAAGGATGAGGCATATGGACTAGTATTGATATTATACATTTAGTGAAATATGACATAATTTACACTTTATATTGTTTTCTTATAATAAAAAAATCTATCTCTATAATCATAAATGTAAGTCACATTAATTTAATCATGTAAATTTTGTATTGTTATTCATTTTTTGTATATTTTTATTTATATGACATAGAGAAAGGGAGATACTATTTTAGCTTTAACTTTTTTATATTGAGAGTAACCATGTGATTAGTTAGATTTGGATGTGTATTACATCTTTCTAAGTTCTTTATCTGAATTTGTAAAACCTGAATTCTCTTAACCTTAAAATTATATCAATTCTTTAAAAATAATTTCCACGAAAACCTATGCATTGATTTTTAGCATTTTAATCACTTTATAATGTCATGAGTTTAGAAAATATTACTTTCTTGTACTAAACATTTAAAAAATGAAATGTAATTCAATGATTCATGTATGATCAAAATTTTTTCTTATAAAAGAGTCTATTGTTCCATCATATTTTAAGGAAACATGTAGCCTATCTTTTAATATATTGTTGATCTTAAATGCTAGAGTTCTTGACTGTCCACAAATAATTTCCAATCCTACTCCTTATTCTTTCCCTATATAGTCACTTTATTGTTGATGAATCTAGACTTTCATGTTCTTTCTCTAAATAGATTAGTGTTTTCCTTGTTTAGGTTGGTGCCTTACTTCACATGCCTTCAAATTACTCCAAAAGGAATTGAATCCAAGCATTTTTGTTTCTTTCTTATGTACGTGATCTTTGATAAGTTACATATATGTTTAGCCTGTATGATTTAGTTTCATTTGATGATCTATTTTTTTCCTACTTTGCTAAAATGGTTTTCTTATATACTGCATAAATTATATTTTCACCATATCGCCTTCAATCTTTATAATTCTTAACTATTGTTAGGTAGATAGGACCGAGGCATCCTCCATTTCAAAGTAATGTCTCATTTGTTCACTAGCTACCTCTAATATGAGATTAACTGCTCTTTTATAAAGTTGATAGATGTTAGAGTAAAGCATTAGGCATATCTTAACTTTTTAGTAAATATTTATGTGATTCCATTCAATCCATATGTTGAAAATCATGTCATATAAAACTAATTATCTAGTCTGCTTCTTTCTTCTTATGATTTATATAACACCATAGTATCAGGCCTTACTAAATAGAGGATATAAAAGATATACTAGTTAAGCTTTTGATTTGTGCCTATTTATTAGAGGTATATTGGTGTTCAAAAAATAAATGGAACATTTTTTCTTCCTCCTACTTACAAAGCACACATAATTTTGGCACTGAGAAATTCTGTTTGTTTAGATTCTCTTTAATAACTAACCATAAGACTATCGATGATCTTAAAAAAGCTTGGTTATTTCAAACCATTTGGTGCTATGGAGAAGTATGGTTATTTTAGACCATTTACTTCTATGGAACTTTACTACTTCCTCCCTTCAGTAACTCTCTATAGGATTTGTTAGTAAAATTTCCTTATTTAATTTCCTTCCATTAAATCTAGTCCTCCTTATCCAGATTCAGTTAAACTGATAGAGTATAAACACAATTTAAGCTCATCAGATTGTTCCTATACATTGATAATAATTGTTGAACTAATGATTCTTTTAGTATTTATCTCTTTATTGGATCAAGCCTAAGAACCTAATATGGAGGACCTAACTAGTCCATCTATCATTCTAAAAGGAGGTATTATTTCCATTGCCTATCTGATACATAAATTGTTCCTTAAATGTTTCCTTAAGCCTAAATATATTAATTATGGTTCGTATTAGTCATCCTTTGATTTAAATAACTAAACATTTTAATGTCTTAAGTGGAATTCATGGATCTATCACACCCACAGTGAGTTTTTTTCAACAAGTATTCTCCACATTCTTTTCAACATCAAGGTCTAGTTCATAATACTATCTAGTAGAATGTCGAAACCTCCCTCCTTTTTATCTCTATAAATTTCACTCTATTTGATTTTATCCACATATTTCCCTTTAATACCTCCTTTTTATAATAATCTTTTAAGAAATTGCTTTTATACTCTTATAGATATTCTCTGGAATCTTTAAGTGATAACACCAGTATATATATAAGTTTTTAAGGATAATATTGTCTAGAAGAGGTTATAAAAGTTCTAGCTTGACATCCTTAACTTAATATTGTCTAGACGAGGTTATAAAAGTTCTAGCTAGATATCCTTAACTTAATATTGTCTAGAAGAGGTTAGAATTCCCTATTGGAGGGTCTACTTATAGTAATTAGAAATCCTAATACCGAAAAAGAGGCTTGGATAACTTGATTCATATGATACTAGCTAACCATCATGTTATTCCTTTTGCACTAGTTGATACAAAGAGTGTGCTTTTATGTTTATTAATGACTAATCCTAATAATGATTTGAAGGTATTCAAAGTTGTCATTAGAATGTGAATGGAATTAGGATAAGCTTTGGAAAACTAGATTAAGTCATCAATATAAGAGGGGCTTGCAATTCTCATCCCTTTATACTTTGAATGAAATCTAAAACCATGTTCCATGTTGATCATGTTTCTAATTAATCTCACTAACATCTTTAATGCAAGTATGAGGAGATATGGGATAACCCCCTATCACATTCCCCATGCACCTTTCATAATTTTATTTGGCTCTTTATTGACTAAGACACCTTATGAAGTAGTGTTGATACAATATAGGAACTAATGCATAAATAGGTTAGGAAAGCCAAGTGTTGCTAGTATAATATTCATAAAGTTCAAGTATAAGGTATCATAAGATTTATGAAATTTGATTTTAATCATATAACTCTTTCTTTAATTCTTTCATTGTGCAGTTTTTGTGGAGTTTTTAGATCATGAGAATATTATCTCCTATAAACTTCCCCTTTATGTAGGCTCGTTAAGTGGAGTCCATTAGATGACCCAAAGATGGCTTCAATCTTTTAGCTAGGATCTTTGCAGTCACTTTATGTGTAATATTGCAAGGAGAGATAGTCAATAGTCCTTTATAATGTTTGGGGAATGCACCTTAAGAAATATATATTTTTTATTGAGTTCTTTCAACATTCTACCATTCTCAAAGAATTCCTTTATAAAATTAACCACTATAATCTTTATGTGGTTCTATGTCTTTTGAAAAAAAAAATTGAATCCATTAGGACTTGGTGATTTGTTAGGATTAAAGAAAGTTAGATCCTTTCCATTTTGCTTGCTTTAATATGTTTTATGAGATTTCTCACTATATTACTCGAAACTTTCTTCACATTGAAGGATTTTAGTATAGTTTATAATGAATAAGCCTCTAATTTGATCTAATCGGCTCAAAGAATAATATATGTGCTTCTTAGTGTATTTCCACTATCAAAAACAAATCTCTACCTTATACTCTTAGGGAGGAGATAGTATCATTCTTCCTTCTAGTTTGAACTGCTTTATAAAAGTGTTTTTTTTTCATATCCTTATTGGTTAGCAAAACATTCTTAACCTTTGTTTCATCAGTAAAATGTCATTCTCAGCCATTTGGTTATAGTGCATCATAACTCTCTTTTCTTTTTCTTACAACTCTATATTCTAAGGATTTTTATAGATAGCTTCCTAAATTGAATCCAGCTTGCACTTTGCCTCATCTACTACTTTGTGATTATACAACTTCCTTTGCTCCTTTTTTTTTAGTTCCTCTTTAATAACTTAAAAGCTTCTTGATGTATTTCATCAACTTGTTTCAACTCATATGTTCTTACAAGGATGACTCAAACCTTCTGTCTTAAGTAGGTAGTTATTAAAATGAAAGATAAATCTTCTAATATATCGATTGAAAATATTTTAAAGCAAAATAGATGTATGATTTAATAGTATATAATTATAAAAGTTGACTTTAATTTCAATGAATGTCTTGACCAGTAGATATTGAGTAATGCTCTATTTAGGTTTTTTCTTATAAAGTGCCTCCCCTCTTTCTTATTATTCCATATAAATAATAATCCTTCCTTTTTGAGGTTTACTATTTGAATATCGTAGCAAGATTCCAATAGCTAATATGAATGATTTTTAACATTAAAGTTGTCCTCTACTTCTGATGTGTTCATCATAAAATCAAAGTCTGCCATAATTAACCATGGCTTATCCATAAACTCTCCTATTTGCTTAATCCTATTCCGTAGAAAGATTCTTTGAAATGAAAAGTTAAAAACATATACAAAGTTTAGAAAAATCTTGTTGTGTTATTTTACATTTTAAATTGGAGATGAATTATTTGTTATTCTATTTCCATTAATGAGACTTTAACTACTTGAGGATCATATAAGACAATGTTCCTTCCATTATAATGTTAAGAGTGATTTGATGTAGCACCCCACTCTCACAAGACACATACCCGACATCCTCAGTGATGTCCGAGAACTTGCCCTGTGAGGGTAGCATGCTAACACAGTCAGTTAGTAAAATCTCATACAAATTTTTTTATTTGAAACCAACAAACACATGTAGAAATCAACAATCGGATCAGGCCCATTTTTATTCAAAAAAATTTCAATCATAGTAATACAATCACCAGAGTTTTAAATAGCCATTTGGGCCCATTACAATGCAAAAATACTTTTAGTCATAATTTCATTACATTCAAAATCATTTACAAACACATTATACAGAATTTGTGAATATACATTTTAATGTAATACAATAAAATACAGGTGCGAACCCATCCCGACCTCTATACTTGAATGCAAATGTTTCATTCCCGTTTGCCCAATGCGGTAACTCTTTTAAGCCTAAAAAATATTGCAAAATTTTAGGTGAGTTTTTGCAAACTCAGTGAGTGACCATCCTCGATGACTCACTCAATCACATATCACAAACAATTCATATAATCACATAATTGACATCAAAGTAATCATACAATGCATTTTAGCATCCAAGTATACATATCAATCTTATGTGGAATACTTATAAGACTCACTTTTAATTTGTTACTTTGTTGTGACCGAGTGCCTAACTGTCCCGTATCCATTGTGGATACTAGGTTCATTGATAATTGTCCCATATTCATTGGGGATACAAGGCTTATTGATAACTATCCCATATTCGTTGGGGATATCATACTCATTTTACATAATGAGTATACACTTTTTGAGCTCTTATACACTTTTTGAGCTCTAGGCTCCTTGATTTAAAGCCTTTTTATTCTTACCCTTGGAGGTCAAATCAAAATTTTAATTCCAAAGATTGTAATATAGAATGCAACCTCGGGTCGTTTCACTTAATCGGAACCTAGTGAATAGTTCTAAACTAGCCTATGTGTCATGATATGCAAGATAAATTAGCAAAGAAAGGGGTTTGATCTTTGGAAATCTTGATAAAATTAAATGAATTGTGAGAGAAAAAATGTATAAAACGTGTTCTTGGATTTTGGGATTAAGAACGGAAAAATTAAGACAAATGATCAAATGGAATAGTATCCTCTTGAAAATGAGCTTTGGCTATCATTGTTCAAAATAAATTTTGATGAGAGTGAAATCACTAAGTTTCAAATGGCAAACCTTAAAGAACTCTTTAAGTCCACGGTCTTAATCAATGAAATCCATTTCTTAAGACCTTGTTGAATGCCCTTAGTGCGTGTAATGGGTAAGTCAATGCAACAAGTCACTTTGGGATCTATAATCAACTCAATATCAAACATAACTAGGCAAATAAAAGAGAATCAACAAGATCACAAATAGACATATATGAGACTTCATATATTTAAGCTCCAAGTTCTACATCATCACATCCCAATAACACATTGAATATCCAACACTTGATTAAACTTTAATCAAGAATGTTCAACTACAAATTGCAAATCCTAAACCTAAGAGTTCATAACAATAGAGCTGAACATGGAATAAACTACTCCCTTTTGAAGCCTATTAAACTTTAGCCATTGCTACATCTTCAAGAGGAGGGAGGTGCCTAGCTAAGCATAACTCCAGGAGATTTCACCACCTGGAACCCACTGGAAGTATCCATGGTAGTAGTTGTCGGTGAAGGAGCAGAGCAGTGATATGGATGAGAGGGGATGAAGGTGTGTAGAAGGATTTTTCTTTCGAAGGTAGAGAGAGTGAGTGTGTATTCTTGAACTGTCTGCTATCTCTCCCTTTCTTAACCTAAAATAGGTAGTTTTAAAAAAATGGGTTATGGATCAGGTTGTACAGTGGGTGAACTTCTAAAAATGGTTCAGGTATTCGAAGGCTCGCCGCGGCGATAGATGAGTTCACCGCAGCGAACTTTTCCTGAAAGTTTTTGTTTGGAGTTTTTGGTTTCTCTACCGCGATGATGTGAAATTCATACCTTGGTGAACTTTTTTCGAAAGTTTTCTTGAATAATCTACTAAGTTTGCCGCAGTGACGTGACCTCACGCCATGGCAAAATTATCCTAAGAGTCTTTGCTTAGGTTCATTATACTTCGCTACACCAAACTTCCTGTTTCCTTGACTTATTGACTTATCATTTTTAGCCTTCGCTCCTTGCTTCACTCCTTGCCTCTACCTCTTTGAGTGTCCTACAATAAAGAAATATTAGTTTGCAGTATCAATTGTTCTTCGAAAAATTAATTTAGTGCAATTGATAATAATTTGTGACAATTTTACTCTCAAACTATATAAAGTAAAGGCAAGCACT
>JANSVA010000216.1:17484797-17515611 GCA_025504915.1 Erythroxylum reticulatum
TCACATCATACATGTATAATTAACACCATAGAATTCATTTAGACCATCAATTCCAAAAGATATTCAAAAATTCACAAGCTTTCACCTAAAGGGGACAATTTCAGTTTTGACTTAAAGAACCCTCTCCATGACATATTTCATTTATCTAAACCATGTTTCATGCATAATCAGGCATGGAGAGCAACGTATCTTGACACCAAACTCAAAGTCCTAATGTAGAGAGAGATGAGACAAAATTAATCTAAACCATCCTTTGGTGATATCTTCCAATCCTTTGAGAATTTCTCAAATCTAGTGATAGATTTGAGTTCCTTGACCCCAAATTAGCTTTGAACATCTTGGTTTGATTTGAAAAATCAAAAAGAAGGGTGAATTTTGGTGATGGCCAAAACTTCCTCTCTTCTCCTTCTTTCTCCTCTCTTTTAATTAAAAAAATTTGTTTTAACGCCAAATGAAGGGGTTGCACGGCCACACACATAAAGAAGGGTCTAGAATTTGACTCTTCTTGGACCAAGCATGATACATTAACCTTATTGCCCTTAGTTATACGAAATTACCATTACACCCTCCAAACTTTTCTTAAATTTGCAATTAAGCCCAAAATTTGGGAATCACCAAAACTATTATTTTCATTTTAGTCCTCGAATTTTTGAAAATTATAATTAAGCCCCTTAACTTTATAAAATTACGAATTGGTCCTCCAAGAATTTAAAAATTGCATTTAAGTCTTTTAACTTTTGATAATTTGCAAATAAGACCTTATATACATCAACTTTTCCAATTAAGCTTTCTAAGTGTCCCATGAGTCTATAAATCATGTATAATCACCTATAAGGCATTAGAAATCATTTAATTTAACCACCACGGTCATATCCATCCAATGGACTCGGTTTTTCACAATTAAAAGCTTATATGTCAGAAATCTCTAAGATTTCACATACCGATGAATTCCAAGTTCAAGTAAGGGTATATAACATTATAAATCATTAACATATACACCCAAATGATTTAAATACATCTTTGAGCTCATATACAATCATATGTATATATCAATATACAATAGTATCTCCAAATACAATACAACACAAAAGGGTTCCGAAAGTCTGGCGTTACAGATGATGTTCTAAACTCACCTTCGAGGGTTTATCTTTGATTTAATGAAATCTGATTGGTTATGTGTTAGTTGGATTTATTGTGATTTAATTCTTGATATGCATAATTTGATAATAAACTAAGAGGGTGAATTGAGTGAAAAATAATTAAATTAGGCTAACGAGAGTTAGGTGATTTAATATAACAAGAATTAAATGAAATCAGTAAATTATGTGAAGAGAGGTCTAGCATAGGTTTCTGATAGATTATTAGACAACTTCAGATCTAATTAGGGTTTTGGATATGTTGTTAATTAAGAAATTGCAATTTCCACAATCTGATTAGGGTTTTCTAATTAGGGATAATGGTTATAACTCGAGAGACAGTAATCAACCCTAGGATCATCTAGAACCAATAATCTAGTAATTCATATTCAATTAGATTAGTATTAAAGATAGGAAAAATTCCCTTTCTCTCAATTGGTAATTCCTTAGGTTAATTCTTGAGTGTGTGTTGCAACTGTTAAATTGTTAATATTTTCATGATTGATTCTTGAATTGATTTGATTGATTAAATAAATTCTTGTTTGAATTTTGTTACGTTTTGAATTTCTGCGATTTGTTTTGGCCTTAGATTTTAGGATTAGATTATCCCTCCTCGTGAGATTGACACCTTTGGTATTACGCTAACGACCTGTGCGCTTACAGGTTATCAAGTATAATCAATTAAAACTTACATACACCAAAATAACCCGATCAAGTTTTTGACGTCGTTGTTGGGGAGGCAATTAGTCTAATTCTATAATTTAAGGTGTTTAGTTAGTTTTTATTTTTTGTTTTCATTCTTTCTTTCTATTTTTGAAATTGTGCTCTTGCATAAACATAAGAGTCACGAGAAGTTTGAGTCGAGTAGTTGAAACCTTATATTTAGACATCACTTAACTATAATGATCCATTAGGAAAGCTCGGCATAAAGAAGAAGAGGAAATCGTGGAAGTAACAATGGCCGAGGAATTTCAATAAGATTTGGACCACAGAGCAAACAAAGGATGTCAACAACAGACCTTTATGGACTTTATGAGACTATGGTTCAATGTGGCTAACCAAGGAGTAGCTAGGCCACCTATACAAACAACATTTTTTGAAATTAAACCAGTCCTCCTAAGCATGTTTAAACAGAATGTTGAATTCTATGGACTAAAGAATGAAGATTCTAATGCACATATAGTGAACTTTCTTGAATCTGTGATACCTTTTGGTACCATTAAATTTCGGAAGATGAGATTAGAATTAGGCTCTTTCATTTTACCCTTAGAGATAAAGCAAAGGCTTGGTATCATTCCCTCAACCCAGTCAATGTCACAACTTGGGATCAGCTAGTTCGTGCCTTTTTAGATAAGTATTTTCCCCTTACTATGACCACGAAGATTATCAAGGAGATTACTAACTTCTACCAAAGTGACAGGGAATTGATCTATAAAGCATAGGAAAGATACAAGGATTTACAACAAAAATGTCCTCACTATAACCTACTCAAAGAATTCTTATTGTAAACATTCTATAATGGAGTAACCCCACATACGAGAGGCACGATTGGTGCAGCTTCAGGAGGACTATAGATGGTAGATGAAGCAAAAAAGTTGATAGAGGAGATGGCGAGTAATAGTTGCCTATAGACGAACAAACAGAGTAGACAAACCACTAGCTTCTGAGAAAAAAAAGGAATTGTAGCTATTGATTAAATGACAAAGATGCAAGATAAAATTGATAGCCTAACTCAATAGCTCAACAATATGAAGGCTTCGTCCTCAACTCTGGTGAAAGCCATCAACTTAAGTGTGAACTCTATAAATAAATGGACCATAGTACGGTGGACTATTTCTTGATCAAGGAAACCGATCTAGAGCAAGTGAATTATATGGGAGCTCAATATGGACGGGAAGGGGGAAACAATCCCTACTCTAACATAAATAACCTTATGTGGAAAAATCACCCTAACTTCTCGTGGACGAACAATGATGGAGGACAGTTAAGACCTCAACGACAACCAGGTTTCCAATAAGATAAACCAATCTCAATTGAATCCAAATTTGATAGGATTTTATATAATCTTGGAAATCTAGTTGATGCGCAAAAGAAGTTGGAAGGAAATTTTGAATAAGTAATAGAGAATTATGCCTCTTCAATCCACAATTTAGAGGTTCAAGTAAACAAATTGTCAAACACTTTCTTTACGTGAAATGTGGGAAGTCTTCCTAGCATTTTGGGAACAAAACCAAGGGAGCAACTAAAGGCTATTACACTTCAAAGTGGAAAGGAATTTGAACAAACCGTAAAGATAATAGAGGAGCCCATCCATCCTGTTGAGAAAAATCAAGAAAAGGAGAAAGAATGAGCGAATACTCTCTTTATGTCGCCCTCCACCATATCAATCTAAGATCCTTTTTGCTCAACGATTACAAAAGAAGAAGCTAGATGCACAATTTGCAAAATTCATTAAGAAATTAAAGATGCTACAGATAAATCTCTCATTTATAGAGGCTCTAGAACACATGCCTAAATATGCAAAATTTTTGAAGGACATATTGTCAAAGAAGTGTACTTTGGAAGAAAATCAGACGGTAGCTCTAAATGGCACCTGCAATTCTATAGTCACCAGCCAGATGCCATCAAAATTGAAGGATCCAAGGAGTTTCACAATACCATGTGTGGTTGGTGAATTTGAATTTACAAAGTGTTTATGCAATTTAGGAGCAAGTATTAATCTTATGCCTTTATCAATATTTAAGAAGTTAGGACTGGGTGAGGTCAAGCCAACATCGATGTTAATACAATTGGCTAGTCAATCCATTAAAAGACCGTTTAGAATAGTGGAAGACGTTCTAATGCAAGCGGACAAGTTCATTATTCCTATAGATTTTGTAGTTCTTAATTTTGAAGAAGATAAGAACTGTCCAATGATCCTAGGACAACCATTTATGAATACAGGGAAATTAATAATTGATGTTTATGAAGAGAAATTAACACTTCGAATAGGCAAGGATTATATAAAATTCAATATGTATAAGGCTTTAAAGAATCCAATTACGAGCAGCGCATGCATGAAGGTTGAAATTATAGATCAAAATTTGCAAGAACAAGTTGAGAGTTGCATCGCAGAAGTACAATCAGTGGAAGCAGAGACAGACAATGGATATCAGAAACTTGAATCTAAAGGAGACGATGAGATGGAGAAGTCAAATGTTCAAATGCATCAAGACAAATTGGTTCAAACCGAAGCACTCATACCACTATCTATAGAAAAACCACCCACATTAGAGCTTAAACCTTTACTTGCACATCTTATATATACCTTTATAAGTGAAGGTCAAACGTTATTGATAATCATATCCAATCAATTGAACGAGAAACAAGAAAGTAAGGTGGTAGAAATTGTTAGAAAGTGAATGAAAGCCATTAGATGGTAGATTGTTGATATTCGAGGTATAAGCCTAAATGTTTGCATGGATTGAATAAACCTAAAGGAAGGATGTAAAACGATGAGGGAGAATCAACAAATGTTAAACCCTAATGTAAAGGAGGTGGTCAAGACGGAGATAATCAAACTCTTAGATGTAGGGATAATTTATCCCATCTCTAATAGTGAATGGGTAATTCAAGTACAAACCTAAGAAGGGTGGAATGACAATAATAGAAAGTGATAGTGGAGAAGTAATTTCAACAAGAACGGTCATAGGATGGAGAGTATATATAGATTATCGCAAACTTAACTCAGTGACTAAGAAAGATCGTTTTCCTCTTCTGTTCATAAACCAAATGATAAAAGGGTAGCTGGATATTCATTTTATTGCTTCCTAGATGGATACTCGGGATATAATCAGGTATTGATCTACCCTGAAGATTAAGAAAAGACTACATTCACTTGCCCTTATAGTACATTCGCATATAGATGGATGTCTTTTGGACTATGCAATGCCCTGTCTACATTTCAAAGATGTATGATGTCTATCTTCGCCGATATGATAAAAGATATAATGGATGTGTTCGTGGATGATTTTTTTTTAGTTTTTGGAGATTCTTTCAAAATGTGTTTGACTAATTTAGACAGAGTTCTTCAAAGATGTGAAGAGTCACACTTGGTACTGAATTGGGAGAAATGTCATTTTATGGTGCAAGAGGGGATATTACTAAGGCATAAAATCTCACACCAAGGATTTAAGGTCGACAAAGTAAAAATATAAGTGATAGAGAAACTTCCACTGCCAAGTAATGTCAAAAGTGTGTGAGGATTCTTAGGTTATGTAGGATTTTACCATCGATTCATCAAATAATTTTTACAAATCATAAGACCTTTGACAAACCTTTTAGTCAAGGATGTGCCCTTCCTGTTTGATGACAAGTATATGTCTGCGTTCAACAAACTAAAGGAGGCATTAATAATAACACCAATTCTATCACCACCGGATTGGACATTTCTATTTGAAGTTATGTGTGATGCAAGCAACCATGCCATAGGTTATATATTAGGCTAAAGGAAAGATAAAAGGTTGCATGTGATTTACTATGCCAGCGAGACCCTTGCAGGATCTCAGCTGAATTACACCACTACAGAGAAGGAATTACTCGCAATAGTGTACGCGTGTGATAAGTTTCGACAATACCTTTTGGGGTTAAAGGAAATCGTATTCACCAATCACATGGCATTAAAATACCTTTTCAAAAAAAATGATGCAAAACCAAGGCTGATTCGGTGGGTATTACTTTTATAGGAATTTGATATAGAGGTGGGAGATAAAGAGGGAGGAAAAAATATGGTTGTAGACCACTTATCTAGACTGGAAGGAAGGTAATGCAAGTTAATGCTACTCAAAAGTTTTACTACACCATGGTTTGTCAATATTGCAAATTATGTAGCCAGTGGTAAACTTCCTTCAGATTTATCTTACCAATAAAGAAAGAGATTCTTGCATGATTGTTACTGATATATATGGGATGAGCTAATTTTATATAGAGCATGCGCTGATGGGTTAATACGACGATGTGTTCCAAAGGAAAAAAATGTTAGATATCTTAAAGCAATGTCATAAAGGTCAATATGCCGGACATTATGGAGCTAACAAAATGGTGAATCAGATACTCGAGATTGGATTTTATTAGCCACAATTGTTTAAGGATGCTCAGACTTTCGTAGCATAACGTGATCATTGCCGGAGAATAAGTAACATCTATAAAAGAGATTAGATGTCCTTATCCAACATTTTACAAGTGGAAGTCTTCAATGTATGGGGCATCGATTTTATGGGTCCTTTCCCATATAGTGGGAGTGGATTATGTTTCGCGTTGGACAGAAGTAGTATCATCTCCATCTAATGATGGAAAGGCGGTGCAAAAGTTCATTAAACGGTTATTCAACCAGTTTGGAGTGCCACGTACGATAATAAGTGATGGAGGCACACATTTCTGCAACAAATCTTTTGACTCCCTCTTAAAAAGATATAGAGTGAACCACTGTGTTGCTAGGCCCTACCATCCGCAAACTAGTGGCCAAGTGGAAGTTGTCAACTGGGGGTTAAAATGAATTTTGGAAAAGACGGTGAACAACTCTAGGATTACTGAGGGAAAGAGGAGAGAAATCAAGTTTCTCTATATTTAATCATTTGGAAGGCTTTTTCTCAATTAGATTAAACTAAACTCATAGATCAAGGTATGTAATTCCTATTTTATATTTTGGTGTAAAACATAGAATTTTGAGATCTGGATTAAAGGAATATTGCAATTATGTCTATGCAGTAAATTATGCTTACATGTGATATCAGAGCCTAGTTCTAAATTCTATGGTTTTTCCATTAAAGATATGTTTAATTCATATTATTTCCATATAATTTCTTGTTGAATTTTACTGGGATATTAAAAATTTCATCGTATCTCATACTTATGATTTTATAGTAAAAATAAAGTTTACAATTACAAGATTCGAAACTGTAAAAGGTATAAACGTTATGAGTAAATGAAAAAGTAAAACAGAGATTGAAGAGGGTTATACCTTTGACACTATATCTTTACAGTATATTTTTTCTTGATTTTCATGTATGACTATAGTGCATATATATATAAATTGTTTATTTAATTGGAGAAGATGGCTTTGGCTTTATAAAATATGTTTTCTCTTTGATTTCCTTGTATGCACTGAAGAATAAATGGGTTGAATTAAGCAATCCTTTGTGGATTAGAATTATTAGCAATATCGTCTGTTACCAAGGCTACATGTAAACATTGATATTTTGTTTTATTTTACCAATTTTCGTACATAAACATATTAAGTCTATTGGTTTACAGATTGTATTATATGTATGAGGGCTATTATTATTATTTTATTAGTATTGTTATTTTAAGATGATGTAAGAGAGCATATGCATTGATGATTAAGGTGTGATCTATTTATACATATGTATAATTTTCATAGTCTTATTTTTGATAGTTTGTTAGTCACCAAAGTGGCAAAGCTTTGATGATTAATGGATATTAATTTATGAAATATTTTAATTCAATTACTCATGACTTATGGATGCTTATTAAGAAAAATGATACAATGAATTCGTTGGTATTTGAAGTTCACAAATTACAAAATATTTCAGGATTACACAAAGGTTAATTAATTAATTTTATAATTTTATAATTTGTGGACATAAAGTGTTAATTTATATGCTTAGAATGAATGTGTTTAGTATATCCAAAGATAGCTAGCATGTTTACTGAAGGTATATTTAATTAAGAATTAAGTAATATAAAATTAGCATCATTATTGTAATTATGGTATATCTTAGAACCACCCAAAGGAGATCTTAGATATACACTAAATGTTTTATGTGGAATAATTGTTTTGGATCTGATTTAAGTGTTAAGTTTTATAACTCAAAGAATTAATATGTGAGCATTTTATTATATTTTGCAATTTTTGTTCTTGTTAACTTTAATTTTGTTGCTTCATCTATTCCATCCTTTAATGGATTAAATTACTCTAACTGGTGTGAACATGTCCAATTTCACCCTGGTGTATTAGGCCTTGATTTGGCACTCCAAGTTGAGAAACCTTCTACTATTACTGATGCAAGCACTGTCAATGAGAAATATTTATAAAACTCACAACACTAAAATTACTAAAGAACTATGAAATTTATGGAAGAGAATTCCGAACTACTGATAAGTCACTTGCAGGGACATTAATGGCTAAGTTGCCCAATATGAAGTTTGATGGTTTACGAAGCATGTATGAACATGTCATTGAAATGGACAATATAGCAACAAGACTAAAAACATTGGGAATGAATGTTGATGAATTTTTCTTAGTACAGTTCATTCTTAATTCATCGTCTCCTAAGCATTATGGGACATTCCAAATGAATTATAACACTATAAAATATAAGTGGAATGTTAATGAATTATCCATTATGCTTTTTTAAGAGTAGATATAGCTTAAGAACCAGGTCATCAAAGAGCTGGAAAGAAGACCAAAAGGAATTATTGCAAAGGCAAGGCCAAGCAAGGCCAACTTAAAGTTAATGAATCCTCTAGTCAAGTTCATAAGAAGGAACATAAAGGTGATAGATGCCATTTTTTCAAGAAACTTGGGCATTATCAGAAAGATTGCTTACAACGTAAAGGTTTGTTAGAAAAGAAAGGTAAGTGCTTTAGTATGTTTTGAATCTAATTTGGCTGAAGTTCCTTATAATAATTCGTTGATTGATTTTGGTTGTACTATACCACTCATATTTCGAATACCTTGCAAGGATTCCTTACAACCTAAACCACAAACCTAAATGAAAAGTTTGTTTTGATGGGGAATCGTGTCAAAGCTCTAGTTGAAGCCATAGGAACTTATTGATTGATTTTAGATACTAGATATCATTTAGATTTATTGTAGACACTTTATGTACCTTCTATTTCCCGTAATTTAGTTTCCTTATCTAAACTTGATTGTATTAGTTATACTTTCAAATTTTGGAATGGATGTTTCAGTTTATTTAAAAACAATTGCCTTATTGGTTCTAGTATTCTTTAAGATAGCCTATATAAGTTAAATCTTGATAACCTTTTGGCTGAAACCCTAGTAACCCTGTATCATAATGTTGGTACTAAACGTGGTTTAATTAATGAAATTTTATCTTTCTTGTGACATAAGGGTTTGGGTCATATTTTCAAAGAAAGACTATAAAGACTGGTAAAGAATGAAATTTCACCATATTTGGACTTTATTGATTTTGGTGTGTGTGTGAGTTACATTAAGGGAAAGAAAACTAAACATACAAAAACAGGAGTCACAAGAAGCACATAACTTCTTGAAATTATACACACTAATATATGTGGGCCTTTTGATGTTCCATCTTTTAGTGGAGAAAATTATTTCATCACCTTTATTGATGAGTTTTCACATTATGGATATGTCTATTTATTGCATGAGAAGACTTAAGAAAAAAATGGGTTAGGGTATTTATTCATGAGGTGGAAAGGAAATTAAATAAAGGGGTGAAATTTGTCAAATTTAATCGAGGTAATGAATTTTATGAAAAATATAATGAGTCATAACAAGGACAAGGTTTATTTACCAAATTTCTTTAAAAGCATGGTATATATGCTCAACACACAATCCCAGGTACACCACAACAAAATGGTGTGACAGAAAGACATAATCGTACATTAATGGATATGGTTAGGAGTATGTTAAGTAATTCGTCTTTACCCTTATCATTTTGGATGCATGCATTGAGGTCCACTGTTTACTTGTTAAATAGGGTTCCTAGTAAGGTAGTTCCAAAGACTCCTTTTAAACTGTGGACTGGAAGGAAACCTAGTCTAAGACACCTACATGTTTAGGGTTACCTGACGGAAGTAAGAATTTATAATCCACATGAAAATAAATTTGATGCAAGAATAATTAATGGATTTTTTATTAGTTATTTAGAAAGTCTGAAGGGTATAGATTTTATTATCCTAATCATATAACAAAATTTGTTGAAATTGGAAAGGCTAGGTTCATTAAGAATGGTGAAACCAGTGGGAGTGTTGAAAGACCACGTAATGTAGTTATTGAAGAAATAAAAGTTCAAGTTCCCTTACCGACTACTTCAATACATGTTACTCTTACGCTTGTAGAATAGTTTGAAAATTTACATGAGCAACAAATAAATGATCAAAAACTTCATGAATAGCCCATAGTTAATGAACATATTGAACCTGTAATTAATGTTCCAATTGTAGAAAAACCATAAGAAATAGAATTAAGAAGATCTCAAAGACTTAGAAAACCAGTTGTTTCTAATGATTATGTAGTATATCTACAAGAGATAGAATTTAACTTAGACAATAAGGATGATTCGATTTTGTTTTCACAAGCCGTTGAAAGTGTTAATTATACTAAATGGATTGATGTTATGAAAGAAGAGTTGAAGTCTATGGAGCATAATAAAGTTTGGAATTTAGTCAAGTTGCCTAAAGGTTGTAAGAGAGTCAGATGTAAATGGCTTTTTAAGACCAAAAGTGACTCTTATGGCAATATTGAAAGACATAAAGCTAAACTTGATACTAAAGATTATACTCAGAAAGGTGGCATGGATATAAGGGTACTTTTTCACCTGTTTCAAAGAAAGACTCCTTAAGATTTATTATGGCACCAATGGCTCATTTTGATTTAAAGTTGCATCAAATAGATAAGAAAACAACCTTTCTTAATGGTAATTTAGAAGAAGACGTGTATATGGATCAACCTAAAGGCTTTTCAATTGAAGGAAAGGAAGACATGGTGTGTAAACTTAAGAAATTGATATATGAACTTAAGCAAGCCTCCCGACAATGGTATCTTAAGTTCAAAGATACTATTACCTCCTTTGGATTTAAAGAAAACATGGTTTATCTATTTATATATCTAAAAATCAGTGGGAGTAAGTTCATATTTTTGGTACTTTTTTGATGATATCTTATTAGCTACTAATGATCTTGGTTTAATGTAAAATACTAAGAAATTTATCTATGAAAATTTTGAAATGAAAGATATGGGTAAAGCTAGTTATGTGATAGGAATTGAAATATTCCATGATAGATCACAAGGGCTATTAGGCTTATCTCAAAAATCTTATATTAATAAGGTTTTTGAGAGATTCAGAATGAAAAATTGTTCTGTAAGTGTGGTTCTAATTTAGAAAGGAGACAAGTTTATACTTAATCAATGTCCAAAGAATGAATTGGAACATAAGCAAATGGAAAATATTCCTCATGCATCAATTGTTGGAAGCCTAATGTATGCTTAAACTTGCATCAAAATAGACATTAGCTTTGCTATCAGCATGCTGGGCATATATTAAAGTAATCCTGAATTGGATCATCAGAAAGCTATAAAGAAAGTTTTGAGATATCTACAAGGTACTAAAGATCATATGCTCACTTATAAGAGATTCAATCATTTGGAAGTGATTCGATATTCAAATTCAAATTATACTAATTGCATTTATACCATAAAGTCCACTTTTGGCTACCTTTTCTTATTAGCTAAAGGAACTATTTCTTATAAAAGTGTGAAGCAGCCTATCATTGTTGCTTCCATTATAGAAGCTAAATTTGTAACATGTTTTGAAGCTATAATTGAAGGATTATAGTTGCGGAGCTTTACTTTGAGACTTGTAGTTGTCGATAGTATTTTCAAGCCACTGAAAATTTAATGTTATAATTCTGCAATAGTTTTCTTTCAAAGAACGATAAGTATTCAAAAGGTGCTAAATATATGGAATTAAAATACTTGTTTGTTAAAAATGAAGTTCATAAATAAACAACTTCAATTCAACATATTAGCACTAATTATATGATTACAGATCCTTTGAGGAATGGATTAGCACCGAAAGTATTTAAAGAAAATGCTAAAAGAATGTGTATTATAGGATACCATTTTTGAGATTTATGATATTTGTATTTTGACACTGTAAGCTCACTTATGTTTATGTTTCTATTAATCCTATTTTATAGTATACATTTATGAATAAATTATGTTGATAGGATTTGTCTTTACATAAGACATTATTGTTGGACCATTAATGTGTTTCTTATTTATGAATTATATTAAATAAAGTGCTAACATTGTAGTACTTGGAAGGAATTATGTCGTTTGTTCATTGTGAAACTGCAACGACTCTTATTACTATTTTCGTTTGATTATTATTTATGATATAATCAACATTAAAGAATTTAACAAAGTTTATACGCAGAATGTTTATTTATTATTAAACCATGATATGACATAATTTTAATTAATGAGCCAAGTGGGAGAATGTAAAAACTATATATAATATGTGGCTCATTAATAATTACAGTTTTAATAATATTAAGTGTTAAATTTTGATTAGTCAATTTGATTAAGTAAGATAAGGTTTTATTTTTAAACTTACCATTTGATGGGAACAATTAAGATATCCTTATTTCATATAAACTGGTCCTCTCTATCTGACAGGCCCCTTATCTTGTAATGACTAGGTGATCTGCCCGACACTCCACAATTGCTCTCTAATCAATATTTGAGTCAACTGGAAAGCTCCCGTGAGGCTAAGCCTATTTCCTTGTTAAGGAAATGCTTCAATTCACAATAAGAAATGTAAATAGTGGAGTTTTGTTTTTCAGTTTATTAAAAATTTCAGCAGCACAACGACTATTTTTTGACATCCTAAAAATTTCAAAGTCCCTGTAAAAGTTCAAAACACTTCTATTATCACATCAATATCTCAACTCCAAAATCGTGGACTTCAAATCCACTCACATGCAATCTCAAATAGTTACATCAATAAACTTTGAAAAGCTAAAACAAAATCACGCATTTCATTAAAAAAAACCTTTATACACATCCATTCTTTAAACAAATGTACTTGCCAAAACATGTACAAAGATATGTAGTAGTTCTTAAAAATTTGTACAAGGTAAAATAAAAATGCCTACACAACAGCACTTGACGAAGTTGACTATTTGCGAGGTGGAGTCCCTGCTACAGAAGCCCCTGAGAGTGCACCTGGGAGGTTTTATTTAAAAATAGAAAACAAAGGGTGAGCTAAACAAGCTCAGTGAATGTTATTGGTTTCAAATAAAAAAACATTTATACAAACATTAACCTCCATAAAAGGAAACAATTTCTTTTCTTTTCAAGTAATAATCAATGCTCTTACAAAACATATTCTTTTCTTTTCATAAGATCAATGCATACGTAAAGCAAAAAATATATATTTTTCTGAGATCAAGTTCCACTTTTCTTTTAAAGTAAACAGTGATGGCAAACAATACTTTTCCATACGGTACCCTTAGGTGTAAGGTCACAGAGCTGGTTCTGCATTGGTTACTCGTGCCTAGTTAACCTTTATATATTAATTATTATGAAGCTGGTTCTACATAGCTTATCCAAAATAATGCTAACACTACATATAAATCAGTGGTTACGGAGCTGGGTTTACATCGCTTACCCATAACAGTGCTAGCACAATATATACTTCACACGTGAAAAGGGTGACTCATAGGACATACTAACAGACACAACACCACCCATGTTATTGACAAATGCCCCCCAAACACCACCATGTATGTTAGGATGTACTATAATCGATATAATCATATGAATAAAGACCTAACGACGTACCATAGGCTAAATCACAATTAATACACGAGCGCACCTCATTTTAATACCAATTAAAAACATATTCAAAATCCATTTCTATGTCAATTCAAAGCATATGCAAATTTCAATTCAAAGCGTTTGTACATCTCATTAGTTTCCAAGTGCATTCAAAACTCAATTCAATGCTAAATTAAAGCATATGTAAATCTTATGAATCTTAACTTTTAAATTCAAGTAGTAACACAAATGGAATTATTCATAAACATACTTTTCATAGGGTTAAAACCCATCTTTACAAAATCAATTTAAAGGTACACTCATTGATTGTCATTTATCGTTAACTACCCTTTTGTGTTCGGTGCTTTTCCTTTATTAGTCTCGAGTCTATGATGACGAGAAAACTTTATGGTCTTACTCAGCTATGAGGGAGACCATTGAAAGGTTCCTAAAACCTACCAAGTATATCCATAACTTACCAACTTGTTTTACAAATTTTATAACAGAGGGCTTAGCCAAAATCTTAGCATTCAGTAAGATTAAAATTTTGTTTCCTTTTCATTCAACCATTGAACAACTTCCATGATTTATACATGCTGTCTTCTTTCCATTTAAATAACGTACATAGTATATACCTACTATTTTCCTTACATTTAACCATTGAACTATTTACAATATACATGCTGCCATTGAACAACCATTAAGTCACATATATAGCATCTACATGCTTCCAATTAATAGCCATTGAATAACATGGATATACATGTTGTTTTCCTCTTTATTTACCATGCTATTTTTCTCTTCATTTAACCATGCCTCCACTTGTTATTTAATTTTCACATATCAATCATTCAAATTAGGTTCTGAAGTCTTCTAGAAAATTTTCCCCTATGTATCTAGTTTCCATATCATCAAAAATTATGTCATTTCACCTTCTAAATTATGAAACATGTATCAAATATCACAAGATGCTTCAACACAGGGATAGTATCAGGTTACCATAATTAATCTCAATTTTCAATATCATTTAGTTAGAATTAGGTCTAGGTCTCTTCTATACATTGTTAGTACTATGTCTTAGATTTCATTTACAGTTAGAATCACCCAATTTGGAGTTTTGTAGATTAAGTTATGGCCAAAAATACTAGGATTTTTCAAGGAAACCGAGAATCTTAATAGAAAATTTCACTAAACATAGTTAGGAAAAGTTACCACTTTCTTCAAATCATGCTCAAACATTCATGCAATTCATAAGGAAATTCATGTTTCCAGCTTAAGCATTCACGTGACCAGCTAAAGAGAATGGACAAGAGTGGTTTAACATACCTAAAATCAGATGGTAACGTGCTGCTTATCTTTTCCCTTCATGTAGTTGGCGTTGATGGAGGTGTTGTCCATGGTTGGAGGCTTAAACAACATGCTAAATTTATTTCCCAAAGGCAGTAACTTGGAAGACTTATGCATGAAGGAAGCAACTTCAATTAATTAACGTCAAGTTTGGTCTAAGGAATAAGTGAAGCTTCGGTGGAATGAAGGTGGAACAGCTCCTCCATCATCTTGTATAAGCTACACGTTGTTGGAAGTTGTCCATCATGTTGCTAACTTAATTTCCAACAGTTATCCATTGTATCATTTGCTATTAATTTCTTTTATGATCCACGACAATGCTTGTCTCCCACATATAACAAATTGTTTTGATTTTGTCTCACCAAAATGACACATTTCTACACCATGAATTGGTCTCTCGTGTAATGAATTTTATGTTCTTCACATCTACTCCTTCATAAACATGACAACATAAGATTTTTATGCATTCTTGTTCCAAAATAATGAGAACTTCTTCATATATGTGACAACTGCCACTTAACCTTCATTTACATGTATATGTATTATTTCTTGTCCAAAACAATTAAATGGCTTAAGAAAAATTTGTCCAATTTTGATAGAAATTTCTTATCCACTTAATAACATGTTACACCTAAATATATCAACATATAAGTTGGATCGATTTACTTTAAGTATCCTAACTATGACTAATTCTTATGTCCTTATGTTTCAACCCAAGAATGCTTCAAATTTACTCAACAATTATTTAAAACAAGGTCAATCTCGATCTATCATAAATCTATCCTATTGAATTTATTTTTGGTTCATTTCCATACCAGTTAACTCCAATATTTTTCGACTGTCATTTGACTTTAATACTTGTCATTTAGGGTTAGGTTCTTAATTCACCTTTTATCGAAAATCAAATTTACATTCACCCAAAAATATCATTCACATGAAATAGAATTTTATAGACACGTAAAAAGAAAAGTTTGGGGTTTTATACTCTCGCTCACACACCTCTCTTTACGTTTTCACCATCAAAAAACAGGATTATTGAGAGAAAGAGTAGAGAAATCAAGTTTCTCTATATTCAATCATTTGGAAGGGTTTTTATTTTCAAATTACGATTAAACTAAACTCATGATTCAAGGTATCTAATTCCTATTTTATATTTTAGTGCAAAACATAAAATTTTGAGATCTGGATTAAAGGACTATTGCAATTATTTCTATGCAGTAAAGTATGCTTACATTTATTGTAAATAAGAACTCAACACATTTTGGTAACTTGTAAACTAATCCTATTTGCTCTTCTTTATACTTATATTCCAAAGTTGTCTTCTTCCCACAATTGGTGCTTCTCATCCCTAAGTATTTTCTTTCCTAGCAAAGAAAGGATCCCATTCATGTTTTCCTATTGTCCCAAACAAGCTTTTCTTCCAGGTGAATTCTTCCCATTCATCATCAGATACGTTTTTTCCCTTTTCAATATCTTTCCTAATCCTATCAATTCTTACAAGAACTCCATCAATTGTGATGTCAAATGCATCTTCAAGGTTTTCTAGACGAGATGCTGGATCTGCATATATCACTCCTGGAATCAGCTTTATCACCATCTCTCTCATCGCCATTATCTTTGTCTTCGTAATTCGAGACAGCAAACTCTCAATTCTCACTTTCTGATTCCTGACCTGTTTGGCAGATATGAACACCGAATATTGATTATGATCCTTAGGGAAATGCCATATATATTGAACATAACCTGAACCTGGATGAAAGAAAACCGGTATACAACCGGCCAAAATTGAGTCAAATATTGATCGCCTAGTCATGGAGTCACCGGGGGGCTGCAAGCAAAATACAGAGCTTTGAAACATTTTCATCACGTAAGTTGGTTCGTAGCATTTTCTTGAACCTGAAGTGCAGTCTAACAGCCGGCATTTCTTCTTTGCAGCCTGACATTGCTTGATAATCTCGCCTCGGATTGAGTCTGTCATGTTTGGTCTTTGAGCACCCGCGAAAGAAAACAAAATCCTCCTTTTAGATCTCCTCATCTTATTTTGCCATTGAAGCACTTGTTCATCAGTTGCAGGGTGGAAATAGGTTGGGTATGGTATAGCAAAGTCGTTCCTGTGCCATGGACTGGCCTCAATGGTTAGCACAGTCATATTTCTTGATTCAGGTAACAGCATAAGCCTGTTACCCCAGTCATTGTTCCAATGTTTCAATCTCCTGAAGTCCCAAGTGATCCTACCTGCAACCATGAAATGGTCTCTACCCCATAATTTTTTCCACTCAGGCCTTTTTCTAAGCCACTTGACAAGGCTACTGGAGTCACGGTCTCTCATGGATCTATCAGAATGCCACAAATAGCGACCAATGTCGAGTCCAGCGTAGTATGGCACAAAGATTGCTGAAGCTAATGAAGAGTCATTGGTCAAGCAGTTGTATTGCTTCATTCTGTTATGGAAAATGACTTCTAGCGTGAACTGGTTTGTCTCAAACCAACCAACGTCTGAGAGCTCTCTTTCAGAATTGTTAAGCTTGGGCCCAAGACCGTTGTTCGATACATACGGGCACATATTGTACCACTCATTAAGTGACTTACAATTCTTGAGTAAATCGTCATTGAATCTGCTTGGAAGATCATAGATGTAAATATATCTTCCAGAACACGATTCAGAATCTGAAGTAGAATTCGATTCAATGACTGCCGTTTTCCCCGCACCTGTTTGTTTATCCGATTCCATATCAGGTTTCTCTTTTACCACCATTTGATCTCGTTGATCTGGTTGTGAATTTTTGTAGGTCTTGGATGCTTCTTCAAGATACTTATCCCAATCACCACCAATAAAGAAATTATCAATTGCATTACCTGTTGCAGAGACGTGCAGAGCAGACTTTGTTTCTTTAACTTCAGATTCAACAATGTGGCCACTATTGCTTGCATGGTCTTCGTCAACTTTCAAAGCCGAAAGGTACATGTAAATCAACAAGAACCATAACAAACACGAAGCTAACATCAGGTACCGGAACTTTCTGCGACCCTTTCCAATGACAGTTTCCATTGCACCGCGACCCTGCATGCACCACAAGACAGGAAGTTGTTTAAGAAACGAGACTCAGAAGCTTCGTTCTAAAACATGTCAGGAAAGATCAGAATAGTTGGTTTCAGAAGCAAGAAAGAAATGCAAATTTGGGGGTTTTAAGGATCTTAAAATAAAAAGATAAACAATGAAGGGAGGAGAAGTACAAAGACAGAGAGGCAGATGATGAGAAACAAATGGTAGCGTTGAAGAATTCAAGGGTTTTGATCCAACAAAGCGATCAAGAAAGAAACTTTCTACATATTCCGTAGCCTGTATCTTAGTAGAAGATTAATTAATTAGTTATATGATAGGATTTAATTGTTGTTCCATCATAAAGTCTACTTTGCATAATGAGTAATCGAGCGTGCCAGACGCGAGAGTGAGGTCTTATAGAACGATGGTAAGTTTGTCCGTCTCACGTATTCAAGTAGTTCCAAACTTCTTTTTGTGTTCGTGACTAGTTTACCAATGTTCACTCCTTTTTGGAAGAGAGGAAAATTTTCAATGTAGGAATTCTAACGTTTTCCATCCTCACAACATATTTTCAATTTTTTTATTACAGGAGTTGTACGGTTGGATTGGATTTGGCGAAACTAGATTTCATCCAATATCAGCTGTTTTAATATATATAATTTTAAATGTAAGAATCATAACTAATCCAGTTGCCTCTCTTGCCAACTCTAGTAAAGTGATAAAAGTTAATCTATTTCCGTCCCAATATCACATATAAGAAAATAATTTAACCTTTAGACTTAAAATAAAAAGTGATCCTCCAAATGTGGGATTACAACACATAAAATTTTACATTTTTTATTAATTAAAAGTTCAGTTATTTCTTTAATAAAGCATCAAAGCAGTAAATACAGATCTAACCATTTGAAATGTGTATTTTAGGCCAAAATTACGACTTATATTTCAATATTCTGGTAGTCTATGTCCTACAATTAATTGATTAGTTGTAGTTTAATAACAAAATATTTAAATATATTTTTTATCTTATACATGTTTAGATGTATATGATAAAGTTCGTAGAATAATTATACATTACAATTGAAATTATAATGAAATTATAATTACAAGATTCACATGGCATTTATGTGTTATCTCTAAATTGTTGCTCGTTATAATTATATTAAGATTGGAGATTAATAGAACATAAAAGACTAGCACACGTTATGTTTTTTCTTTCGAAAGAAGTTGTCAATCTCATAGGTTAAAGTATGGAGATAATTAAGCAAATATGTGAATGCCTGTTACAGAGAGAACAAGTTTGTCGAACAAATCTGATATGATAAATCAATTTAGAACATTACTTATATATATATATCTATAAAAATTATCATTATGATGACTATATAAGTGATCATTTAACTTCATGACTCCAAAGTTATCATACTACTTATGACCTATTTAATCATGAGTCGTTCAGTTGGTAGTCATAGGATGCAACATGAATTATATGAAGGTAGTTATATAATCAAGATAGAATTCATCACCCTAAAGTAATTAGGGATGATGTTTCATTATTCTCTATTAGTATTGATTTAGAAAATCCTTGACTAAAGTAGAATGACGTTTGGTAAATATTTTAAAAATGTCAATAATTAAATCAATAGCTAATGGTGGAGAAATAATATAATTTAGCTTCAAAGAGGATAGACATTAATTTCATACTTTATATCTAATTAAAATATTGTATGATGAAAATATTGAATTATACGAAAAAAATTATGCACAAAAAGGTTAGAAAAATTACTTTGACATTCCTAAATTTTTAGGTGGTTATAATGTATTACTAGACGTCAATCTTGATCTATGATTATAAATTTTATATAATTTTAATTGTAAATTGGAATTATAATTTATAACATATTTAGGAACTTAATGGGTCTTACGTATAGAATGAGTTGAAGAAAATAAATATATTTTATCAAGTTGGGATTAATTGTAAAGTTTGAGAAATTTTATGATTAAATGTAAACTATCTAATAAATAAGATCAATATGAGATATTTGATCTTATTTCAATATAATTGATATTTAATTAGAATTAATTGTAATTATAATTAAAATTTAATTGAAAATTGAATTTAAATTCAATTAAATTACTAAAACGTCCACAACTTATTATAAATAGGCTTAAACTCAAATGAAGTTAACACTTCTTGCTGAACCTTCTTTGTAAAAGTTATTTTTTTTTTTCTGTGGATACCATTAAAGACTAAACACTTATGCGATTATTGTAGTTAAGATGAATCAGTTTCAAAAACAGTTCGATAGATATGACAAAAATATGATCAAGCTTTGAAATAAGGTATGAATTAAGATTCTACATTATTATGACATGTTTTAATCATTTTATATAATTAGAGTGATCTTGACTTTTAGGGAATCAAAATATGAAAAAGTTTTGTACTTATCTCACCATAGTCGGGATTTCCCAATTGTAGTATTAGAGCCAAATTTTAATTCTATAATTTGATTAAATTCATTTGATTCTTATTAATTTGATAAAAACCAAGGCTTTATGATTTAATTAATCTCGGAACTGTTCTTCTAAAATTAATTTATTCCGTGGTTGTTCATTGTCTGCTTCAGGAAAATTTTAATTTGCTTGCAGCTTGCGTTTGTTCTAACTTGTGCTTCTAAAAATTGGCTCATGCGTATATATGCGTTACAATTATTTTGGAAAATCAATTGCTTCTGTGAGTGCCCATATTCATATATTTGCTTCTAGAAAATGCTTGATGAAAAACTCAGAAAGCATGGTTACCATTATTCTGAAAAATTGGACCTGCTTACAATTTTGGTATATTTCTGTGTGTTTGCTAGCTAGATTTTGAAAATCACCAGTGGCTTGATGTTTGGTTTACCAGTGGTGAAAAGTCACTAACGATAGGCATTAATAACACCCATACACAGAAGTAACCAAAGCTCAGCGGACCAGAGACGCGAGGGAGGTCACCATCCAATAGCGGGAGAGGCTGAGACCATGGCGGCCGGCGAGCAAACCCTAATCTAAAAAAAACGTGCCCCAAGTTGAGTTGGGAAGCAGCGTTTGTTTCAACGCGCGTGCCGGACATGGATCTTCGTTGACCAAGGCGCATTCAGCACACTAGCGCGTGTTGTGCATGCGCCAGAATGTTCCCACTCGTTTTTAATTTTATTTTTATGTTTTAAAAGGTCTTAATTTTAATTAAATTAATTTATTGAAGATTAAATTGATTTATATTCCTAATAATATTAAAAGAGTTTTTCAAAATGTTTGAAATTTTTTTTAGAGAGTAATTAATATTAGAAATGTTTTGAAATTTGGTTTAATTTTTTAAAGAGTTGAATTATTAAATTAAATAAATTATCAAGTCAATAACTACTTAACTAGAATCAAGAAAATATTTAAAACAGTTATCTTAATTAAGATGAGATCTTCATTTTAATATTGAAGTAATTATTTTTCTTAATATGATTAAGATTAATAATTATATTAATTCTTAATTAATTTTAGAATAGTAATTTTTAATATTAGAATTAATTAGTTTCAATTATATTGAAATTAGTTAATTAGACTCCTTAAAATTAAGAAAAATGTTTTCTTAAGTTAATAAAAATTTGTTTCTTAATTAAATTTATTTATTTTAATTTGACTGATATAAACTAAATTTATAACTTTATTTATTTAGAGAATTATTTTTCAATTTATTTAGAAATTGTTTCTCTATTTACAAATAATAAGCTTCTTGATTTTTAAGAAAATATTTTTATTAAATTTGAAAAATATTTTCATTTATTAATAGAGAAAAATGATATTTCTTAATTTTTTAACATAGTTTTCTAATTTATTAAGAAAATATTTTCTAATTAGTTAAGAAATCAATCTCTGAACTAGTAATATAAAAGACTTTCTTAATTAAATATGAGGGGTGTTTTATTTAATTTTGAAAGTAGTTTCCTTTTAATATTAGAAAATATTTTTTAATTAAAGAAAAGTAATTTCTAATGAGATTAGAAATAGTAATTTCTAATTAGATTAGAAGTAATTTTCCAATTGGATCAGAATGTGTTACTTATATAATTTTGAAAAAAGAGTTTTTCTAAATTATAATAAGTAGCATAGCTTATTAAAAATTATTTTCAATTAAAATTTGTCAAAGGAGTTAAGATAATTGGAAATAATTTCCAATTGGATTTAAAAATTATTTTCAAATTAAAATAAATTTTTATATGGAATATGAATTTATTTTATTTAGGAATTAATGAGTTTAATATAATTTAATTTTTCCAAAGTGTTGGAAAAATTATTTTAGATTATGAAGATTAATAACTTGAATCAAACGACGATTTATATTTTATACATGTAATTTGATTTTGAGTACATAAGTTGCATAGTTTATTTATATGTTTCATATATATATTGGATGCAAATTAAATTGTATGTTTTATATATGTGATATTTTTATGCAATTTTTGTGTTTGATGAGAGGAACAAAATTAAATCCATCATTAAAATATTAAATACACGTTGATAATGTATTGTTTCCTTTCATTGTTATAAGAATAAATAAAAAATCTAGCTATTATTAGGTTTGTTAAGTAAACTCAAGGCCAGTTTAACCTGGACATGTTTAGTCTTATGACAGTTGGTTTTACCTAACTAAATTTGTGTGATTTTGATGAGCAAACTTACGATTATATGAATTTAGAGGTAGGGTTAGGAATAATATATAAGATATGTTTTGACAGAACTTTTCACCCAACGGATCTAGGAGTCACATAAGATGTGATTGATAAAGTTTTTATCTACCTAATTTAAGTTTAGTTCATTTATTAAGCAAACTTAATATCAACTATATTTGAATGAGATCCTGGCCAATTAGAAAGATTAAAGTAATCTTTTTGAATAGTTGTGAGCCCTAGTATTTCGAATAAAATAGTGGGAGTAACCAAATACATGATTAAAGTCTTAACCTCATTCAATAATCATGACATATAATTAATTACTTGTTTTACTTACATTTATATTCTGTACTAAGTAGAATTTACCTTGTTTAGTATAGTTGATACTGATTTAGTAAACCCAATTTCTTAGACATAGGTTATGTTTGAGTTTTTTTAATGTTAGATAGAAAATTATATGCCTGTGATGCAATTTTGCTATAATCCTTATTGAGGATTCGGTGAAAAAGTTTTAAAGGTATTTAAACATAATATAGATGACGAAATATATTGACATTTTGAGTTGACTAATGTATCATAAACTTTGATGACAACATATAAAATATACGTTAAGACCATGATAGCAAGATTTAAAAGGTTGCATAGAGTAGAGCTGAAAGATATAGTACTTTGTTAGAGTTGTTCCACTTAACTTAGCCTACTAAAAGCATAAAAATGGACATTAGTTAAAGACTTTGCTACAATATTGTAATAGTTGTCATAAGAAGAAAATGACTACATGACTTTTCTTACCTATACATGATATGATAGAGATCGTATGTATTTTTAGTTCATGCTTAAGAATATTTGATACTGAATTTATATTCAACATTATTATAATGTTCAATGCATGATAAGAAATATATTGTTAAGTAAAATTAGTTGATCCAATTTTATTCAAATATTTTGTAGCATAAGCTATATGGAGGTAGTTGTGTGGTCAACATAAGATTCACCACCTTAAAGTAATTAAGGAAAATGTTTTGTTGCTTTCAATTGGTATTAATTGGGGAAATCCTTGGACAAGGTAGAATGATGTTTTGTAAATAGTTCACGAATGTCATTAATTGAATCAATAGCTAATGCCAGAGAACTAATATGATTGGATTCAAAATAGAGTAGACATTAATTCCACGCTTTATGTTTAGTTAGAACATTGTATAATGAAATGATTGAATTATACGAAAAATCATGCATGGAAAGGTTAGTCAAAATACTTTGACATTCCTAAATTGTTGGGTGGTCATAATGCGTTGCTAAATGTCAATCTTGATCTATGATTGTAGCTTGTTTAATTAGAGAACTAAAGATAAATTAAAATGAGTTTTAATTTTTCTATTTCTAATTATGAATTATAATCATAATTTATAATCATTGTCGACATATTTAGGAACCTAATAAGTCTTATATATAAAATGAGTTTAAAAGAGAAAAGATATTTTATTAAGTTGGACTTAATTATAAAGTTTGAGAAACTTTATGATTAAATATGAGATATTTAGTATAAGAATCAATATGAGATTTTGGATCTTATTTGGACATAATTGGTATTTAATTAGAATTAAATTTTAATTAAATTACTAAAACGTCCAAAACTTATTATAAATAGGTTTAAGTTCTAATAGAGCTAGCACTTTTTGCTTAACCCTTTATGTAAAAGTTACAGAGTTCTCTTTCTGTGGATATCCTTAGAGGCCAGATACTTGTACAACTACAGTGGTTGAGATAAATTAATTTCAGAAATAATTTGAGGGATATGAAGAGAATATGATCAAGCTTTAGAATAAGGTACGAATTAAGATTAAGCTTTATTATGATTTATATATTAATCATTTTATAGAATTAAAGTAATCTTGGTTTTCGAAGAATCAAAAATAAAAATGTTTTGTAATTATTTTGTTATGGTCGAGATCAAATCCTGTCCTGATTTCCCAACATACTGGTCTTCCATTAGCATATGATTTTCGTTCATGGATTAGCAGGTTTGAATATTAATATGTAATTGAAAAAGTTATATATACTTACCAACTGAAAATATGATATTTTATACTTCAATGGGTTTGGTTAAAGCTTCAACATCTCTATAAAGAAAAATATCAATTGGCTTAAGGGGATGCAGTTCTTGCTACGAGTTTAATTATATGTAGAAAAGAAGGAAAACAGTACCATGATTAGCGTTGTATACCAATTTTGCATATTTTAAACTAAACTAAAAGAATTGAGTGAAAGATTGCATAATCAAATCGGCCGCTAATTTATTTACCAAATATAAATTGAATTCTACCTTTAATTTCTTATAAATTTATGTGTTTTTCAATAATTCAACCCAAATTTGAATTAAACTATATTATATTATTCAAAATTGAACTAGATTAAAAAATCATAGTATATGTACTTTAATTTTATAATATAATTTATTTTAATATTTAAAATCTAATGTTTACAATTTGAACTTAGGTTTGTTGAGGTCATCAATTTTTAGCATTTTGGATTATAATTGTTTATATATAAAAGCAATGATTCTTAATAAATTAGATTTTATTATGCATTCAAAATTGTTTAATTTCTTTATATTCTCTATCTAACTAATAATAAAAATCTTAAACTCTCAAAGTATTATAACTTTATTACTGTTATAAATATGCAAGTATGACAAACACAAAACATATCAATTAGTTATTAAAATTCGTACAAACTAAAAAATGTATTTACCATAACAATAAAAATTTCTCCTTTTCATTTTAGTGATTTAAAAGGGCATATAGAATCATATCATTTTTTTAAAGATAGATGGTCTAAACCTTGGACATTGTTTAATTGTAAGGACCTTTCTCAATGTGAAGAATGTGTCTTTTTTAGCGAATATTAAAATTTAAGTTTTAGGTTTGAATAAGTTGCTAAAATTGAAACTAAAAAAAGAATTTAATTCAATCAATCAAATCAAATCAATCATGAAAATATTAACAAATTAGCAGTTGCAACACACTCAAGAATCAACCTAAAGAATTACCAATTGAGAGAAAGGAAAATTTTTCTATCTTTAACGTTAACCCAATCGGTTATGAATTACTGGATTATTAGCTCTAGACGATCCTAGGGTTGATTTTTTTCTCTAGAGTTATAATCATTAACCCTAATTTATAAACTCTAATCAGATTATAGAAGATGCAATTTCTCAATTAACAACCTATCCAAAACCCTAATTAGATCTAAAGTTGTCTAGTAAACTATCAAAAATCAATGCTAGATCTCTCTTCGCACAATTTACCTATTTGCTTTAATTCTTGTTTTATTAAATCACCTAACTCTCATTAGCCCAATTTAATTATTTTTCACTTGATTCATCCTCTTAGTTTATTAAAACAAAAATAAACCCCCGAAGGTGAGTTTAGAACATCATCAACATCTAAAAATCCTATCATCAACTATTATTCCAATTTTATACAATAATAAAATTGAAAATATTAGCAAATACAAACTTGAACGGACAACAGGAGGTAGCGATGTCTGGAAACTCCTGATCTGGGAAGTACGTCGAATCAGCTTCTTCTCCTCTTCTCTCTTCCTTCTTCTCTTTCTCTATCTCTCAATAATTCTCTCTAGAGTTTCTCTAAAAGTGGCTAATGCAAAAGCTCCTCCTACCTCTTTGTCTTATTCTTTAAATACCTTTTGTGTTCTGAGCAACTATAGGGTTTTTTG
This sequence comes from Erythroxylum reticulatum, assembly GCA_025504915.1. Classification (NCBI taxonomy): domain Eukaryota; kingdom Viridiplantae; phylum Streptophyta; class Magnoliopsida; order Malpighiales; family Erythroxylaceae; genus Erythroxylum; species Erythroxylum reticulatum. The sequence continues at coordinate 17,511,351 of JANSVA010000216.1, forward strand.
GGGATCCAAATGATTCAAAAATCCCTTAAAAATTGACCTTTTTGAGTGTCTGAACGTCTGGCCAATATAGGCCATGATTGTGGGTCACATCTGAGCCTTCTGTCATGATCGCGATAAGCAAGCCGCAATAATGCGCCATGTCCTAGGCTTTTATCACAATCGTGGCATATAGGCCACAATCGTGGGCTAACTCTAGTGCTTCTGTCACAATTGTAGCCTATTGTGCTGCGATCGTAGGCCATTGCTTCGACTTGAGGGCCTTCAAAACTTCTCTACTCTTCGATGTTGACTCTTAAACACTAACAAAAACATCAAGATACCTAAAAAATATAATAATTAAGCTCAAAGACTTGTACTAACCCATAAAACACTTAAAACATAAATAATTAACAAACTAACACAATTCTAACCTAAACATATATTAAATGATTGAATTAAGAATTAAATACATATCAAACTATGCCCTAAAACAATATGCAATTCACACTTATCAACATCCTCACACTTAAACGTTTACTTGTCCTCGAGCAAACAAAACAACAAACACACAAAATCACACAACGCACAATGTAGTAATATGATAATAACTTCAATTTCATGAAATAAATTTAATTGTAAACACAATTATTTAAGTTATTTCAAATCATTAACATGCAAAGTACACGTCTAGGGGCTTCGAACTAAATATAAAAATTAATCCAGATCTAAGTGTTAAATTATTTACCTTGTTCAATTGCACCCATATATTAATAATTCTTTGGTCATTCAAACTCTGTAACTACTCCTAAGTACATTTTCATGAAAAGTCAAGCTATTACAAGTTCGGCAGGTTTTATTAGAAGAAACTTTTTTAAAATTTTATTAAATAAAGACTTAGTCTTTTACTCAGAGGCAAACATTGGTGATGAATGTCGATCCGGTTACTCGACTAAGTCATTTTTTATTATGCTACTTGGTTAAAACGTCATTATAGTGTTTTGATGCAAAGGCACACATTTGTGATGCGTGTCGATCCAGTTACTCAGCTACATCATGTTCACAACTGGCTACTAGCTCTATTTATAACCCGAAGGCCAGCAGAATAGTAATTTATTTAAAATTAACAACGTACTTTTTTTATTACCTACCTTATTGCTTTAGCTACTCGTTTCTATGGTTAAATATTAGCAAAGCTACTTAATTCAAAAGATCTCAAATTATGAATGAGTATGACAATTTAGAGGGCTATAACTTAACACTAAATCCTAGTTAAGCTGCATATTTAGTCAAAGAATCCAATTTATTAATTTTGCAAGCTAATGATTCTTCACAACCTAATAGACTATGTTTAAAATTAAATTAATTCAATTCATCGAAGTCATTGACACATTCACACGATTCACAAAATATAACAGAAAAACTATCATATAATATGCAAAATTCACATTCAAAGCAAAACACATAACCCTCCCCACACTTGAACAACACATTGTCCTCAATGTAAGAAGGGGACGAACAAACACACATGGAAAGGAGAGAAACATAAATTAAAGTAAAAACAAAATAAAGACTAAATTTAAAAAGAAAAAGGTTAGAACAAAGCCTTATTGTGATAAAGGCAGGGATAAATCCGCTGGACCCATGAGATTGTTGTCTTATCTAGGAATTGCTTGAAGAGACTGAGGGAATTAGTGATCCCAAATCAATTCAAATTACTAAAGTTTTATTGAAAGTTGAAAACAACTAATACTAAACCTAATGATTTCAATCAAACAACTAAACGTGTTAATATATGGTTCTTAGCTTGACCTTGAATCCATGGAGGCATCTTAATTATTCCAACAAAAGGAAATCACTTCCTTGTCCTTCGAAATTGCTCCTTCAAGGTATAGTTTGCAAGATGTCCGTTGACCTTAAAAGTTTCCTTATTAGAATTTTCCAGTTTGAGGGCTCCATGATCGAAAACTTGAATGACCGTAAAAGGTCCACTCCATCGAGATTTTAACTTCCCTGGAAACAACCTTAACCTTGAATTATATAGTAGAACCACGTCTCCTAATTTAAATTCCTTTTTTAAAGATAGAATCATGCCATTTTTTAACCTTTTCCTTGTAGAGTTTGGAATTTTCGTACGCATTATAACAAAATTCTTCAAGTTCGTCCAATTGTATAAGTTTCTTTTCACCTGACTGCTTCCATTCAAAATTTAATGCTTTAATTGCCCAGTATGCTCGATGTTTTAGATCAACTGATAAATGACAAGCTTTTCTGTACACAAGTCTATAAGGAGTTATTCTGATTGGTGTTTTGAAAGTAATCCTATAAGCCCATAAGGCATCATCTAGGTTTATTGCCCAATCCTTACCTATTTTCTAATGGTGAAAATGTAAAGAGAGGTGCATGAGCGAGAGAGAGGACCAGTTTTTATGAAATAAGGATATAAAACTTCATGCTTTAGTAAGAGGTTCGTTGTTCACCAATTCTTTTCACCAAGAATATATACCTATTAGAGCTTCTTTTTCTTTTTCTTCTTCTTCTTCTTCTTCTTCCTGACATGTATTTTTTTTAACTTTTGCTTAAAAGATGATGTTTTCTTAAACTACTAATGGTATAATTTATATGGTCTCTAGGACTACTCAATATGAATATAAAACTTCATGCTTTAGTAAGAGATTCGTTGTTCACCAATTCTTTTCACTAAGAATATATACCTGTTAGAGCTTCTTCTTCTTCTTCTTCTTCTTCCTGACATGTATTTTTTCCAACTTTTGCTTAAAAGATGATGTTTTCTTAAACTACTAATGGTATAATTTACATGGTCTCTAGGACTACTCAAAACTTAATAAAAAAAGATTAAAAATTGTTTATACACACAAGATGAAAGAAACTTTATAAATTATGTCTTGTTGGATTAAAAATGGAGTCTCTCTTTGTATATGAAAATTTAAAACTTAATTTGTTTCATTCCAATCAAACTTCCAAATAACCTACTTCAAATACGAAATTTAACATAATGTCAAGGAAATGAATTTATGAGAAAAAAAAGTTTGCTTGAGTAAAAAGTAACCCATAGATATATTAATTAATGTTTTAGGTTAAAAATGAAGTACTCACAATAAGAGCATTAAATGGTCACTACGAGATAGGTGATAAATTTGAACATGTTACTAACATATCCTTTTAGATAATATTGAAACGTGTAGAGACAGATGGAGTAAAGTCGGATTGTGTTAAATCATCTAAGCTATAAATCTTTAAAATCTTGTAGAGTCAGTTATTAATTGAGTACTGTAACCAACTCCAACTAACATATGTTCTAGTACATACTTCAATTGCATCATCTTGCTTAGACGAAATCCTTTGTCTGAGTACATTCTTAAATTTCATCGTCTTGCTTACATGTGTCTACTTCGTTTGAATCATTTTGTTTGACCCATTCGTCTGATCCAATCAGACTTGATAGCTTCGTCTGATCCATTCAGACTTGATAGCTCTAGTCAGACTTGATACCTTTATTTGATCCATTCAGAATTGATAGCTTCATTTGATCCATTCAGACTTGATAACTTCGCCTGATCCATTTAGACATGATAGCTTTGTTTGATCCATTCAAACTTGATAACTTTGTCTGATCCAATCAGATTTGCTACCTTCATCTGATCCATTCAGACTTAATAGCTTCGTCTGATCCAATCAGACTTGATACCTTCATTTGATCCATTCATACTTGATCACTTGTCTTATTTATGTTAGACTGAATCACTTCACTTGATTCATCTAAGACTAAATCATTTTGTCTGTTCCACTTGTCTGATCTAAGAGACTTAGTCATTATGTCTAATTCATTTAAGACTTAATCACTTCATCTTATCTTAGAGACTTAGTCATTTTGTCTGATTCATTTCAGACTTAATCACTTCGTCTAATCTTAGAGACTTAGTCATTCTTTCTGATTCATTTCAGACTTAATCACTTCGTCTGATCTCAGAGACTTAGTCATTTTGTCTGATTCGTTTCAGACTTAATCACTTTGTTTTTTCCATTCATCCGATCTATTCAACTGTTCCATTCATCATTCATTCGACTATTCCATTCTTCTAGTCCATTCTTTTGATCCATACGTATGATCCATCTTAAATGCTTCATCTTATTCATCTTTTACTTGAGTATTGTCTTGATTAGATGAATTGTGCCACATATATTTGTCTGCACACTTAACAAATTCATCAAAAACAGTTCACACACTTCCATTATTATTATTATCTGACTTTCATCAAAATCA
>JANSVA010000216.1:17549549-17564530 GCA_025504915.1 Erythroxylum reticulatum
AGAGTGGAAGGCAGCCCACCCAACTATTGGACTCCAGCCCGCCTCCAGCCCATTCAGCCCTTTCAATCCCATCCCATACCGAAGTTATCATCTATGACCCTTCTATCTCTCTATCTACCCCGGAGGACTCGGGCTTTCGGGACATAGAGGACGACACCAATGTCCTTATTGACCCGGGGGACTCGTCCGGGTCCACTCATACCCAATTATTACCCCCGTCGCGTCCACTCATACCCAATTATTACCCCCGTCGCGATCGCCGGAATCACGTGTCGTTCTAGCCCCAATTCCCGTACCTTACATCGGAACTGACATTCTGATGGAGAAGCATAGCCAGGCATCTCTAATTTTACAGAGGTCGGAGCAGACTGATCATTCAGTCCTAGCAGCCTAGGTCCACTCTCTTTCTTATTCTTTATGTCTATGTCTATTTTCATCTGGACTTGCCAAGGGGATGAGGGTCGAACCTTCAAGCCGATTATCAAAAATTACATCCGCCTACATCACCCGAAACTGGTAGTGTTGGTGGAACCCCATATCAGTGGGGACTAAGCCTTGAAAGTCATTCGCAGTCTGGGTTTTGGCCACTCCAGAGTGGAAGCTGAAGGCTACTCCGACGGTATCTGGCTTCTCTGGCACGCTGATATAGCGATTCGCATTTTGCTCGCTCATCGCCAATTTGTGCATGTCAATATTGAGTGGGATCACCATTCGTTTGACTTCACGGCCATTTATGCAAGCCCAACATACTCGTTACAAAAATTCTTGTGGCATTTTTTGAGCCAAATCGCCCGGGTTACCACTAAACCGTGACTACTCGGAGGGGACTTCAATGCCAAGCTAGAGAGTCTGGACCGACGTGGGGGCTCTCGGCACCACCCTATCGTTAACACGCAGTTCACAGACTTTGTCCACAGTTGTCAACTTCAGGATCTAGGATTCTCCGACCCTCAGTTCACGTGGCGCAGAGGCCCCATTTCAGCCCGCCTAGATCATGCCCTTGGGTCTCCTAATTGGCTTTCGGCATTCCCAAAAACTAAGGTCAACCACCTTCCTTTCCTTAAGTCAGATCGTCGACCTCTCCTAGTTTCTCTCCAACATCGCCCTACGAACCCGCCGTTGTTGCGACTGTTCCGGTTTCAAGCTACTTGGCTCACCCACCCCGAGTTTCATCAAATGGTAGCTGACCAGTGGCCACCATTACATAATGATTTCAGTGGCAAGCTTCGATGATTCTCCGAGGCTTTATAGAACTGGAATCATCACACCTTTGGAAACATTTTCCATCGGAAGAAGCGTCTCATGGCTCGGCTGGAGGGACTTTAACTACGTCTTGAGGCTTCCGACTCGACCTCTCTCCGTGAGTTCGAGGAAGACCTTCACTCCAACCTTAAGCAAGTTCTTATTCAAGAAGAGATATACTGGCATCAGCAATCGCGAAGTCAATGGCTCTTGCAAGGTGACAGGAGCACTAAATATTATCATGCCATCATGCGGAACAAACAACGAAAACGGAGGATTTCCTCTTTGCGTGATGAGCATGGTAATGTGATGTCAGATTCGGCTATTCTAAAAAGGTTAGCACAAAATTACATTGAGACCCTTTATCGGGCTGAACCCACTTCTCCGGACACCTGGACTCTCTATGGTAAGTTCCCTCTTTTACCTCAATAAGCGCTAGCAGAGCTTAGTGGCCCTCTCAGTCCTACTGAAATCAAGGAAGCAGTCTTCAATATGAACCCCAACAAAGCTCCCGGGGTGGACGGCTTCACCGCTCTCTTCTTTCAGTCGCAATGGGACGTTATGGGCCCGTCATTAACCCTTCTCATTTAACAAATTTTTCGACATGAGATTTAGGAACCAACCCTCAATCATACTGTCATGGTCCTTATATCTAAGATTCCGTCCCCGTGTTGATTACTCAATTTTGCCCTATCGCTTTGTGTACGGTGATATACAAAGCCATTACTAAGGTCATCGTGCATCGGCTCAAGCCTTACCTCAATGATATGATAGCCCCGACCCAATGCAGCTTCATCCCGGGACGCCTCATTACGGATAATATCATCATCACTCAAGAGTTCATCCATTCCATGCGCAAGAAAATGGGTCGGAAAGGTTTTATGGCTATAAATATGGATCTAGAAAAAGCTTATGATAGATTATCATGGGCCTTCCTACAAGACACCCTCATCGATGTTGGTATTCCTGATTCGCTACTGCAGCTTATCATGAAGTATGTGACTAGTGTCTCCCTCCAAGTTACTTGGAACGGCGAACTCAGCGACGCTTTTCACACCTCCAGAGGTATTCGACAGGGTGAACCACTTTTCCCTTACCTCTTCGTGTTGTGTATGGAACGCCTCGATCAATCCATCTTGCAAGCGGTGTCACACGGCTGCTGGAATCCCATTCGTCTAAGCTGGCAAGTTCCTCCTTTGTCCCACCTTTTCTTCGCTAATGATCTCATCTTTTTCGCCAAAGCCTCGCTGGACCAAGTAGTCGCCATCAGCACTGTCTTACATAATTTTTGTACTGCGTTGGGTCAACGCATCAGTCAAGAAAAATCACGATGCTTCTTCTCTAAGAATGTTCCTCCTTTTAAGACTCATAATTTCGCGCGCGTGCTTGTTTTTCAGCAGACTAATGATCTTGGATGCTATCTCAGTGTACCGCTTCTACATGAACGAGTACGTGGCAGTATCTACCAACATATTCTAGACAAGGTCCAACAGCGACTTTCTGGCTGGAAAGCCAGTCTCTTGTCGCTGGCTGGTCGTGTCACTCTGGCCAAATCCGTTGTGGCTGCTATCCCCACTTATACTATGCAGACTGTCCGTTTGCCCCGCCGACTTTGCGACGAGCTGGAGAAATTAATGCGACAATTTATTTGGGGCTCGTCAAATGGAAGCAGGAAAGTCCATCTGGTCAATTGGGAGGACGTCTGTAAACCTCCGGAGTTAGGGGGCTTGGCCAGAAAATTCGTGTTATGAACGATGCATTCCTAGTGAAGTTTGGTTGGACTATGCTCACTCAACCTGACTCCCTCTAGGTTTTTGTCTTCTCCGTTAAGTATAACGTCGATCCTGCGGCCCTTCCCACCTCATTGGATGCTCCTAGTGGATCTATGGTCTGGAGAGGCATTAAGGCTACTTGGCACTTAGTCCTGCAGGGTTTAACGTGGATGCTAGGCGATGGTTTTCGCACTAGGTTCTGGTTAGACACTTGGGTTTTGGGTACAGGACCCCTTATTATCCATGCTGTCAGCCCGATCCCAGCCTCCATTCACGATCTCAATGTCCGACATTTTGTTATTCAGGACGGTCACTGGGATTGGAATTCTTTTCAATCCTACCTTCCGCCACCAATATATCGTTTGTTCGCCGGTACACTTCCTCCTCAGCCCATTTTCGGGCCGGATCGATTGATTTATGACCCCTCCGATTCTGGTCATTTCACTGTCACGTTCACGTATACCATGAGCCTGGATCAGGAAGACACCGCGGTCCATGATCTTTGGCTAGTACTCTGGAAATGGAAGGGTCCACCACTCATTCGTTCTTTCTTCTAGCTCCTCAACCACGACCGGCTTCTCACCAATTAGCATAGGCTCCGGCTACATTGCAACACGGATGGCACTTGCTCTCATTGTGGTAGAGAGGAATCCTCGCACGAAAACCCGACAAATGTAGCGCACATTCCCATCACACTTGGTCAATGCAGCTTTTTTTACTACCCAGCATCGGGAGTGGGTTCTCCACAACCTTCAAAAACACCAGCAAGTGTTCGGGCATGATTGGGCGTTGTTATTCGGAATTACGTGTTGGTTCCTCTAGCATTGGAGGAACAAGACTCTCTTTGACATTAATTTTAGTTGACCTTCCTCCCCTCATTCTATTATTTTGTCTTATGCAGGTCTTCTCCGCAATGCTATCCGGTGTCAACATCGCACGATTCCTACTGGACCCCCACCTCGGCAGGAGAGACTCATAGGATGGAGCACACCCCCCACGAGATGGATCAAGCTCAACTCCGATGGAACCGCAAAACGGGCCTCGTCTACCGCCACAGCTGGGGGCCTTCTACGTGATAGTTCAGGACATTAGCTGGGGGACTTCTCGCAACACATTGGCTGGTGCTCGCCTCTGGCCGCGGAACTCTGGGGCGTTCATACTGAGCTTACACTGGCTTGGAACCTGGGCTACCGCCGGGTGGAACTGGAAGTTGATTCTAAAGCGGTATCCGATCTCCTCGCCTCATCCGACCGGCGATCCCGGACACTTAACCCTCTTGTCCGGAGTATACATGAGCTGTTCTTCCGGAACTGGACTGTTGTTCATCGACATGTGTATCGAGAGAGCAACAGATGAGCCGACTAGCTAGCTAATTATGCCAGTTATTTTGCTATGGGAGTTATGTACTTTCATCATTCCTCGATTGGGTGCCACCTTATCCTAGTAGAGGATTTATCGGAATTTTGCTTCCCTAGACTACTTGTGTAACTTTACTGTTCAACTTCCTTCTTAAAAAAAAAAAAAAAAGATCAAGTTACAAAAACTCTGTGCTCTTGTCGTAAAACATCAAGTTTTGGAAGTCTATGGCTCTAACATCTCCATAGAAAACTAACTCGATTAATCTTTTGAATTGCAGCCTCGTGTATTACGTTTTCAGAGAAGCAGCTAACGTTTGGATTATTAAATTGGAATCTTTATGGTTATTAGATGTATAACTTGGCTTTTATTGCAACTTGGGAGAAGGCGGGCGAGGGAAGCGTTTTGGAAAAGCAGTCAAGATCGATCTTATAGTCTCCTAGCATGCGAATTTTGTCTGAATTGTCATAAAAACCTCGGTGATGAACAGGAAGGACTTAGTGGAAGGGCATCTTCTCTATGTTATAATCACTTTATTGGTACACTGGAAGATCTATAGCATTTCTACTAAACGAACTAGTACTCGTATTCCAGAAGCAACATCGTGTGAAACAAAAAACAACGCCACAAGAGCATAATCCACAACATTTCCATCCCAAGGAGTTCCATTGAACAGAAGTGCTCAAATGTGCTAGATGAAACCAGGCTCTCATAACTCGAATGAAAATGAAACAACATTGGTGCCGCCCATAAACCTTGCTAGTCTACAAAAACAGAGTCCACCAAAGTTTTCCTCAGTGGTTTTGATATAAGACAAGCAAACTATCAATTCTTAAATATTTTGCGGCTCTTATGAAGAAACCGAAATCATGAATTGATTTACCATCAATCTGCAAACTGAAGATGTTGCACAGACCAAAAGTATCTGAAGAGATATAAGGGCAAAAAGATGACTTCTCATGTTTTCAGGGAATAAGACCAATGCCTCCAACTAACAAGTTGTGGTATCTCCCAGGTCACAGAGGCAGCCAATGTTGTGTACCAAGCCTATCAGAAGTGGGTCAAGCTGTATACTAGAATCCATGACAGCTGAAGAGTACAGAAAAAAGGAAGAAACCAAACTTCGATACTTAAGCAAATGCCATGCCAAACAATCTCATGCTTGAAGCCAGAAAGAAAGCAAAAGAATCAGGATTGCTATTTACCAGAAAGACTGAAATTGAAGCAAAAAGCCCCTCTTGGAGGAGAGTTCCATGGCCACCAAAATCTTCTTCATCAATCTTTAATACCATTGCATAATAACCATACACAATCGTGGAGGAAATCAAGAGAAAACTACGAACCATAATTTGTATCATAATGTTAGGAAAGCAAAACTAGGAGAAAAGCTAGAAAGTCAATGAAAATAAAGTGACAAATTCAAAGCTAACAGTAATATATTTAATATCATGCTGTTTGTTTAATATACAAACATCCACTAAATCTCTACATGGATAACCAAGAATTCTTAGTGTTTACTGAACTTTACAATATCAAAATTTAGCACAAAAGAGCAATATGACTTAAAAAATGGTGATGCAAGTCTTAATAATTCCCACCATATAGCTAACCTATTGGCACGCAAAAAATAAATAAACAAACAAAGAGAAGCATGGACATAAAGCTTGACAATCCCACCATCCTCTAACCCTCACGCCTTGCACAACACTCAATTTCAACTCATCAATAGAAACTACTGATGATCGTTATTCAAACAAAAAAGAGTTAATATACATCAATTGCTTATTTGGATAGAGAGTTTAGAAAAATTCACCACCTCCAACATCCATTTGGACACCTTGGACAAGACTAACCAAAGGATTACAGCATTCACCTTTGGACCCAAATATAATTTTCCTTGATCTGGTCTGGTTACAGGAATTTTTATGTCACTCAAAAGTATTACTGAATAATTTTGCGTCATTAATCTAATATGAAAGTACTGCTATAGGCAATCAATACAAATCCAATTTGAGTTTTATGCGAGTCCAATTGCATGAGATCACAAGCATGTCATGTCGAGGATCTCATCAAATACTTCATCAAAGCACCCAATCTGCAAAGGATTTACTTTCCATAACGTGTCAGGAAACAAGTTCATCCAACTGGATAGTCCTACAACATTATGATTCACATTATCTGCTGTGTACTTTTTAACCCAACAAATGTCTATTTAGGATTACTTCTGAAGCTGCTTTCAGGATGCAAAAGCAGGTTTGCACCAAAGGAAACTTTCATGGTGTTAACATTCTCAAAACCATGGTTCTGAAGAAGCAACCACGGTTTTAAAAATGTGATGACCATTTACTAAAATATTTTCAGCCCAAAATACTTTTACCAATCACATTTTTCCGACAGCAATCCCAGACCTCCTAAGTCAAACAAGATCTATACAACAGACATGAAATCAAGAATCAAAGAGGGTGATAGTTCCAAATGTTCATGCATCTTATGGTCCTTTCTATACAAACAAATTAACTCTAAAATTCTTGACAAAAAATTGTCAAAGCGATTACATTCCCAAATTAACCTGATATAAGACTTCTAAACTTATGAGACTCTAGCATATGTTTATTGTTGTCTTTCAGCACAGTTAAGTTGAATGCAGCAACATTGCCAGGCTATCCTCCAGCGACTAGATGGAGCTTTTGGAAAATTAACAAATCAGATTTGAATTATTAGGGAAAGGCCCGTTGAAGAGAGGAAAATAATATTTGTCAATTAGTTAACAAAAAGGATGCCACTTTGATGCCTTATTATCACATTAATAACCCACAAAAAACCAACAGTTCTACTAAAAACTCAGAACAACAACAATTCTCTCTGACATTAACAGAAAAAAGAACAAGTAAAAATCAAATAACATTCGTCATTTATGTGCAAAAACCCAGATCGCTTCTTAGGCTTTAGGTTAGATATAACCAACGGAATTAAGGATAGATATGATATGAGCTTAGTTTAGAAATAATTTGACAAGAAAACTATTGCTAAGAATAGCAACTTTGAAGAAGAACTTGCACTTTACGTGAGCAACCATAGCAATTTCACCTAAAAGCCACAAAATTCTAATATCCCAAAGCTTGGAAGAACGCGTGGTCTCCAACTTACAGAAGGATCCACAGACCCCCAACAACAGGTATGGCACCCCACAGCAATCCACAGAGAAGTGCTACTGCTTGCCGAATCCAATGCAAGACATCTCCCAATTGATCCTGTTCCAAAGCCATCGACCGATCATCAATATGTTCGAATTTCATAAATGAAGACCGCTACCCAGCAAAAGATATCTTCATTGGAAGTAACATGTACTCCCTTTTGATTAACACACTATTGGGTTTCGCTCCATGTTCGCTACTAAGTTAAATAGAAAAACAGTTATCTTGTCGTTACATTAATCAAGTTCCAGCTTCAGTTCTACGCACAGCCAACTTTCCAATGAAAAATTGGTGAAAACATCGAATTTGATCAGAGAGATAGTTACCTTATCCCAAGAAGCCTCAGGATCGAATAACTTAGCGAACTTGAAAGGGGAAAAGTGACCATTCAGGTGTTTCTGTTGGTACTGATTATTCAGATTAACTGATTTTCCTTCTTTCATCGCCGCTCAGCAAGCACTAAATGTACAGCCACCAATTTCAAATTTGAAAGGAACAGAATTCCAACGGTGATTTCAACTTTTGGGTCAATTTTCTAAACGCCAGATCAACTGTCAATGAGCGCCCTTAGAGAGAGCATAGAGTGGAGAGTGCGGTTTGAGGGTAAAACTTGAAATGCTTTGCTGTAGATCTGACAGTAGTGGTTGGTTGTTCCTGTAAACAGAGAAAAGGAATTTTGTTATTTTATATATTGGAGATTTCACTTGAACACTTTATATTTTTTCATCTGAAGGACTCATGAATTCATCAAATTGTGCCTTTTTTGGGAAAATTATGAATAATTTCATTAATACAGCATAGAGGACCACCAACTATGGTATAAAGCACGAGTTAAGAGCTGCCATACGACGGGTAAGATTCGCTACAGAAATAGCACAAAAACGAATTGAAGGGATCGGGCCTTAGACCTTGTACAAGTGATGCCAATATGATCTTTAATTCGTTTACCACGGAGACGAGGCGAGCCAAACAACTGACGACGACCGACAGAGAGAATGGGGCTATTTTGGACAACGCCTGACTTAGTGTTTCGTAGATAGAGACATAATATCCCTTGTCCTACGGTTTTTGGAAATACAAAAATTATTGTCTCTGTCCGTCGGAGATTGAAAACAAAAAGTTAGAGGACAACAACCAAACAGGTACAGATGACAGGATTTGTTTGTTTTGCGATCTGTTTCCACTAACAAGGACAGGAACCAAACGCTGCGTAAGTACTATTATCAAATAATCTTCTAAATCCAAATATCATGCACCAATGCATTTAAATTAAGCTTAAACCTTATAATCACCTTTCGAGCATTCTTGTAAGTTGGAAGCCTATGGAATAGTGTCATATCACTTGGTGAGGAAACAATGCAGGCCAATAGGTTAGAATACTTTGCTCCAAATGATTGAAGAGAAGCAGCAGTTGAAATATAGAAGATCTAAGGAATGTGAGCATAATGAGCAGTTAGGTCATAGGTGCGGTAAAGTTGGGGGAGTCATTGGTACTTAAACCTCCTTACGGTAGTTAACCATAGTATAAATGCATTGGAAAGGATCACAACAGAATCCCATACAAGCTTGCTCCTGGGAGTTTTGTGAAGAGGCCTCCTAAGGAATGCTTTGTAAGACCTGGCAGAGAAAACGCAAAAATAATTTATTCCTGAATTGAGGTATTAAGGGAATAAGCAGGCAGGTTTGCCATAAGCAACTAGGATCCCCTAGGAGAACAAGTAGGCCTAGTCCCTGTATTATTCCTGATCGAATCTTGCAACTTGGTATATTCAAGAATAATGGATTTAGGCTCTGAATTTCACTGATCTTATACAAGGGGCCAATTTTTAGCCAACTGTCAAACCAGAAGAAAATGTCCTTACCTTGATATAGAGCTGGATTGAGTCTCTCAACTTTAGGATTTGTCTCATTATCCAAGAGACAGTATCTTTGGCTTGGATGCTCCAGATGCTTTTCTTCATCAAGAAGTAGTGATACAACAACCTTACCCAAAAAACTTCTTTGTCCACCCAAATTTGTCATAATCTTTTGATTAATTAGAGTTTGATTGAGCAGATACCTAAACTCCCACAATACTTGGGTTGGCAAATATTTGACTATTTCACTTTTGGAACTTTGGAAGAGTTGTTGACACCACTCCAAAGGAAATCCCTCAAAGGTTTATCTATAGCTTTTTTTTTTTTTTTATCTCCTTGGTTAGAACCCCGGTAATTGTGAAGATTGGATAAGTTGGAAATGATTAGTTACACTCTACCACCATAAGTTAGGGTTTGGTTAGTCTAGCTATTGAGTCTCTGGTGTACTGAATCAATAAAAGATGCACAGAATTAAAAAGTGAGTTTTTTAGTGGAAATTGGATTGAAAGGTCTGTTGTAGTGGCAATATCTTGGCTAAAACCTGCTGCTAAGAAGATACCTGAAATTGGCTCCAAGGTTTCTAAAGTTTTAAACAACAAATTGATAGAATCAGGATTAGCAACACAAAAGCGTAGCAAATCGTCAGCTAATGAAAGGTTGAAGATGCCTAGCTTTCCACGTTAAAATTGTGCTTTGTTAATTCTCACCATATATTTTGTGAGAAGTCTGCAATTAGTCTATTTGTTAAATTTTATGAATAATTTCTACAAGTGACACTCCACATTAGTCTATTTGTTAAATTTTATGAATAATTTCTACAAGTGACACTCCACATAATTAAATATTAACTAATTACAAAGATAATATATTGTATGTTAAAAATAATATATTAATTTATCATACTTATAAATCTTTATTTATATTTAAAATAATATTCATTGTTATTTAATTTCAGTTTTACTAAAATTATGATTTGACTATATTTATTAATTTATATGATAGTAAATAAAATCCTTTATTACATTTCATTTATTGTTTTAGTTCTTATTTCTATTTATGATTAGTATTTATCCAAATAACTGATAATTAATTTGATAGATTTCTGATGTTAATAAATGATATTTCATTATTATATAATTTACAATATTTTTATGCATATAATGATTGTTTTACTAATAACTAATAATATATTAATAAGTTTAAAGTAATAACAAATATAATATTATTATTGTTATTATTTTTGTAAAATTATAAATTTATAGTTATTGAACACTCGCATCAAGTCTAATAGTCTAATGGGACAGTGAATTATTTGGTATTTGCACTAATTTTAGGAGACTGATATGATAAGAAAATTAATCAACATTACTACTAAGCCTAGTAGATCGATAACACTAGAAAAATTAATTAGAAATAATATTGTTTAATAAAACAATATAATTATTAAAAATTAATCAACATTAAATTGAGCATAACGATTAATATGATAACAACATTTACTAAATAATTATTGATTAATAAATTAAATAATCAATTTTACGTTTAGAAATATAAATTATAATAAGATAAAAGAAATTTGATTATCTTAAATATAATTATTCTTAAATAGTAAATAACAATTTTAATGAAATATTTAACTTATTGCTATATAGAAACAATAAATATATTGATATCTCTTAATAAAACATGATAAATAATATTGATTATTTATTAATAATATAAATTAGGGTTAATTACCAAAAAAATCACAAACTTTTGTCAAAGTTTCAATCATAACCCGAACTTTAAAAAGTAGCAATAAAATGCCCAAACTTTCAATTTTTTTTTCAATTCTAGCCCAAACTTCATAAAGTAGCAATAAAATACTAAAACTTTTAATTTTCTTAAATTATAGCCCAATGTTATCTTTTGTTCTCCCGATGCCCTCAACCATTTGTTTTCTATTTATTTTTCTAACACTCTAAACTGCTCTCACATTTCTCTAATTGGACGAAGCAAGCGGCAAATTTTCTCGTTTCTTAAAGACAGGATCTGGAAGCGTATAAAGAATTGGAACAACTATTTTTTGTCACGGGTGGGTAGGGAGCTCTTAATCAAGGCTGTACAGGCTATCCCAACTTATTACATGAATGTCTTTCTTATCCCAGCTGCTACTTGTCATGAGCTACAAGTTCTATTGAATAAATTTTGGTGTGGTGGAAGTCGGGAGGATAGTAGGGGTATCAATTGGTTATCATGGGATCGCATGTGTTGTGAGAAGTTGGTGGGCAGTATAGGTTTTAGAGACCTCCAATGTTTTAACACTGCTCTTTTGGGGAAACAAGGGTAGAGACTTATTGTTGACACTAAAACTCTTTCGTATCAGGTTCTTAAAGCTAAATATTTCTCTCATGGGGATTTTTTAAAAGCTCAGTTGGGTTCCAACTATAGCAAAGTTTGGAAAATTGTATTGTTTGCTCAAAAAGTGTTTTTAAGGGGGGGTAAGGTGGAGGGTCGAGGATGGCCAAAGTATCTATGTTAATAGGGATCCCTGGATTCCAAAGGATGGTGGCTTCCGTCCAGATGATGATCCTATGGCAATTCATGATGCTATGAGGGTATGTGACTTATTCATCAACTGGGAGAGGAGATGGGACTATGAGAAGTTGCTGTCATATTTCAGTATTGATGACATGAATGCTATCTTAGGTATCCCACTGAGCATTAGCCCCAAACCGAATAAAATCATTTAGACTTTTGACAGAAAAGGGATTTACTCGGTTAAAACATGCTTATTATGAGGCACTTGTGGTTTTGGGAGGTAGTGGGCAACAATTGCATGATATTGTATGGAAGAAAATCTGGTCTCTTGATGTACCTCCAAAAGTTCGTGATTTCCTATGGCAGTGTTGTCGTGGAGTGTTACCAATTAAAGATAATTTGCAACAACGAAGAGTGGATGTTGACTTGAAATGTTTATTTTTCCATGAAAATGAATACATGAAGCATGTGTTCCTTGAATGTCCTATGGCTATGGAGTTATGGAGGTTAGTGGGATTGTTTGTAATATCCTCTTTGTCATCTTTTCAGGACCTTTTTGCCTATGTTATTAAGACAACAGGAAGAGATCGTGCCTCTAGAGTTGGTATTCAGGCATGGAATCTATGGTCAGCAAGGAATGAAAAACTATGGCATGATAAATGAGTTACGCCACAAGACATTCATACCCAAGCTAATTCTTATTATTAGGACTTCAAGGCACTGTTGTTCATCGGAACTCCTTATAATGCTGCTCCCAATCTGTTGTTGTTTTTTCGGACAACAGTAGTAATGGTGCCGTCCTCTAGTTGTTTGGCTTTCATTGATGGCTCGATATTTGCAAATGCTGGCTTCCATGGTTTTGGCATTTTGTTTGAGGATGGAGAAGGATATTTTTTGTTGGCACTTTCTGGCTATGATAAAGGCAGTGGAGGTCCCTCGATGGCAGAGACGCTAGCTCTTCGGCAGTGTTTATTGTGTGCTCGTGATGGTATGCTACAAGTTGTTTCCATTTTTACTAGTAGTCAGCTCCTTATCCATGCTTTGAACTCCATTTCTTTGGATTTTTCCTATTTTGGTCTTATAATTTCGAATTATAAAGATATTTTATGCACTGGGGACAATATCTCTGTTTTTTGGATTAGGCGCTCGGGGAATTAGGGAGCCCACTCTCTTGCTAGGGCATCTGTTCTCCATAGTCGCTTTCATATTTGGGTCGATATGCCTAACTGTGTCTTAGATCATTATTCTTCGAGATAATAGTTATTCTCTCATTCAAAAAAAACTACTCTCGCATTACAACGTACTGCACCAGTAAGCTCTTTATTTTTAATTTGTTATCCTGATGTTCTGTAACATCCCATTACCTGTGAGAAGGTTAGAATAGTAAATATGAGTGTTTAATGAGAGATAAGAAATGCATGTTCATGTTCATGCATAATACGACAGGCTCGTATAAGTGAATAGCGATATTTTGCACCTGAATATGTCTGTACATGCATTTATTGATATTCCGGGTATAATGGGATTGATTTGTGATTTTTTTAGACAATTATGAATGTTTTTACATTGGAAAATTTTACGGATTAGTAGGATTGTATTATTTTGAATTTTGGTGAATTTTCGAATAATTTCAAAATTTTTGGATAATTATGGAAAATAGGCAAAAGAAATCAAAAGAAGATTTAAAGATAGTTGAATTGCAAAGATGAAAGTTAAGGGAGTTAGCTTCCAAAGAAACTGAGTTAGAGGTTGATGTGAGGGAAGTGACAAATATCTCTTAGGCTGTGTACTTTTGGTAGGAGTAGGCTACTATTCTCTGAGAGTTAATAGGTTAAGTAGTATGTCTAAGTTCTTTCTTCATCGTCATCTTCTTCAAGTTTTCTTTCAATACACAATGTTTTCCATCAAACACCTTCTAAGAGATTTCTATGCTTTTCCTTTCCTACACCAAACCCACTTTGCCATTTATGTCCTCTACCCTAAGAAAAACCGGAAGCTGGTCATTGTATTCAGCGAAGTACGGAAATTGTGTGGAGTTTAGGGCTTGAAGATTTTGGAGTTTTTAGCAAGTAAGTAGTGAATAAATCCTTTAGAGTTAGGGATTTATGAAATAAATTTGATAAGTTACTATCATCTTCATGAAAAATGGCATTTTCATGGTTGTCCATAAATACCATGTTGTTAGGGATGAAAAACTTGGTTATAGTGTTAATTTAGAGTTTTGAAAGATTATTGGAGATTAGGTGCTGTAAAATATTGAGAGTTTGAAAAAATGGGAAAATGCTCACTAAATATGCTTCAGTCTTTTAGCCATAACGTTTTATCTAGTTATCCAAACGAGATGATTCTTAATTTGTATTAACTTAGAGATATATGGCTATATTTCGTATGAAGACATAGAATTTCAATTTTGTCTTTAAGAGTCTCAAAATTTGTCACGAAGTGAGAACTGGGTGCAATACATTGGGAGTTGAATGTAAAAATTCGTGTTCTGACTTTGGGAGCAAATATGGGAGTGATCTAGATAGATTTTGGCAAAGTTGCCTTTTGAAGTTGTATATCTTTCTTTTATCTTTCCAACAGTATAAAGTTTGTAAATTTTGGATATCGGAGTTGAGAGATATGAGCATTTCAAGTTGTAATGTTGTTTCGTCTTAGTTACTGTTCATCTAAGACAATAGAAACTAAGACGAAGTTACTGTTCATCTAAGACGAAGTTACCATTCATCTAAGACGATAGAAACTAAGACAAAGTTACTGTTCATCTAACATAAAGTTGTTGTTAATCTAAGACGATAGAAACTAAGATGAAGTTACTGTTCATCTAAGACGATAGAAACTAAGACAAAGTTACTATTCATCTAAGACGATAGAAACTAAAACAAAATTATTATTCATCTAAGACAAAGTTACTGTTCATCTAAGACGATAAAAACTAAGACGATGTTAC
Organism: Erythroxylum reticulatum; assembly: GCA_025504915.1. Taxonomy (NCBI): domain Eukaryota; kingdom Viridiplantae; phylum Streptophyta; class Magnoliopsida; order Malpighiales; family Erythroxylaceae; genus Erythroxylum; species Erythroxylum reticulatum. The sequence continues at coordinate 17,564,440 of JANSVA010000216.1, forward strand.
TGTTCATCTAAGACGAAGTACTATTCAAACTAAGACGATAGAAACTAAGACGAAGTTACTGTTCATGTAAGACGAAGCAAAGTAAGACGAT
>JANSVA010000216.1:17591549-17602787 GCA_025504915.1 Erythroxylum reticulatum
GTATATGTATGACATAATATGCATGAACATGGAGATGCATTTCTAACTCTCATAATCACTCACATTTACCATTCTAAACTTCCCACAGGTAATGGGATGTTACAGTTTGACCTTGAGTTGGCTCAACTTGATGTCAAGACGGCATTCTTACATGGTAATTTGGAGGAAGATACTTTTATGTCTCAGCCAGAAGGGTTTACGGTTGTTGGCAAAGAAAATTAAGTTTGAAAATTGCAAAAATCATTGTATGGTTTGAAGCAGTCTCCAAGAAAATGGTACAAGCGATTTGATAGGTTTGTAATCGAGCAGAAATACACAAGAAGTCAATATGATCATTGCGTATAATTTCGCAAGCTACAAGATGGAACATTTATTTATTTGCTTTTATATGTTGATGATATGCTTATAGCATGTAAAAACAAAGTGGATATTGAAAGATTGAAGACTCAACTGAGTAACGAATTTGAGATGAAGGACTTAGGAGAAGCTCGGAAGATACTAGGTATGGAAATTGAAAGAGATAGAGTAAAAGGCAAGATTGGTCTGTGTCAAAAGTAGTATTTGAAGAAGGTACTACAACGTTTCGGGATGAATGAAAATTCAAAATCGGTTAGTACACCTCTTGCTCCTCATTTCAAACTTTGTGCTTCTATATCTCCTAACACAGATGAGGAAAGTCATTAAATGGCTAAAATTTCATATGCAAGTGCTGTTGGTAGTTTGATGTATGCTATGGTGTGTACTAGGCCTGATATTTCACAGGTTGTTAGTATTGTCAGTAGATATATGCATAATCCAGTAAAAGGGCATTGGCAAGTTGTGAAATGGATTCTACGATATATTCTGGGTACTGTGGATGTTGGTTTATCATTTTAGCAAGATGAAGTTAATGGTAAATGTGTTGTTGGATATGTAGATTCTGATTATGCAGGTGATTTGGACAAGCGTAAGTCCACTACAGGTTTTGTATTCACTCTTACTGGAGGGCCAGTGAGTTAGAGATCAACTTTGCAATCTACAGTTACTTTATCAACTACTGAGGCAAAATACATGGTAGTAACAGAAGCCATTAAAGAAGCCATCTGGCTTCAAGGGTTGCTTGATGACTTAGGGGTCCATCAAGACCATATGGATGTTCATTGCGACAGTCAAAGCGCTATTTGTTTAGCAAAGAATCAAGTTCATCATGCACGTACAAAACATATTGATGTGAAGTTCCATTTTGTTCTTGAGGTTATTGATGAGGGAGATATTCTTCTTCAAAAGATTGGGACCGCCAACAATCCTGTTGATATGTTGACAAAACCAATTTCGTTACTCAATTTTAAGCATTGCTTAGACTTGATTGGCATTTGTAAAATTTGTTGATTGCCCCATAGGAGATTGGGAGACGACCATTGGGAATTCCTCTTCGAGGATTTGAGCCAAGGTGGAGATTGTTAAGTATTGTCTCAAAGTCAGAAATCTTAGCTTCTCAAAGTCAGAAACTGTAGATTGCTTTCGGTGATTGTTGAGTCAGAAATGGTGGCTTGTTTTTTGGTGGATTTTGGTCTAGCTGGCTTTCACCTTCATCCATTGAATTCTCCATAAAAGAGAAGCTACAACAACGGAAGAGATGAGAGTTAGAAGAGAGCAGAAGATTTCTAGTGTGAGAGAGTAGAAAAATTTCCAGAAGTAAGAGAGAGCAGAAATTTCTAGAGGGAGAGAAGAAAAAAATTACATATATATTTTTTGTTTTCTCTTCCTAGAAGGAGTGGGTAAGCTTGGGTTAATTTGGGTCTTATGGAAAATTGAGTGATAAACACTATTGTATGCTCTCATTGATTATAATGAAATATTTAGTCGTCTCCAAACTGGACGTAGGCATTGCCGAACCAGTATAAAAATCTTAGTGTTCTTGTTGTTGTTTTATTTTTACTCCAAATATATTAATGTTTCCGTATAACAGTTATTTCATATATGATGTTGCTCATCAATTTCAGTTATTAGGATAACTAAATCATATAAATATGAAGTTAGACATATGTATATGTTTTTATTTTACAATTACAAGTTGTTTATGATCAATCTATTGCCTCTAATCTTAAATGGTATGATCAAAGAGAAGCTGGGTTATGTACTCAACAATAGAAATGCATGAATATTATAAAGCTTTGATATCCCTTCATTATGAACGAACCAATGTGTGGATCTCTTCAACATTATGACTTACTTCCCCTAGTAGAGACAATTGTTACCAAACTTATATTTGAGGAGACCAAGTTAGCTAGACTAAAATTTCATTGTTCCTTTGATATTATCTTGACCCCTATATGATCTATAGATTCTCTTCCTCCAAGGAAAGGAAATTGTAGTTATTACAAAGAACCTAAAAATTGAATATCTGAATGTTTGATCAGGAAATCGAAAAAGGATCTTAACCAAAAGGATGATTAACAACTATACAAGCCTTCTTCTTTCATCGTTGCGGCCATTACAAATTATGTTAAGCCTTATAAGCTGACCTTGTTACTCTTATTAATCAAATTGATATCAATATCCCTCAAAGATGCATTTCTTTCTTCTCAATCTGGTAATTCTAAAACCTTAGCCTTGTTTTTTACACTAGGTACGAATTCTGCTTAGTATCTTATTTTTGCATATTATAATCATATGATTTAAGTATATTTATTATTCAAAAAATAAATACTCAATCCCTAATAAGATCGCATCTTGACGTATTATTTGATATTATCTCTTTTTCTTTGAATTTATTTTTGTGCATAAATGTTAAAATTAATGTTTGCTTTGTTTTAAGAGATGAAGAGTAAAAATTACATCAAATTGGGACATTATTGGAGATAATTACAAAATTCTGGATGAAGTGGAAAGATTGCTGCAGTGGATAAAATTGATCACTTAAAGAGTTGGAACTTGACTGGAAGACTTTGCCTTATCCTTATCATGTAGGAATTTGAATTCGTTTTAGATAGACATCTTTACAAGTTAGAGCTACAATATGATTAGATTAGAAAACCTATAAAAGAGATGTTCCTCACAATAGAAAAAGGCTCTCTCTTCTTATGCTTTTAGCAATTCTTTATCTTTCTTCTTTTTTTATTATTGGAGCAAAAGTCATGTGTGGCTAAACTAAATCATTCTGATTCAAGGGGATTCAAAACTCTATAGATTTTGTGTTCCAAACTTTTATTCACGTTTTAATTCAAGTATTTATTGTTTTGAGTTCTCATATTTCATGAATGATTAATATTCGATTAATCTGAAAATTTAATTTAATAATGATTATTCTATCGCTATCTAAGAATTCAATGATCTATTATTGCTATGAAGGATCGGTACAAGTAGCAAATTTCAGTGCTCTATTACAATAGATTCACATGCATAATCATGACTTAAAAGGCTTTTTAAGGTTGTAATGGGGCCAAAGGTTAAGGTGAGAAATATTAGGGTCATGTAGTTCAAAAGTCATTAAAACTAGTGAAGGAAAAAAACAGTCAATAGAGTATCGAGTGCAAAAATTATCATCCACTCAAAACTGGGTACTATTAATTATGATGAATGCAAAACTATGTTTCTCAAATTATATTCAAGCCTTTATATTATAAACCACATGAAACACAAGGAATTAGAAGGAATCACCCATAAAAATAATGATGAACAATACACTCATCATCATCATCATACCCTGAAGTCCTGTAATGAAGTAGGGTCTAGGGAGGTCTGATAGTACGCAACCTTACTCCTACATAGTAGAGAGGTTGTTTCCAGTAGGCCTATATGTAGATGTGACAAGATAATAGTGATGCAAGTTAAAAGAGTAAATACGTAAAAAATGGCAAGAAAAAAAAACTCTTCATTATATGATGCAATACACTATAACCATAGCAAGTGACTCTTCATAACAATTTCTCGCTTATTTACATTATAATCAATTCACCCATTTCATATAACTTTAGCGGGAAAAACTAACATGAATCACTTTGCAAAACAAATGATTTTCTTCCTCAATAACTTCTTTTCTTTTATTCTCTTTTCTTTTTCTTTCTATTTTTCTTTTCTCTTTTTTTTTATAAAGATAAAAATTGAAAGAAACTTCATCAACAATGGAATTCATTAATAAGAGATAAAAATCACATTCCTTCAATTATAACTAACTTAGATATATGTGCACCCCTATGCTTATTCTCTTGTGCATCCACAAACATCAAGAATCATAAATGCTCTACTATCTTTAAGGCTTAGGTAAGACACTTTGTTAGGTTAAGGGCTCGTAATATGGTAAACACAAAAAGGAAAGACTAATAAAGCCCAAAGGGGATTAACAAAAGAAAAAATCATATCATTAAGCAGACTATTTGGCTAATGTAGCTCGTAAAACAAAACAATACCTATATCATTTCCATACTAATGTATGTGATAAAAATGTGGTCTTGAATAAAAAATCAAAGCAAAGACAACAAGACTGATATAGATGTGTCAATAAAAAAGGTTCAAAATCTCATTGGCTTATGTCCACTCACTAATCACCGCTCTTTTAAAGAAAATGTACATTGACCAATCAAAAGAGTAAAAGTAAATGCCCAAGTTGCTATGGATTTTTCGAGTTAATTTTACTTTCTAATTATAACTATATAATCTTAGGAGCAAGAAAAAGAGAAAATTTTTGTGTTTATTTTTTTAACATGAAAAAGAACTTAAACATATAAGAAACAAACTTAAAAACACACATAATAAATAAGATCCCCCACCCCCACACTTAAAATTTACATTGTCCGCCATATAATATTAAATGTAAGAAATAAAGCATTCAATAAAAACAATAAATGTAAAAATTTAAAAGAAAAAGAACAAGCTTCCTTTGAGTTGCCTATTAAGTAGTGCCTTCGTTTATTGTTGTCGAATTGACTCCATGTTTTTCTCATCATATGATAAAATTTTGATCTTAAAGGATCATAAATGTTGGGCCCGGGTCCCGTTCCCTATCCCGAGGTGACTACTCGAGGTTGTCGCGTAAGGATCACATGAGAGGAGGGTCGAAAGGATTTGAATTCGAACGATTGGTAGCGTGATAAAATGATGGGTTCGCCGCGGCAACAAAATGTTCGCCGCGGCGGACGTCTAGCGGGAGACGTTCGCCGCGACCAACCTTTGCTTCGCCCCGACGTCTATCTCAAGGCGAGCGCTCCTCACCCTATTGAGACAAATACACCATGGCAAAAGGCTAGCTTCACCGCAGCGAACTCCCAAATTCCGAAACCCGTACTCCCAACATTCAACAACCAATACTAAACACACATACATTTATACATAAAATTCTAACCATTCAACTCACCCACCAGACAAACATAATCATACACAAAAGGAACTTCAATTCTTCATTTCCTTACTAATTCAAAAGAGTTTGAGCAAATACATATCATCATACACATCAAAGCTTAAAACAAAATACATAAGGATGCTCAATGTTGATATGTCTAATGAGCTATTCAAAATGTTCACTAACTTAGTACAAAAGTCTCTAACTATCCTGAAGTTCCCGATGCCTTGCAAGGATCAACTGTGGATTTGTTTTGCAGGAGGGAAAATGATGGGTTGAGCTACATAGCTCAGTGGCTAATATATATATAGCCATCGGAAATTTTCCACAAATTCAAGCATATGTGTATATATATATATATATATATATCTAACAATTCAAGCATTTTCAAATTAGCTCAAAAACTCATAATTAAGCAAGTTAACGCATAACACATAACGTAGAATTTAACCATTGAACAAACACTCAAATGCATCATAATTGACAATTCAAAGATACAAATGCACAAACAAATGGCTCAAGGGGTCCTATAGGTACGAAATGAAGAAACCGAAGTTTACACCATGAATAAAATAAGTCCATTTTTCAGAGCTCATATGCCACAAGTGGGCAGCCGGGAGAAGGCTCTTGTCAACGTGCACGTGACGAACGAAATGATTCCACTTTTGCCCAAACAAAGCACATATTTATTTTTATCATATGCTCATACTTTCATGCTTTTTCTTATTTAATTCAAAATGTTATAACCTCTTTCAAGGTATAACATAATCATAAATCATCATGCATTATCAAATCTTCATAACAATTCAAAAATCAAGCAATTTAGATATACACACACATAGGCAAGAATTTGTCCAATCACACAATAACTATAAACACATTACCCACCTAATTTCGTTTGAAAATCCAAGTTCAAGATTGCCTTTCCTCTTGCTCTTGAGTAAGGTTGTCTTGATTCCCTTCAAATAAACCAATTTCTATTTAATCCAAATTCAAAAGAAAATTTATAAAACTTTAATAATTAAAAAATGCTAAAATTGAACTATAATCCTTTCAAAAATCTAAACCTTCAAGTCAATTTTTCCATGATCATTTTGTTTAGGTAAATGAAGAAATTTGATAACACTTTCTCTAGCAAAAGACTCCCATTGTCTTAAGTTTCTAATGACACCTAAATCATTCAATTTGGTTTAGTAATCCGAAAGTTATACTCCAAACTTTTTCGGACTGCTCGTATACTAAAACAATATTCTGTGCTCAACTTCCTTCCAAATATTGATATCATTAGAGACTGAATTTAAACTTGGTTTCTTCATAAAACTTGTATCCCTATGTCTCTAGTTTACTCCAAATTAAAAATCACTCCATTTGGATAACTATAAAAAAGTTATGCTCAAAATATCAAAGCATGTTTTCTAGAAAGGAAAAATTCGCGTAAAATCTTACAAGTTCATCGCGACGAACCCCTGAGTTGGCCACAACGAACTTCATCCTTCAAGTTAGACGGACGAACTTTGACAGAAGGATACGCAGAACACGTTTCATTTTCCATATTTAACTTCCCACATTTCACATATAACCCATCTTAAACCTAAACCATCTCTTCTACTTCATTTTCAACTTCATTTCCACCCAATATCATTTACAAATACATCATAATCCATCTTTCATCATCTAAAAAATTTAAACATTTTCATATACCATTCATCAACAACTTCATACATACATTGAACCTTGTTTTTCACTTTTAACTATCATTAAGTATGGTTAATCTAATAATCAAGAAGGGTTAATACTTATACTTACTTATTTAGCTTTAAACTCTTCAAGATCTCCAAAACCCTAGCTTGATTTTCTCCTTTTCTTCTTTTCTTCTCACACCCACGATGCTTCTCTCTTCTCAAACAAGCCAACAATTTTCTTCTTCTAATTTATACTCTTAATGATTGTAAGATGACCCTTTTGTCCTTCCATTTATGCCTTACGATCCTTATCCTTAAGTGACTTGCCAATTTTGCCCTTTAGGTTATACACTCTTAACACTTTAATTTAACCAACTCAAGAAATAAAATCCTACTAACATTAACATGGTAATTAAACTCCAAATAAATAATTTATCTAACAAGACCACAAAATTTATTCAAATCATGCTTAATAAATAATAAAAAAAATTCGGGGCCCAACATTTCTCCCCCTCTTAAAAGAAATTCGTTCTCGAAATTATTACCTGAGTCATTGAAGAGGTGTGGATTCTTCTCTTTCATGGCTTCCAATAGCTCCCACATAACCTCCTCCGTCGAATGGTTCTTCCATAAGACTTTAACCAACTTCACCATCTTGTTTCTCAAAACCTTTTCCTTTGAGTCCAAGATCTTCATTGGTTGCTCCTCATAGGTCAAATCCTCCCTTAACTGAACCTCTAAAGGTTAAAATATGTGCAAAGAATCGGATCGATACCTTCTCAATATCGATACGTGGAAGACACTGTAGATTTTAGACAATTCTGGTGGTAAAGCTAACTTATAGGCCAAAGGCCCAACCTTCTCAATGATCTCATAAGGGCCTATATATCTTGGACTAAGCTTACCTTTCTTACCAAACCTCACAACCCCCTTCCATGGAGAAGCTCTAAGAAACACTTTGTTTTTAACTTCAAATTCCATCTCTTTTCTATGTGCATCTGTATAACTCTTCATTCTGTCCTGAGCTACTTTAATTCTTTGTTTCACCAATTTAATCTTATCAACTATGACTTGCACTAACTCAGGTCCTAAAATCCTCCTTTTACCTTCCTCATCCTAACAAATAGGAGTTTTGCACCACCTACCATACAAAGCTTCATAAGATGCCATTTGAATTCCCAAGTGATAGGAATTATTGTAATCAAATTCGATTAAAAGCAAATGATCATCCTATGAGCCTTTGAAATCCATGACACAAGCTCTCAATATTGCCTCCAATGTCCGTATTGCTCTCTCTGATTGTCCATTAGTCTGTGGATGGAAAGCTATACTAAAATGCAACTTAGTTCCCAAAGCCTCTTGTAAGTTTTCCCAAAATTTAGAGGTGAACCTGAGATCTCTATCCGAGACTATAGAGCTTGGAATCCCATGTAGTCTGATTATTTCGTCCATATATTTCTTGGCCAAAGCATTCAAAGAGTCTGTCTGCTTAATTGACAAGAAATGTGCTGACTATGTTAGCCTATCCATAATCATCCATATTGCATCATGTTTCCTTTTTGGTTCTTGGCAATCTCATCAAGAAATCCATCATAATCTTTTCCCACTTCCATTCCAGAATAGGTAAAGGTTTAAGCTTGCCTGAAGGTGCCTGGTGTTCAACCTTGACTTGCTGACACACTAAGCATCTTTTAGTATAATCTGCAGCATCCTTCTTCATTCCTTTCCACCAAAAGTTCTCTTTTAAATCTTTATACATTCTTGTGCTACCTGGGGGTATAGCATAAGGCGCATTGTATGTCTCATCAAGAATTTCTTTCTTCAACTTTAACATATCGAGAATATATAATCTGTTACCTACCACCATCAATCCATCTCCCCTTACCTCTATTTTGGAAGGTTTGCCATTCTTAATCTCCCTTTTGAGTCTGTTCAAATACTCATTTTGTTCCTGCAATTCCTTAATCTTTTCATTCAACACTGGTCTTACTCTAAAGTTAGCCAATATACACCCAAATTCGTTTTGCTTCAATGTCACTCTAAGTTTGGCCAATTCCTTTAACAAAGGAAAATGCACTGTCTCCATATGTGCTATAATGGACTTCCCACTCAATGCATCCGCTACTACATTAGCTTTCCCCGAGTGATAATCTATCATCAAATCATAATCTTTGTTGGCCCCTGGAATTTTTTTTTTATAAATAAGCATGATTAAATTAATTTTAGGGTTTTGCTAAATTAAATTGTGTTGGATTTAATGTGAGTAAGATGTTATGTTATAGGTTAAGGGAAATAGAGTGTCAGAATGATAAGATTTCATGACGGGCATTGTTGGAACATCAATTAAGTTATAAAGTCTTAAAGCATTGAAAGAAGGGCAAAATGGGAAGAAGAAATTGTAGGTTTGTGTTTTAGAAGACAAAAACGTTGGTGAAGAAGAAGAGAAGGGAGAGAAGACAAAAAATAAGAAAGAAGGGAGAGAGAGTGTCAGTGATTAAGAGAAAAAAGAGAGTTGAGCTAGGTTTTAATTTTACTAAGCCTTTAAGAGGGATTTTGAGAGTTATCAAGGAGGGGAAAAGAAAGAGAAAGATTAGAGCTTCCATTAGAGTTAAGAAATTCATTAATTGGTGAAGATTCAAGGTAAGCTTATGTTAAATCTTTTGGAGTCTTAGAAAGGTTTTGGTTCTAAGAGCGTAGAAAATGCATGGGTTTAAGTATTCTAGGATCAATTCATGCATGGGTTTCTTTGGGTTTCCAATTGGAGTTCTTTTTGAATAAGGTTTTGTTAATATTGAAGGGAGGCAAGAGGAGCAAGAAGAGAGACATCCTTAAACAAGCTTTCAAGCAAGGAGATTCAAGGTGGGTTGCTTTTTATAATTGAATAATAAGCCATCAATGTTTCTTTCAAGAAAATGGAAGTAAATGGTTTCAACTACTTCAAAAATGTGCATTTATTACTTTTTAAATGTTTTGAGAATATGATGCATATTTTGCATATAAATTTTGTTTGACATATGAAAATGATTTTTTAAAGGATATCAAGCTTAAGAAACCAAGTTTCCGAAATGTGCCTTTTGGGCAATATGTTTTAGAATTATGGAAATACATGTTATGTGAGTTTATGATGGTCCCCTAAGTTAAGTCAAGTGTACTTTGACAAAAAGGCTTCTCCTGCCTGCCGGCTAGTGGCTTGGAGCTCCTTCAGGGACTTCCTTAAGTTCACGGCTACGTAAGACCATTATATAGAAATGTGTAGTACGTTCTATTTTGGATCCACCAAAACCATTTTGATATGCTTATGTGCTCATGATAAATTGACAAAGGTGATGCATACATAATTTGTAATAAGGTGAATTTCTGTGTTGGAAAGGACTTCATAAATGGTTTTGCTTGTTACCAATTATAAAATTGTTACCTACGGGCTTAAGCTTACCCTCCCATTTTCCTCCCCCACATCCAGGTGATGAGCAAGATATCAAGTAGATAAGGGTTAAGACATCACTCAAATTTTTGTATATTTTGTATTTGAAGCTAACCTTGTAAAGCAAGGCTTTAGTTGCATTTGAGCAAACCTTGGTTCAAGTACCTTTTGTATTTTTGGGATTGTAAGATATTAATGTATTTTCGGCTTGAAATGCCCACTAAAGTTTTGTAAAGCTCTTATTTTGATGTGAATGAAATACATATACATTATGGTTGTTTATGTCATATCAAGTCTTTATATTGAAAATTTCAAGTTTTCATTGGGGTAGGATTTATGTTTTGGCTTTGGGGAAAAAACTGCTCTAATTAGGTCAACATAGGCAAATGTTCCTTCTGGAAAGTCTTTTAGCTTTCCAATGGTATATAGTAAAGAATTTTTGGACTTCTGGGTCGTGAGTTATGGTCCTTAAAAGGGGAGATGCTTAAGAGTACAGATGTATCGTCTGTAAGGACGTATCATCTGTGATGATATCATTCGTCTTAAGAGATGTATCGTCTGTAAAGACCTATCATTTTTTATGACATCATTCGTCTTAAAAGTTGCATCGTCTTAAGTTGACTTTGCTTTGTCTTAAGTTGACTCCGCTTTGTTTGTCTTTCTGCTTCGTCTATCTTTCTGCTTTGTCTGTCTTTCCACTTTGTCTGTCTTTTTGCTTCGTCTGTCTTTCCGCTTCGTCTGTCTTTCCACTTCATCTGTCTTTCTGCTTCGTCTGCTTTCTGCCTATGTGACCTAAACTTCTCCTTCTGTACACTATT
>JANSVA010000216.1:17609945-17626672 GCA_025504915.1 Erythroxylum reticulatum
GCTTATCAAATATAGTTGGAGGTTCTTGTAAAAGAAAAGATCTTCTTCGTGAGAAGCAATTTAGTAAGATTGTTGAAAGGCTGAAAATGGTGACCTTTCAAGTGGTAAAGGTTTACATCAAGAAACTTCTCTTCAAAGACCAAGTGACACACATTGGGCCATATATGATAGATCATTTTCAAGCTTAATCGTAATGTTTGACTCCATAGTTGATGTTCTAGAGATCATTATGGAAGAAGGCACAACTTCAAAGCAAAAAGGTGAAGCATATACTTTGCTTAATTCTATCCAATCTTATGAATTTGTGTTTAGCTTGCATTTGATGAAAAAATCTTGAGCATCACAAATGAATTATCTTAAGCGTTGTAGAGGAAGAATTAAGACATTATCAATGTCATTTCTTTGATTAAAGTTTCCAAACAACAACTACAAACGATGAGGAATGATGGGTGGTAGTCCTTATTTGATGAATCATCTTTATTTTGTGAGAACCATGATACTGCCATTCCAAATGTGGATGAAAAATTTGTACATCAGAGAAGGTTAAGGCGAAATGCACAAAAAATGATGAATTTAAATCATTATCAAGTGGAATTATTTTACACTGTGATTGATATGCAATTTCAAGAGCTCAACAATCGCTTCAATGAGATAAATACCAAGTTGCTTATTTGTGTGGCATGCTTGAATCCAAGTGACTCTTTTTATGCTTTTGATAAGCAAAAATTGATTCAGCTTGCTGAATTTTATCCTTCTGATTTCTCTAAAGTAGAGTTTATTACTCTTGATGATCAACTTGATAATTATATTGTTGATAGACAATCTGATGATCAATTTTTGATATTAAATGGGATTAGTGATCTTGCCAAGAAGCTAGTTGAAACAAAAAAAGATGTTGTGTGCCCTTTGGTGTTTTTACTTATGAGATTAGCATTGATTTTGCCTATTGCTGCTGCATCGATGAAAAGAGCATTTTCTACAATGAAGATAGTGAAAAATCGCTTGCACAATCGAATGGGAGATTCTTGGATGAATAACTATTTGATCACATATATTGATTAAGAAATCTTCAATAGTATTGACAATGAAAAAAATTTACAGCGATATCAAAATATAAGGACTCGTAGGGAACGATTGTAATAAGTTATATGTAAGAAGCTCAAGACAATGATGTAATTTTTTGTTTATCAAATATGCAAATGTTTGTATCTTTTTCAGTAATATAAGAGTACTTTAAATATTTTGCCCACACTCAAAATAATTTCTGGATCCATCCATGTGCCTGGAGAAGCAACAAAGGTAGCAAATAGATTGTTTTGTTTGGAATTTGGAGTTGATATGCACGGTCATAGTGATTGTAACACTAGAGAGCATTATAGTAAGGTCAATGACAAATTTGGCAAACGACAGGGGAGTTGTTTTGGTTGGGATTAGACTGGTTTCGGCCACAAACTCCACGCCCAAAAGGGCAGCCTCTTTGCTGCGAATTTTGTGAAGAGTTAACACTGAATATTTTTCTTAGCAGCAGCATTAGCAAGAGGTGGAAAAGATTCCGAAGCAATAGTACCCTCAATATCACTCTATTGAGTTAACAAGCCAAGCAATCCATTCAAAATGACAGGTTCAAATCTTGTTTTCAAAGACACCTTCAAAGGATGATAATCTAGAGGTAAACCATTCAAAACAGTAGTAATAATGTCCTGAGTGCATACTGTATCACCTACAACAACAAGATTATCGGCAATACCCTTTATCTTATTAAAGAAATCAGTGATAGACATACTACCCTTCTTTATGTTGTGAAACTAAAACTGAGTTTAAACAACTTTGCCCCTAGAACTAACAGAAAACGAGTCCATGAGAGCTTTTCAAACCTGAGCAAACGTTTCAAGGCTTGAAGTTTGACACAAAACACCCTCAGTCGATGGACATACAGAGCTAGCCGACTAATAATGAATCCTATTTATGCCAGAAATCGAAATCCAAATTAACGACCTTACGGAAAATAGCAGCGTCACCAGACGTGGCAGAGGTGGCGCTCTCTTCTACGACGACGGCATCAATAAATTGAAAAAGAACATGGGTATCTTTGGTTAGATATCCCTCAAGACCATGGCCAACAATAATGGGATATACCTGCGACTTCCATAAAACAGAGTTTTCATCATTGAGTTCGGTACCAATAATGTGGTTGAACGAAATTGGAATTTTTTGAGGAGGGTTGGAACCATCGGGTGATATTTTGTCAGATGTGGTTGAGAGAGTTGGATGATTCATGGTGAACGATTGGTTGGTTACTCTGATACCAAGTCAGAATGATGAAAAGAGTAGACGCGGAGAGGCTACAAATTACCATATTCTTTTATTCACACTTTTGGTAACATATTTATACAAAGTGGCCCTATTAGGAAATACACACGAGGGAGTAGAGGTATATTGGAATATAAAGACCAAGTAATCGAGACTTTTTTAGGATTCGTGGAAGATTCCTTGACAATAGGAACTGTCTAAACACTCTCTTATTCTTCAATAACATTATAGGCTACGCTGCCAACTTCACCAACATCCAAATCACACAACAATCGCCACCAATCCACGTAAATTCCAAACAACAAAAAAAACATTATGATAAAAAAATGCTAAATTATCACAAACAGAGAATTACCAAACTAACGTAAGCATAGAAACAAAAGTTTGAAAAATAAAACGATTAAGAAACTTACCATTTTGCGGACATCAAACTCTTGTGTAACATAGCTATTTAATATTACTAAAAACCAACATTTTGAAGTCTGACTTTTATTAAGAGAGAAAACATTTATTTATGCATTTAATAGTACATATATTTCAATCCATTATATATTACAATTCAATCTAATCACATTCATCTCAGGATAATCTAGAAAGTACTTAAAAATATTTAGTTATAACTTATTTTTAACCATCAAAATCTTCACTTTTATTTTTTTCTTTGGATATTTTAATTTTTATGAATCTGTTTTTTTTAGTTTTAAATTAGAGAATGATGCATTGCTCAATGAACGAAAGAATTTTGCCTAAAATTCCCTACATAATTTCTTCTTGGAGTTCCAAACATCTATCAGTAGCAGGAGAGCATTACTTATTACATCGATCCTAGATTCAATAAACACTTATTGGGCTGCTCATCCAGCCTTTCCAAGTTACATCATAAAGACCATTGACAAAATGCTCAATTCTATGGTCTGCCATCATTGAAAGATCTTTTAAAAACAAAGTGAAATGGAGTGAAGTGTGCACTCCTAGAAATGAAGGTGGACTTACAAGATCATGAATAGTATTTTACTCATAAGGAGACTTTAGAGGCTCATGACTGACAAGCAATCAATGTGGTGTAGATGAATACAATCCTATTTCATCAAGAACAAGAGCATATAGGTATTGGAAGTTAATCAATCTACCTTATCCACTATAGGAACTCTCTTGAGGCTGAGAGACAATTTCAAAACTAATTTCGTAGCTCTGGTTAGGAATGGAAAATCAACTAGTTTCTAGTATAAAAATTGACTGTCTGTTGGTCAACTTATCAAGTTGAATGAAGCCTCAACCCTTAAGAAATCAATACATTTAAATGCTTCAACTGCAACAACACTCAATGACAAAGAGATCTTCATGCAATATGTTATATCTAGACCTCTTAAAATTGAGGTTTACTAGACTTTCATAAGTTCTAAAAAAGATAAATCGATACATCTAGAAACATACTTCTAAAGGCAAGTTCACTAATGTAATGCAAAAAGCTTTTCTTCATTAATCTTTTTCTTATGCCTTAGATAAAACCAATATGGGCTAGATATCTCAACCCTCGAGCCATTATAACTCTTTGGCTTGCAATGCAGGATAAATTATAGACTGTAGACAATACTGCAAAATATTCAAACATTATCAATTGATTCTCACTTTTTAAGCATACCGAAGAGAATTAAGAACATCTTTTCTTCAGCTGCACTTATACCAAAAATATATGGACGGAATTAAAGAGAAGATGCTTGATTAATGAGGAATTAGCCAACTCGATAAGCATTAAAGCTTGGTATTCTCTTAACAAATTTTTTAACAGTTCTGCACAACAGTGTTTCTATGTGATTCTATCATCATTAGTTATAGCCATATAGGATGAAAGAAATAGTAGAATCTTTCATGACAAGGAGCTTCCTTATGACCAATTCTACAATAAGCTAATATAGCACATTTGACCTCAAATCAATATACAAAGACAGAAATTCCAAAACCTACAATATCTCTTTTCCTTTTGGAATATCTAATTTCCTCCTTTGTCTTTTGTCTTGTAATGACTAATCGTCAGCAAGTTTTAATGACCTTTCCTTTGTATTGGAACATTATTTTTCTGCCTTTTAAGGCTTAATACAATTCTTATTCTTTTAAAAAAATCTTCTTTTTGTTGCACTGAAAGATATATTTGAATTTTGCATCTCCAAAATTCTCCTTAATAAAAGAAGCTTATGTAATTAAATGATTGGATCGAAAGAATTCGCATCACTAATCTTTTAAGATAAATAATTTATGGATTTTTGTTTAATTTTTTACATATTAAAGGATGTCTTCTTTAGTTGTTGTAAAACATTTCTACTTGTAGTTTTCTATATAAATTTCTTTTGACATGTAGATTTATACTTCATGATCATTTCATTTTGTGCAATTGCCTTACACTTAATTATATTTGATATCTATATATCTAATTTTGTAATGAAATTTGAGATCTTTCATATAAGCAATTGTTACTTAAATATCATAATTGATTAATATTATATCACTTTCACTTTTAGTGACTCTCAAATGAATTTGATATGTATAAAAATGTACATATTTTCTTAAGTATTTTACTTTTTATATTAAATTACCTTATTGTACTTAATTTTAATTTCTTTTTATGTGATTGTGATAAATTGACCTTCGAGGCTCTTTCAAGCAAAAAATGAAGAAATTTACAACTTTTAGGGGAACATGATCTGATATATGCCCATATGCCAACCTTGCCCTATACGGTTTAAATGTAGCAAGAAATATAACCTAAAATAAGACGTAAAGAGAGACTGTATGGTTGTAAAGAATATATATCAAGTAATATGGCTTAAGCTACAGTTATGCCATGACCACATGCTAATCATAAAGAAGATTGTGAGATCCATAGCCTAGGGGTAGAGGTGTGCCAGAGATCATATAATAATTTCATAAGAAATAAAGAGATTTATGATCTCAAGATAAGGTCATCTTATAGACCATGCCATGCCATACTCAATTTAGGTACATCTATTAATGTCATGCCATAATTTACTAAGCTTTAAACTTAAATTCTTTGTAAGAAACTAATATGATTATTTAGCTACCTGAGCATTCTTATCTACGCCCTATTGGTGTTGTAGAAGATGTTTTAGTTTAGATTAATGGATTGGTATTTGAGGAACTTTTATATCTTAAAAACGGATGGAGATAGTGTAAAACATTTAACTTTAGGAAGGCCATTCGTGAAGATGAATAAAACAAAAATTGATGTGGATAAGGGTTACATTATTTGTTAAGTTTGATGGAGATATTATAAAATTTAATATTTTTAAAGCAACGAAGTAACCTAATAATTTTCACTCTATTTATCATTATGGATATTATAGATTCAACTATATAAGATATTTTTAAATAAGAAGCATTGGTAATAAGTTAAAGTTTATTGTTAAACTAGAAGTGAATAGGCAAGTTGATGAAACTTGTGAAGTTGTAGGATCATTATCAGTAATGCTAACAGATTTAAAAGCTTTAGATGCTGAAATTATTATAACTCATAAGAAAATGTTTCCTTCTGTTTTACAAACTACAAAACTAGAATTAAAGGGCTTATTTGATCACCTAAAATATGTCTATTTGGGTAAGGGAGAGTCACTACTTATAATCATCTCGAAATGTTTAACTAAATAGTAAGAAGAAAGGCTAGTAGCACTTCTAAAGGAGTACAATATTGTAACTGGTTAGACTTTAGATGATATAAAAGGAACATGTATAGCAATTTGCATATATAGGATTCTTTTCGAAGAAAATTTTAAGCCAACAAGGGAACCACAAAAGGGACTTAATCCATCAAACAAAGAAATTCTAAAGCTTTTAAATGTACGTATAACCTACCCAACTTTAGATAGTTAGTGGATATGACCAGTTTATATTATGCCAAAGAAAACTAGGTTAACAATGATAAGAAATCAAAATGATGAGTTAATGTCAGTAAGGGTGCAAAATAGGCGGCAAATATCCATAGATTTTAGGAACCTTAACTTGGATACTATAAAGGTTCAATTTTACATTATCCTTGGCATATTTTCCACGCTTTAGTTGTGAGCATTTGAAATAGTAGCCAAGTTAAGCTTTTTGCACCCTTTATAGTGTATTTAATTTCAAATGCTCATAACTAAGGGCAGTATTATAATCTTTCACTTATTTTATATAGACTAATTTTATTAAATGTGAGCATCTTATGTATAAATTAAGGGCAATGTATGCTTGGGCTCTTGTGTATTATAATTCATATTTGTTTATTATTCCTTGTAATAGCCTTAAATTTTATTGTTGTTGCTTAAAAAAGGTCCCTAAGTTAGAATACATTTTTATCCAATTTTTAAGGTATGAAAAAGATGAGCATGATTAGTGTTTTTCTATAAAAGTATCTTGTTAGTTTTGTTGAATAAAAATGTGCAAGATTTGATGCATTTTAATACTCGTTTGAGCTTTTGAGACTAAGAGCAATTCATTATATTTAATTAAGAGCAATTCATTACATTTAACTAAGAGGAATTCATTACATGTATGCTTATACTTTTTTTTTGGGTTGTGTGTCATCAAAAATGACTTGGATAAAATAGAACTTGATCTTGTGTACATTTTACGACCACAATTTTGGTGAATTTATACATGAAGATGATAAGGGCACTTAGGCATAATCATTTTTGGCCTAAAAACCCTACCTTAATCTTTACCCTTAAAGAAACAATTTGAGCTTTAACCTTTCTTTTCTTGCATATAAACTTTTTACAAGCTACTTTTACTCATCTTTTCATTGATTTTCTTAATAATTTTGAGCCACTAAATTGAAGGAATTGTATAAAGCTTATTTGCATATGATTTCAACCACTTCCATGAAAAATGAATAATTGATTCAAGTTACAACATTTTGTTTTCTCAATATTTAGAGAATCAGGGAGAAGTATAATAAAAAATATAAAGAATCTCCTTTTTCATGTTTCTTTTTCTAAAAAATAAAGAAAGAAAAAAATTATGTGATTAAATTATGCAATTTAAGTCAATTAAATATTGGACTAATTTGAGTTAAAACTTGTGTGGATGGGTTTGTATGGTTCTTTCAATTTTTTAAACCTAAGATTTATTTTCTTGCATATCTTTACCTCGGCCACATTGCAACCTTTATAAAGACTGTTTGATTTATTCATTAAATTCACACTTTTTAATGGTGGAGATATGATTCACAAGTAAGTTTATAGAAATAACTCACTACGTTTTGAATTTTGATTCTAATAATCCCTAAACATTTTCAGTGCATAAAGAGAAATACATTTTAAGTCTTGTTTCAATTTGTTTTGATGAAATTGATGTGATGTTATGTTTTTATTCTAAAAAATATATCTTATTAGTGCTTTTTCTCTTTATTGCTATTTTATCTTAAGCCTTTAATGTAACACCAAACTCTTTAAGCCCTTTTGTATTGATCTGTACTTAGAGATACTACTGTATGTTGATATATGCATGGTAGTATATGAGTTCAAAGATGTATTTAAATTCTTTTGGATATATATGTCAGTGATTTATAATGTTATATTCCCTTATATGAACTTAGAGTTCATTAATATGTGAAATCTTGGAGATTTCTGACATATAAGCTTCTAAGTGTGTGAAACCGAGTCCATTGGATGGATATAACCCTGGTGGCTGAGTTAAATATGTTCTAATTCCTTATAGGTGATTAGACATTATTTATAGACTTATTGGACACTTAGAAAGCTTAATTGGAAAAGTTGATATACATAAGGGCTTATTTGCCAATTGTTAAAAGTTAAAGGACTTAATTGTAATTTTTCAATTCTTAAGAGGATCAATATGTAATTTTATATAATTAAGGGGCTTAATTATTATTTTCAAAAGTTAGGGTACTAAAATAAAAATAAAACTTTTGGTCATTCCTAAATTTTGGGCTTAATTGCAAATTTAGGAAATATTTAGAGGGTATAATGATAATTTCACATAAGCTAAGGGCAAAAAGGTAATTTCACCATATTTTGTCAAAGAAGAGTCAATATTCTAGACCCTTCTTCATGTCATGCACCCACCATTAAAGACTTGAAACATTTTGTTTTAATTAAAAGAAAGGAGAAGAGAGGAGGAGGAGAACCCATTTTCGACCATCACTAAAATTCTACCCTTCTTTTTGATTCTCCAACCCAAATCAAGGTGTTCTAAGTTAACTTGGGATCAAGGAACTCAAATCTATCATTAGATTTAAGAAATTCTCAAAGGATTTTATTTTGAGTTTTATGTTAAGATATGTCATTATCCATGCTTGAATATGCATGAAACATGGTTTAGATGAATGAAATGAGTCATGGAGAAGTTTCTTTAATCCAAAATCGAAATGTTCTTTTCTGGTGAAAGTTTGTGAATTTTTTAATATTTTCTGAAATTGATGATTTAAATGAATTCTATGGTGTTAATTGTATATGTATAATGTGAAGTGATGATGAAAAATGAAGAAGATGTATATTGGATAAGCCTTGGTCGAAATGGTGAGAGAAGAAATGGATTAATGTAATGAGTTATATAATTATGATAAATATGGCTTAAATGAAGAGAATTGGATTGAATGGAGTGGTGAAATGTGTTGTTGTTTGGAATTGTTGGTTATATAACAAGAAAGGAGCATGAATTATGATGATAAAGTCTTGAAAATATGACTTGAAAGTCATGCACATTAGGTGTTTGATAAAATGCCTAAGTGAACTTGGCTTAAGATTTAAGGATTCGTAATGATATGCATTGGAAAGAAGCTTTCATTTTTACATAGAGTAAACTTGAATTTTTGCTCAGATTGATTAGTAATGGCCTAATGTGTTTGGATAAAAATGTGCTTAATTATGTTTTGAAATGAGTATTGGATTAAAGGCATTAAATGCCTCGGAAAAAACTAATGTGAATAGTAAGGGAAGTAACCATGTGAGAAGCTTAATGGCCGAATCCTATAGCTTAAAGATAGTGATATTGTGTTTTATACAGTTATGTGATGGTTTATAAATATAAGATACATGTTTGAGTGGTAAATACATTGTATATTTTCATGTATAAAGGATCAGGAGCTGTGAATTAAGGAATTCGTACCGAAGATTGTTGAAGTCAAGGGAGTATACACCTTCTTTTGAGGTGAGTTGGGGAAACCATATCTCTCAAATGGGATTAAAACATTCTAATACATGCATGATGACTTTTATGTAAATTTTGAATCTAGGTAATGCATAGTAGAATTGAATCTTAAATGGATGCTAGAATACTTGTGTATTTAAGAAATTACATTGTTTTGAATAACACTTTGCACTTGGAGTGCAAAAGATGACTTTTATTACATAAAATAATGTTATAGAACCTACATATACATAATCGAGTCATGTTTATTGGATAGTTGTGTTCACTTTTGGCTTAGAGCCATGACAAGGTTCCATTTTGTCGATTGCACCGACAACTAAAGGCATGATGCTTTACTTAATTTTTTGTAATTAATATTTGTATATGATTTTTATGACTGGTGAGGTAACGATTGGCCAAGCGTGTGCTAGGCACAATAGATTAAGTGACCCCTTTATCCTTGATGCTTGTACATAAAATTTAAGTCCCCGTATCGACACCTTTATATAGGACTTGTGGGTGATTTCATACCTAGGATCTAGTCACCAACGAGGTCATCACCTAGGGTTATGATGCTCTTATCGACTGTAGTCCAGACCTACCATGGATGAAAGTCGAGCAAACATCGGGAATCGGTGTGTGTGCATACTAGTTTGGCCAACTAATGGTGATACACATGATTGTTTTGGCTTATTCTGAGATTTGTTTTCTGACGAGCTTTAATTAATATATGTGATGCTTTTCTACTTTTATGTACTAGAATTGAAGCCTATGTTTACCAGATGAGTGATTGATAGGCTAGGCCTATATGATTCCTAACCAGTTTACGTTGAGTTATAGACGAGGCTTACGTATTTCTATGTTATGTATGTTCACTTCAATGGTTGTCTACACCGTCTTAGTGTGTATTAAGTTTTATTTACGATATATATTTTTGTTGCTCACTAAGTACATAGTGTACTCATACTCTCCGCTTTCTAACCATGTAGGCTAATTTGGTCAGCTTGAAGCTCTGAGTGGATCGTGCGGTTTTTTGACATTTTCGGGGCATTACTGCATGTGCGTAGTCTCTATTTTGTACTTTTGTTGCATAGTAGCTCACGAACTATTTGTATTAGGTTGGTTATGTTGATATGCTTGATGATGTTATAAATTAACTATTGATTGCCTTGTTGTTTGTAAAAGACCTTACGTATGAACCTCTAGTACTGTCCTTGAGATTACTTTTGAGTGGACTTAAAAGTCCGGAAGTTTTGGTAGAATTTTAATGTGAATATAGAAGTGCATTTAAAACTGATTTGCAGGTGTTTTGATTAAGTTTTAGAATTTTTAAAATACAGTCTGTTGGGTCTTGGTCCCGTTCCTTATCCCAAAGCAACCGCTCGAGGTTGTCGGTAAGGATCACGCTAGGGGAGGGTTGAAAGGATTTAAATTCAAAGGATTGGTAACATGATAAAGTGGTGGGTTCGTCGCGGCGGACACCTAGGTCGTAACGAACTCTCAAGATGAACGCTCCTCACCCTTCGGGATAAATACGTCGCGGCAAAAGACTGGCTTCACCACGGCGAACTCCCAAATTTCGAAAGTCGTACTCCCAACATTCAATAACCAATACTAAACACACATACATTCATATATAAAAATTCTAACCATCAAACTTACCCACCAGACAACATAATCATACACAAAAGGAACTTCAATTCTTCATTTCCTTACTAATTCAAAAGAGTTTGAGCAAATAACTATCATCATATACATCAAATCTTAAAACAAAATACGTAAGGATGCTCAATGTTGATATGTCTAATGAGTTATTCAAAATGTTCACTAACTTAGTAAAAAAGTCTCTAACTATCCTGGAGTTCCCAATACCTTGCAAGGATCAACTGTCAGCTTGTTCTGCACCTAAGGAGGGAAAATGATGGGTTGAGCTACACAACTCAGTGGCTAATATATTTATAGCCATTAGAAATTTTCCACAAATTCAAGCATATATATATATCTAACAATTCAAGCATTTTCAAATTAGCTCAGAAACTCAAAATTAAGCAAGTTAACGCATAACACATAACATAGAATTTAACCATTGAATAGACACTCAAATGCATCATAATTGACAATTCAAAGATGCAAATACACAAATAAATGGCTGAAGATTTCCATGGAAACAAAATGGAGAAACTGAAGTTTACACCATGAACAAAATGAGTCCATTTTTGTCATATGCCATAAGCGGACTACAGGGAAAAGGCTCTTGTCAACATGCATGTGACCAACGTAATGGTTCCACTATTGCCCAAACAAAGCACATGTTCATTTTTATCATATGCTTATACTTTCATGCTTTTCCTGATTTAATTTAAAATGTTATAACCTCTTTTAGGGTATAACATATTCACAAATCATCATGCATCATCAAATCTTCATAAAAATTCAAAAATCAAGCAATTTAAACATACACACACATAGTCAAGAATTTGCCCAATCACACAATAACTATAAATACATTACCCAACTAATCTTGCTTGAAAATCCAAGTTCAAGATTGCCTTTTCTCTTGCTCTTAAGTAAGGTTGTCTTGATTCCCGTCAAATAAACCAATTTCCATTTAATTGAAATTCAAAAGAAAATTCATAAAACTTTAATAAGCAAAAAAATGCTTAAAATTGAATTATAACCCTTTCAAAAATCTAAACCTTTGGGTCAATTTTTTCATGATCATTTTGTTCAAGTAAAAGAATAAATTTGATAACACTTTTTTCTAGAAAAATTTTCCCCATTGTCTTAAGTTTCTAATGACACCTAAATCATTCAATTTGGTTTAGTAATCCAAAAGTTATACTCCAAACATTTTCGGGCTGCTCTTATACTGAAACAATATTCTGTGCTCAACTTCCTTCCAAAACTTGATATCCTTAATAACTGAATTTAAACTTTATTTCTTTATACAACTTGTATCTCTATGTCTCTAATTTACTTCAAATTAAAAATCACTCGATTTGGATAACTACAGAAAAATTTATGCCCAAAATACCGAAGCATGTTCTGTGCTAGAAAGTTCACCACGACGACCTAGAAAAGTTCGCGTGAAATCTTACAAGTTGGTTCACCACGGCGAACTTCATCCTTCAAGTTGGTTATGGTGAACCAATGAGAGTTGGCTGCGGCGAGCTTTGACAGAAGGATACGCAAAACATGTTTCATTTTCTAGATTGTAACTTCCCACCTTTCACATATAACTTATCTTAAACCTAAACTATCTCTTTAACTTCATTTTCAACTTCATTTCAACCCAAAATCATTGACAAATACCTCGGGATCTATCTTTGATCATTAACCCTAAAAGATTAAAACATTTTCATATACTATTCATCCACAACTTCCTACACACATTCAACTTCATTTTCACTTCTAAGTATCATCAAATATACTTCATCCAAAAATCAAGAAAGGTTGATGCTTATACTTACTTATTTTAGCTTCAAATTCTTTAAACTCTTCAAGATCTCCCAAAAATCCTAGCTTTTCTCTTCTTTTCCTCTCTTCCATGATTTCTTCAATTTAAAACAAGACAACAACTTCTTCTTCTTTTTATACCCTTAATGATTGTAAGATGACCCTTTTGCCCTTCCATTTATGCCTTATAATCCTCATCCTTAAGTGACTTGCCAATTTTGCCCTTTAGGTTATACACTCTTAACACTTTAATTTAACCAACTCAAGCAATAAAATCCTACTAGCATTGACATGCTAATTAAACTCCAAATAAAAATAATTTATCTAGCAAAACCACAAAATTTATTCCAATCATGCTTAAATAAATAAAAAATTCGGGGCTCAACATTTCTCCCCCATTTAAAAGAATTTTATCCTCGAAATTATTACCTGAGTCATTGAAGAGGAGTGGATATTTCTCTTTCATGGCTCCCATGTTTCCTCCTCCATCAAATGGTTCTTCCATAAGACTTTGACCAACTTCACAACCTTGTTTCTCAAAACCTTTTTCTTCGAGTCCAAAATCTCCACTGGTTGCTCCTCATAGGTCAAATCCTCCTTTAACTGAACCTCTGAAGGTTGAACTATATGCGAAGGATCGGATTGATACCTTCTCAACATCGATACGTGGAAGACATTGTGAATCTTAGACAATTCTAGTTGTAAAGCTAACTTATAAGCTAAAGGCCCGATCTTCTCAGTGATCTCATAAGGGCCTATATATCTCGGACTAAGTTCTTACCAAATCTCAAAACCCCTTTCCACGGAGAAGCTCTAAAAAATATTTTATCTCCAACTTCAAATTTCATCTCTTTTTTATGTGCATCCACATAGCTCTTCATTCTATCTTGAGCTACTTTAATTCTTTGTTTCACCAATTTAATCTTATCAACTGTGAGTTATACTAACTCAGGCCCTATAAGCCTTCTTTCACCTTCCTCATCCCAACAAATAGGAGTTTTGCACCTCCTACCATACAAAGCTTCATAAGGTGTCATCTGAATTCCTCAATGATAGGAATTATTATTAGCAAATTCAATTAAAGGCAAATGATTATCCCATGAGCCTTCGAAATCCATGACATAAGCTCTCAACATTGCCTCCAATGTCCGTATTGTTCTCTCCAATTGTCCATCAGTCTATGGATAGAAAGCTATACAAAAATGCAACTTAGTTCCCAAAGTCTCCTGTAAGATTTCCCAAAATCTGGAGGTGAACCTGGGATCTCTATCCAAAAGTATAGAGCTTGGAATCCCATGTAATCTAATTATTTCGTCCACATATTTCTTGGCCAAATCATTCAAAGAATATATCTACTCAATTGGCAAGAAATGTGCTAACTTGATTAGCCTATCCATAATCACCCATATTGCATTATGTTTCCTGTTAGTTCTTGACAATCCCATTAAGAAATCCAATGTAATATTTTCCCACTTCCATTCCGAAATAGGTAAAGGTTTAAGCTTGCCTGAAGGTGCCTGGTGCTCAGCTTTGACTTGCTGACACATTAAGCATCTTTTAATATAATCTACAACATCCTTCTTCATTCCTTTCCACCAAAAGTGCTCTTTCAAATCTCCATACATCCTTATGCTACCTAGGTGCATAGCATAAGGCGCATTGTGTGCCTCATCAAGAATTTCTTCCTTCAACTCTAACATATCCAGAATACACAATTTGTTACCTACCACCATCAATCCATCTCCCTTTACCTCTATTTCAGAAGGTTTTCCATTCTTAATATCCTCGCTAAATCTGCTCAAATGCTTATCTTGTTCCTGCAATTCCTTGATCTTTTCATTCAACACTAGTCTTACTCTAAAGTTAGCCAATATATACCCAAATTTGTCTTACTTCAATGTCACTCTAATTTTAACCAATTCCTTCAACAAACAAAAATACACCGTCTCCATATGTGCCATAGTGGACTTCCTATTCATTGCATCTGCTACTACATTAGATTTCTTCGGGTGATAATCTATCATCAAATCATAATCTTTAAGTAGCTTTAACCATCATCTCTGTCTTAAATTCAAATCCTTTTGGATCATCAGATACTTAAGGCTCTTGTAGTTTGTAAATACCCTGGTGGTGAGTCCATATAAATAATGTCTCCATATCCTTAATGCAAAAATTATGGTAGCTAACTCTAAGTCATGCATAGGATAATTCATCTCATAAGGTTTCAATTGCCTAGAAGCATAAGCAATCACCTTATTTTCTTACATTAATACACAGCCTAATCCTTTCCTTGAGGCATCACTGTATACTGTATATCCATCACTACTCGAAGGCAAAGTCAAAATTGGTGTCATTGTAAGCCTACTCTTTAATTCCTCAAAATTGTTCTGGCACTCCTCAGTCCACACAAACTTCTGATTCTTCCTTGTCAATTTGGAAAATGGAGCTGCTATTATAGAAAAGCCCTCCACAAACCTCCTGTAATACCCAGCTAAACCCAAGAAACTTCTCACTTCAGCTACATTCTCAAGTGCTTCCCATTTCATAACCGCTTCTATCTTTCTCGAATCCACATGCACTCCTTGCTCTGAAATCACATGTCTAAGAAAAGCTACTTCACATAGCCAAAATTCACATTTGTCGAATTTGATGTACAACTCATTCTTCCTCAATGTCTCCAAGGCAATCCTTAAGTTCTCCCCACGCTCCTTGTCATTCTTGGAATAAACCAATATATCATCAATAAAGACAATGATAAATTGGTCTAAGAAAGACTTATAGACTCTATTCATTAAATCCATGAAGGTTGCAGGTGCATTAGTTAACCTAAAAGGTATGACTAAAAGCAGTCTTTGACACATAAGACTCCTTTATCCTCAACTGATGGTAACATGATCTCAAATCTATCTTAGAAAAGACCCTTTCCTCTTGCAATTGATCAAACAAATCATCTATACGTAGGAGCGGATATCTGTTCTTGATGGTGGCATGGTTAAGCTTCCTATAATCCACACACATCCTCAATGATCTATCTTTCTTCTTCACAAAAAGGACCAGAGCTCCCCAAGGTGAAGATCTTGACCTTATGTACCATTTCTCCAATAATTCTTCCAATTGCTCCTTAAACTCCTTCAATTCCATTGGAGCCATTCGGTAAGGTGGAATTAAGATCGGTGCAATACTTGGAAGAAGTTCAATGGAAAACTCAATCTCCCTAGGTGGTGGTAGTCCAAGTAATTCCTCGGGAAAAACATCAGGGAATTTGATGACCACAGGTATTTCTTCTAACTGCCCTCTATCTGCCTTCTTGTATACCAAATAGGCCAAAAATGCTTCACACCCTTTCCTCATCATTTTCCCTACTGTCAGAGCCAAAACAACTCTAGGCGGACTTATTTTTCTGTCCCCCATAAATGCCACTCTTCTGTCGTTGTCCAATTCAAACTCCATTGTCTTCTATTTACAATCCAGATGGGCATTGTACTTCTCTAATGTGTCCATACCTAAAATTACATCCAAGCCTTCCATTTTTAATGGCATTAAGTCCACTACCAAGCGTTCCCTACCAATACATATGTCACACTCTCTATACACTTGACTAATAATAATATACTAGTCGATTAGAGTACTAACCATTAAAGGAGTATCCAATAGGCTCACATTCCTACCATACATAGCTTTACCCGATAAAACAAATGAGTAGGTGGACCTTGGATCAATCAAAACAACAATATCAGCATCAAATAATTTAACAGTACTAGTCACAACTTCTGGAGTGATTTCTGCATCCTCCCATGTCATTACAAACACTCTGACAGGGGCTT
>JANSVA010000216.1:17656507-17667325 GCA_025504915.1 Erythroxylum reticulatum
CAATAAATTATTATATTTAGATAATTATTATATATAGAAATAATTAGAATATAATAAAGATATATATAAACTAAAATAGATAAGATATAAACAAAAAACTAAATTAAATAAACTATAATTGTTCAATACGACAATGAACTATTTTATAATTTTAAAAACAGTACCTGATATTAACTAATAGTGATACAATATTATACCAAAATTTAATTTAATATCAAGTCCAATAAGATATTCATTAAATTGTGCTTAAGCCATTATATTACTAATTATCATACGGTATTGCCAATTGACTAAAAATATGCTCAACAAAATGTCTGGCAGAAAAATTTTCCCAGTAGATAACACCTAAATTACGTGTCTTCACTCCATTCGCTAGCTTTCTTTGACCTCCCATCCGGATAGCATCATTTGTCACAGGCACCAGAAGAATTTGACGCCTACGGATATGATGAAATGTGCAATCAAATGGAAAAATCATAGACTTGGAGGAGGGTTTAGTTTTTTTCCGCCTTTTTGTCATTTCTCCATTTCCATGGCTCCAACACTATCCTCAAATTCTTTCCTTCTATCCACCACACCTCATTCCAGGCTCTCTCTGAAGGCTCCAAAACTTACCGTCTTTGCCAAAAGACCAGGACCCTTCTCTCCGTTTCCACTTGGCAAGCCAAAAAATGATTCAGAAGGAAGCCAAACTGATGGCCCAGTAAATTCAAGTCCGTTCAAATTCGACTTTAGCAAAGTACCTGATATGAAATCTTTGGTGCCTGTTGTGAGTAGTCCTGCTTCAGGAATATCTTTTGGTAACCCAAGAAGGAAAGATCCCGGGACAGTGTTTGTTGCTGGAGCTAATGGACAGGCTGGTGTTCGCATTTCTCAAACATTGTTGCGTCAAGGTTTTAGTGTTAGAGCTGGAGTTTCCGAGCTTGGTGCTGCCCAGGACTTGGCTCTTCTGGCTGCAAAATACAATGTGAGAACTAGAGCTGTTTTACCTGAATTTGGGATTTGAATGAAAATAGCGTGTCATTCTGATTGTATGATGACTGAAAAGATGGTTTATTTCTGGCTTCATAATTGTTTTTAATCCAGTGATCCCATTAGAATCTCCAGTCTGTAGCTAAGTTAATCAAACGTGATGTTAAGTTTTTCCATAGTTTAAACCCCCTTCTATTGACTGCATTTGCCAGATCATATCCAAAGAAGAATCGAAGCGTCTGAATGCTGTGGAGTCAACCTTCCGCGATGCAGAATCTATTGCCAAAGCAATTGGCAATGCAAGCAAAGTTGTAGTCACAATTGGTCCTGCCGAAGATGGTCCCTCGACTGAGGTCTCCACTTCTGATGCCCTGCAAGTGATCAAAGCTGCTCAGTTAGCAGGCGTTGGCCATGTTGCCATTGTTTATGATGGGAACGCAGCTGGTCAGTCAACTTACAATGTGTTAGATGGCATCACGTCATTCTTTAACAACCTGCTCTCGCCATCTCAGGCACTCAGTATACCCGAGTTCTTGCAGAAATTAATTGAAACAGATGTGAACTACACTTTCATAAAGACAAGTTTAACGGAGGATTTTTCGCCAGAAAGTTCTTACAGTCTTGTCGTGTCGACTGAAGGAAGCACACATCAAAACGACTTCAAAGTAATGTAATGTATGCAATTGGTCTTGTTTCATTGTTAACGTTTTAGTTTAAGTTTGCCTGGGGCCATATACTGCTTCACTTTATATGTTTCTCATCTGTTGTCTTTTGACTGTCATTATCAGGTGGCCAAGTCTCAGATAGCTTCTTTAGTGGCAGATGTTTTCTGCAATACAACAGTGGCAGAAAATAAGGTACATTATATTATACAAACCTTGGGATTTTGGGATGGTCCATTTGATGATTTCTTCACTTGTAGACCAGTGCAGTAACCGATATACGAATTATTTGTTTACCTATATTAGGTGGTGGAAGTTTATAGTGATCCATCGGCACCATCAAAGTCTGTGGGTGAGCTTTTCAGGTAAAATTGTGACTGTGAAACAATCTTATATTATCAATGCCCTAAATTAAATTTGTTATATACTTGCCACGGTTGTTGTATGTAGAGCTGTTCCTGAAGATGAAAGAAGAAAAGTGTACGCAGCAATGGTGGCAAAGGAAAAAGCTGAGGAAGAGGCAAGGATAGCTGCTGAGGAAGCTCGCGAAGCTGCTCAGGCAGCAAAGAAGCTCGAAGAAGAATCTAAAGCTTCTAGCCTCGCTGATGAAGCCCAAAAAAAGGCAGAAGCTACAGGAGCTTCAGTGGAAAACCTCTTGAGCAGAGCAAAGGACATTGGATGGGGTTTGTCTTGGGAAAAACTAAGCTCTCAGATTACAACTGTTGCTCAAAGCAGTAATGACGATGCGGAACCAAAAGTGCAGATTGCTACTGTCCGAGGACAAGCCAAGGCCCGTTCTCTACCAGCCCAGAAAGCTGTTACCAAACGATCTATCCCGAAACTTTCTTTCAAGTCAAAGGAACAGCTGAAGCCGAAACCTAAAGAGACGGAATCAAAGGCTGAGGTGCGGAAGCTGTTTGGTGGGTTATTTCAGCAAGAAACCATATACATCGAAGATGACTGAAACAAAACGTCTCTTGGAATTATATATGCAGATATATTTTGCGTTTGTAATATTTTCAGATTATGATGAGTCTCAAAGCGCAATATGTACTTCTTTAAGGCTATCAAATCGTTTAATTGCCTACCGCATGTAATAATTTCTCCAAATTGTGAAGTTAGTATGGCCAACAGCTTTCGTAAACTTTGCATTGCCTACTTCAAGATAATTTATAGTCAATTTATAAATGGCTTAAAGGCCACGTCTTGATGAACCAAAGATAAGGTTGTTGGTCTTTGCTCATCTGCCAGAGTATAAATGAAGCTTTAAGTAAAGATTATATTTTTAGTAATGTTACTGAGGAAATCAAGTTTAATAGAAAGGTAAAGTGAGAAAAAGGAGATAATTTAATCAATTGAGAAATTAAAGGATAAAGAAAATGAGTAAAGTGGAGTATATATGCAATTTAAGAGTACATACAAGTGAAGCACCAAGAATAAGAAGGAATCAAGCATATTAATATTTAAGCAACTCCTTGTAACTTTATCTTGATCATTAAAATAAATTAAGGGCAATCATTGCATTGCATAATCATTTGCACTTAAGGCATATTGTATATAATTTGTTTCATAATTAAAAGAAAATTTGAGAAGATTTTAAAGACAAGCTCTCTGCATGCAACAAAAGAAATGTGTTTTGATCATTGAAAGAATGTGAAAAACTTGTTTCAAGATTTTTGGTCAAAATTATGGTGATTTGGGTGACTAACGTTAGGGTTTTTGGTAAATTGGTTGGTCAATGTAGCAATGTGGTCAATTAATGTCTTTTAATAACGCGTATCATGAGCTTGCGACTATATTTTCAACTTTTCAGGTACATCAGTAATAGCTATAGCCACTAATTTTTGTTTTCAACTGCTACTTTGAGTGGTTTTAAGACTAAATAGACTATATGTGAAATCTGGGAAGGATTTTTGGCATACTAGTGTAGAAATTGAAGAGACTACTTAGTTACATATTTTGAGGGTTCCTTTTGAACTTAAACTAAGATTTGTAAGGATCCCTTTTTACCATTGATAAAGAATAAATTGTGTGGAGGATTTTTCTTCACTTATTAAAAGAAGAAGATAGTAAATTATTAAATAAAGCTTAAGGAGCAGACATAGGCCAAGAGTTGTTTAGACAAACAAATACAAAATTTGTCTTTTCTTCCTTATTCTCTTTTACTATTAATTTGTTTGTCCTAAAATTATTTTATATGACTTTTCTATAACCACTCATTAGTATAGAAATAGGGTATAAAATAAATATTCATAATTTACCCCACTTTCCTGTGCAATTTGGAGGCTAACAATTTGAATTATTTCAATTCTCTAAAGAAAAAAAATCAAGTTTTTGATGCCAACTTTGGCATTTTTGAAAAAAATTAGTGTAGAATTATTAATTGAACCTCTTTAAATTGGGATAAGGTCTGAACTAGTACATTGTTTAGTAGTAAATATTCATCCTAATAGAAATCCATGGTATTTTGACAAAAGCCTCATACAAATAAACAAATATCTTTCAAGAGAAAATTTCATAAAGAAGAATGAATTCAGGATACTCGTAATGAATTTCTTGTTAAGTGGAGAGTTCGTATACAAAATGAATTTTGATAATGATCTCTTTTGCTTTGTGACTAATAGCAAGGTGAACTAGATTATAAGAGAAGTAAATGAAAGGCCGGACACGAATCATCTAGATAGTCTTAAAATTGCCTAATTGATTTTCTAATGGAATATTATTGGCTAAACATAAACCGTGATTGCATTCAGTACATAAACAACTCTCACCTTTACTAAATTTATACCCAAAAAAAATTGAAGCATTTACAGGCTTCCCCCTTTCATAGAATGTCCTTTCCTTAACCATTTTCAATGTGGCGAATTTATATTTTTGGCTCAATCAAATTGTCATAGATTCATAATTGTTGTAAAAGATAACTTCACCAAGTGGAATGAAGTTGACTTATACTCTTAAGTCACACAAATTCTTTAATAAGTTCATTAAATGAGATATCAGTCGTCGTTAAAGATTGTTTAGAAAAATTGTCACAAGTAATGCTCCTAATCTAAATGCCACAATAATCCAAAAACTTTGTAAATAATTCAAAACTAGTCACATAAAAATTTCCCGTTATTATCCTCAAATAATAAAAATTTCCCCTTACTATCCTTAAATAAATGGCATAATGGAAGCCATAATTAAGAACATAAAGAAGAATATTTAGAAAACGGTGATTATATAGTATAACTAGCATGACATATTTCCATATGCACTTCATGTGTATCGCACTATAATCAAAATATCGACTAGGATAACAACATATTCATTAATCTGTAAAATAGAAGTTGTTAGTCTATAGCTTAGGAATCAAGTCTAGCCTTGGTTCAAAACTAAGTTGTATAATTGTTTTAAAGATTTATTTTGGTATAATAATTAGAGTCCAATACGTACATTAATGGAAAATACCTCCTTTTCTCATTTAAGGAAAATACTCCCTTATCAAAGGACAATGAAACAATTAGTTTAGGAGAATCAATTCAATCTAGAACTTCTAATTAAAAACAGACTGTAAGATTTACTACACGAACATTTAGGAAATTCAGTTGTTGAAGATCATATTTATTGGGCTATTAACCAATTAGGAGTCTTCTCTAATAGATCATACATGCAAATAATAACAATTAGAGCTCCAAAGGTACCTTAGCATCGATTGGTCTAGTTTCCTCAGGCAATTCCTAGAATGAATTTTATACTATGATTAGCTATTCATGTTAAATTGTCAACAAAGGAAGAAATGTTTAGGTGACAGGTAGATGATAAGTGCTTATTTTGCTATTTAATTCCTGAAACTCTATAACATATCTACTTCTAGTGCCAATTCTACGATATCTTGTGGAATAGGTTGCTTTCTTCATTTCATACCTATTGACATGCTTCTTCTTCAGGTGAAATTTTAGATTGGATAATATAAAGGAAATGGAGGAACATACAAAAATTTATCTCCTTCAAACTATCCTTGGGGAGTTTGGTATATGTAGTATGGAGGGAGAGGAATAATCATATGTTTACAAGCATAAGAAGACCTAAAGAGTTCATTTTTAGTGAGATCCTTAAATATATATACGAATACAACTCCAATATTACCAGTAGCTGATTGATTAAAATACAACATTATAAGTGAACAAATTCCCAAGAATGGTGAGGAGATGTTGAAATGTAAGGAATACATTCAATAGTGTTCAAGGTTTTCTACACATATGTTCTATAAACTTACATCATCTATCTGTTTTATATGTCCGGAGCTCCAAGCATAGGAGCAAAGGCTTAATTAATTTAGGGGATGAAGTTAGAGAATACTCACCGATTTAAAGGATAACCCTTATAAAACCTTTTATTTTTAACCTCCAATCTCCAACCTTGGGCTCTACTTGGAGAATAATGTTAAAAGTTAGATGATGTTCTCCAACTTTACATACAAAATGAAGATTACGAGGAATAGAATGAACTAGTAATGCAGGTGTGAATCTTCCCTACTTATGTTGACATGTAAGGCAAAACTTGTGGAACAACTAGCTATACGTTGATAAATGAGTGTGCTTTCCACTTGCTCCTCATATT
Source organism: Erythroxylum reticulatum (assembly GCA_025504915.1). NCBI lineage: Eukaryota > Viridiplantae > Streptophyta > Magnoliopsida > Malpighiales > Erythroxylaceae > Erythroxylum > Erythroxylum reticulatum. The sequence continues at coordinate 17,662,744 of JANSVA010000216.1, forward strand.
ATTGAATATTGTCTAGTATGTGGTTATATGTCCTTTTATTATGGGATACAAATGTTGGCTGGTTCTCTAATTTAGTTCCATATTTCTTGTCCATGTAATGTATTGGTATGGCTTTAAGCCTTTATAGCAAGTATTTAGAGCCTATTTTATAAGGCTTGGTCCCTTGTTTTTCATTAATATATTTGATAAACAACGTTTAAGCTATATTTTTATTCTCATATTTAATGCATTTTGCTTATTTATTTGAATTTTTAAATTAATTTTAGTACTTGTTTTGTTCATATTTTTCTATATATATTTCATTCACTTGGAGTAAAAAGGAACAAATTTAAACAAGTTTGGAGCAATTTGGAGTTGTATTGATTGAGTTACAGAGTGTATGACAATGTATATGACCATGTTGAAGAGTTTGGAGATGAGAAGAGTGTTTAATACAAAACATGTCTATGTAGAGTAGTTAGAAGGGCCATATTGACGATACATGTCTATGCCTATGCATATGTTAGCTCTGAATAGTGTTGTCCATTAATTTAAAGAACACAGTCACCAACACACCTATGTTGGTGCCTATGTACCTTACTATATTTGAATTTCAATTTTAAAAAGAAAAGAATGGGTGAAACAAGATAAAGTATGCAAGGAAAATGTTACAAGAAACCCTAGGAAGATATAAAGAAAGAGAAATAACTAAGGAACCATATTGGAATTAATGAAAATTTGGGGTAAAGTTTTTGCGGATTTTAAGGATCTCAATCATGTTATCCTTGATTTTCAAATTTTCTTTTAGTTTTGATATCTTGTTGGATATTTTGATTAGTTACTCTTTGTGGTACCTGAATTAGATGAACCCTATGATGGATGTTGTAGCAACTTTGATTAGTTTAACTTATTCTTTGATTTTATTAAGATTTAATTACATGTTCTAGTTTATTCTTAAATTGATTTTACTGATATATTAATTCATGTATAATTTCATGCGATTGAGATTGAGAAATCTAATATATGAATAGATCTAGTTTAACTGAAAGGAGTTGTGTGCAAACTTAAAGATAGGTCGATATAAATCTTTTGGATTAGGGTCAAACCTAATAGTAAAATTCATAAATCGATTAGTGAGGCTTTTAATTGGAAAATTTTTTAATTAATCAACCTAGAATTACATGTTAATAGCTTTCAGAAAAATATTTGAATAATTAAGGAATTTTCATAGCCTAACGAACTTGAGAATTAATTGATTAATGGAATTATGATTGCATGAGAAGTTATAAGGGGATTCAAATTCTAGGTACTATTTGTTTTATTGGCTGATTTTCCATTCTTTTGCTATTATAGCTTTTTGATTTTATTAATTTCTTTTGATTTTTTTCATTTTAATATGAATTATCAACAAAACCTTAATTGTAAGTTAGATAATAGGAAAAGAGTCATTACTAATTCTTATAGTCTCCATAAGATCGACACTTGATACTGTACATTACTAGCACTTATAGTCTCTGTAGGATTGACACTTGGTGCTCTAAGCCCAATACTATATAATAATAAGTGCACTAGTCTTGGACAGTCTGTAGAGTAAAAGAATTGAGTTACTTACATCACTTATAAGAGTCCAATAAGCTTTTGGTGTTGTTATCAGGGATTAGGATATTAGGAAAACTTGAATTCTATTAATGTAACAATTTATTTCATTTTCATTTTCATTTATTTTTCTTATTGCTTTTTTAAAAGTTAGATTTGTTTATGACCTGAAGCAATTTGTTTTAATTAGTCAAGGAAGATTTTAAAATTAAAAGGACAGCTTTACAAAACCTTAGGAGCTAGGATCCTCATCTCAGCAGATTACCTTTCCTACCCCTCCATTTGACTATTCCATTGATTTCGATGCTTATGGCAACACGGTCAATAATTCAACAGCAGACAACCATTCATTGTCATAAATTAGTTGAATCCAAGATTTCATTCCAATGTCTCTTAAAGGAAAGAAGAGTGGAAGCAAGAATTTGAGAACACACAACTAGATATTATAGTGAATAATAAAAAATTATGTCTAATTGTGCAATGCTATCCCTAACTAGAACTAAGTCTAGTATCATCAGACTGATTGTTACAACCAATAACTTTGAGATCAACCAAATTTTATATAGATGGTACACTAGTTTTTTCAATTTGATGACATATAAGACAATAATCCAAACGCTAACATCACTAATTTTTTGGAGATTTATAATACTTTCACAATTAACAAGGAAACTGATAATGCAACTAGACTGAGACTGTTTCCTTTCTCATTGAGGAAGCTTAACTCTCTTTCTAAAGGATCGATCATGACTTGAGATCAGATGCAAAAAAAATTTATAATGAAGTGCTTTCCATTAGACAAAATGGTGAAGATAAGGAATGACATCTCTTTTTATGACCCAATTGAATAAGAGACTTTATATGATATATAAGAGAGATTCAAGGATTTACTAAAAAGATGCCCACATCATAGTCTTCTTATTTGTTTATAGGTTTAAACATTCTATAATGTTTTGAATCCTTCAACTAGGCAGATGATAGATGTCACAATTAAAGTAACCTTAAATAGTAAGACATTTGAAGTGGCCTAAGTGTTGATTGAAGAGATGGTTATAAATAGCTATTAGTGGAATTCAACAAAAACTAAACCTAATAAGCAAGTTAAAGTTGATGATGTAAATGCGATTAAAACCTTAGCTATTCAGGTATAAGATTTTAGTAATATGATGGTTAAATTATCAATCGCACAATAAATAGGTCAAATAATATGGTATGAGTTATGTGAAAAAGGGCACGTAGGCCAAAATTCTTAAGTCATTAATTTTGCAATAAAACTAGACAAACATATTGACTATAAAGGTTATACACATTGATTGAAAAATAATCTATACAACAACACGAGGATGGAGGAATCACCTGAATTTTTATTAGGAGAATCAAGTGAAACAAAGACATAACCCTCTACCTAGATTTCATTAACAACATCCTTTGCAAGAGAGGAAGCCTAGCCTAAAAGATATCATAACTAAATTTTATTCAAGCATCTGAAATTTGGCTCCAGGCTATTAAAACTTCATTAAGGAACTAGGAGGCTTTTATCAACAACTTGGAAAATCAAATAGGAAATGTTGCTAAAATGATCTCTAAGAGACCATAAGGGGGCTTCCTTAAATACTGAGATAAACTTGAAGAAGCATGTGAAGGCAGTCACTCTTAGATGTGGTAAAGAGCTAAGTGTGGAAAAGAAACAAGACTAGGAGGAGAAGATTAAGGCAAAGAAAAAGGATAACGAAGGAGATAAAAATGGTGAGTAATCCAAGTTAGACTAAAGAGTTCAAGCCTTTTATCCCATATCTAGCAAAACTAAAGAAGAATCATATAGAAAAATAGTTTGTCAAGTTCTTAGATCTCTTTAAACAATTGCAGATTAACTTACTTTTTATTGAGGCTCTTTTGTAGATGACGAAGTATGCCATATTTTTTAAGGAGCTGTTATCAAACAAAATGAAATTAGAGGAATTGACATTTAGCGATGGTTGTCATTATCCCTGTCTTAATTGTTAGTTTATTAATAAAAAATTTTCTAGTTAATTTAGGGGCTACGATTAACTTAATACCCTATAAGTTATTTAAGAGATTAGGATTAGGAGAACCAAAACCAACAAGGATGACCATATAGTTAGTCAATAGGTCAATCAAGTACCCTAGAGGCATCATAGAAGATGTATTGGTTAAAGCAACAAAATCATATTCCTATATACTTTTTCATATTAGATATGGAAAAGGACAATGAAGTATCTCACATATTAGGTCATCCATTTTTAGACACAACAAAGATAATAATTAATGTAAGTGACAATAAACTGATGTTGAAAGTGAGAGATAAAGAGGATACTTTCAAAATATCTGTGGCTTTGAGACATTCTCTTGAACATGATGACATATGTTACTTTCTTGATTTGGTTGATTTTGTAGTAGCAAATGTTGTTTAAGAAATTATAAGTAATGACTCGTTAGATTATATTTAATAGAAAGACAGTAGTTTAGCCTCTAATATTATTGAGTATGTTAAAGTGGGAACATCAAGCTAATGAGTTTAAACAAGCAATTATTGGTAGCTAACCTAAGCTTTTAAATTTGAAATTTTCATTTCAATTGGTTTTATTCTAGAATTTTAGGTTTTAGTTTCTGCAATTTAAATTTTAATATTTTTAACTTTGTGGTTTAATATAAATTTTTGTTTGGATATGTTATATATGTTCTATTTTCATATTTTATGTTTTGATTATGTGTTTTAATTTACAGGTGTGAAAGCAAGTGAAAAATTAACTAAGTCAAAAAGTTATTGAGAGGAACACACTCGTGTTGATGACTGTGTTGAGCTACATGCTCATTTTGATTAGAGACATGGCCATGTTCCACCAAGAGAAGAAGTGTTATAAAGTTACAGTAAGAAACACGGTCATCAACATACATGTTGACCCCCAAAATTTTTTCCTTGGTGAATAAGTATGATTTACATCAATTATAAGATCTTTATGAAAGTTTGTGGAGTTAATTATTATGT
>JANSVA010000216.1:17667425-17681231 GCA_025504915.1 Erythroxylum reticulatum
TAAGTGAGATTCATGGGAAGGCAAGACAGGAATTATGATTGATCAAATATAGTTAGATGTGATGAGACAAATAAGTTAAGATTTGAGAGTTTAATAAAGTCAATTTGGTAACTGAATGGTTAAGCTTAGCTTAGGACATTCCAAGTTTGCAAAATGTAAAATTTCAAGCCTTTCATAGGGTAAAATATGTATTATGACTTAAGGGGAGAATCTGGATTGATCTAGGCTAAATTAGACTAAGTTGTCTACTAAAAAGTTGTAGGACTTTCTTTTAGCTTTCCAACGGTATATAGTATAAAATTTTTGGACCTCTGGATCAAAAGTTATGGTCCTTAGAAAAGGGAAATGCTTAGGAGTACAAAGATGCATTGTCTGTGATGATGTCACTTCGTCTGTGATAACGTCATTTCATCTATAAGGATGCATTGTCTGTGATGACGTCATATCCTCTGTGATGACGTCATTTTTCTTAAAAGATACATCGTCTATAAAGACGTATCATTTGTGATGACGTCATATCGTCTATAGAGTTGTATCGTCTGTAAAGACGCTTCGTCTTAAGAGTTGCATCTTTTTAAGTTGACTTTGCTTCGTCTTAAATTGACTCCTCTTCGTCTCAAAAGTTGCATCATCTTAAGTTGACTCCACTTCGTCTTAAGAGTTGCATCGTCTTAAGTTGACTTTGCTTTATCTTAAGTTGACTCTGCTTCATCTGCCCTTTTTGCTTCGTCTGCTTTCTACTTCGTCTGCTTTCCGTTTCATCTGCTTTTTGCTTCGTTTGCTTTATGCTTCGTTTGCTTTCTGCTTCGTCTACTTTTTGCTTCGTCTGCTTTTTGCTTCGTTTGCTTTTTGCTTCGTTTGCTTTCTAATTTGTTTGCCTTTTGTTTCGTCTGCTTTTTGCTTCGTCTACTTCCTGCCTATGTGACCTAAACTTCTCCTTCTGTACATTAGTCATCTGATGCTATCTTCTGGTTCATTTTTGACCCCTTCAGATGATAGAATCTATCTTCAAGGCCTTCATAAAATTTGCAGATCTTGAAGTCCTCTTTTGAACCCTCTAAGAATGACCCCGATCTGATATCCCTAAAGCAAGTTATGCCTTTTGTCCCGATATAGGTACAATATGATTGAGGTCAAAACCCTGTTTGATTCTTTTAGTCATAGCTCGTTATCCAACCTCTAAATGAGATGAATCCTATGTCTAGATAAGCTAGAGACATAGAGCTATCAAACAATCTGGAAGAATAGAAAAATTCTCTAAGATGCTCAATATCTAGATGGAAGTTGAGCATAGAATGTTTGCTTTAGTATAAGAAAGATTTGGAAGACAGACCCTAACACTACGATATTAGAAATGAGGTTTAATCGAGGATGACCAATGAGGGTTAAATGGGAATAACCTTGCATGGTAATAAGTGCAAGCACACGTCTTATGATAAGGAATATTGGGCTCCGAAATCGGGGTCCAACACGGTTATGTTATCAAAACAAGAAGAGGATTCGATGATAGTTAAGGAAACCTCATTGGAATAAGTTCAGTGATTATGATTTCACAAGAGTTAGGTTCCAGAAATGATGCCCAATATTTGTGTTATCTGAGCAAGAGTTAGGTTTCGAAAACGGGACCCAACAATACATGTGTTAGCGATCGTGTTATTAAAAAATCACTATGATTCACTTATACACCTATTAGCATGCTTATGCTATTAAAACTAGGAACGTGTTTGAGAAATAGTAATAAATACAACCACCAACACATGTATAGGTGACCATGTTAATTATGTTTCCTTTTCCTTTACATTTCCTAAAAGTTACATAATAGGTGTTAGTGGCCTTGTAAATTTCAAGTTTCTTAAATTTATTGTTAATGCAACTAGGTTAAGTCTCATCATACCCTTGTAATTTATCTTCTTCTTGTTGTTTTAACACAACGTAGATACATGCTAATATTTTAGACTATGTTACACTCTATCATAAAATGTTTGAGATATCTTCCCATGTTATAGCATAACATGCCTATGTTATTTTAAAATTAACTCTAAATTGCTCAACATAAGGGTAATATGACCATCACCCCTTACTCAAAATTCTATTTTTTATTTTCCCTTTCACTTTTCTTGGTTGGATGATGATCCTCCACCTTAGTGGTGTACAAAAATCACATCCTAACTATTTTCCCTTGAAATTTCATAGATTTAAGGTTTATTTTACGCTTTATTTCATTTGTTCTTATGTTGTTGAATGGGTTTTTAGGCAAATAGGTGTAGAAATGCATGTTTTTGGTATTATGGAGTTGTTTTGAATGACCCATGTAATTGGAAAGGGGTTTAATTGATATTCTTTCTTAGTTGGACGATGATCCTCCACCTCAGTGGTGTACAAAAATCACATCCTAACAAATTTCCCTTGAAATTTCATAGATTTAAGGTTTTTTTTTATGCTTTATTTCAATTGTTCTTATGTTGTTGAATGGTTCTTTAGGGAATTAGGTGTAGAAATGCATGTTTTTGGTATTATGGAGTTGTTTTGAATGACCTATGTAATTGGAAAGGTTTTATGGGTTTAATTGATATTCTTTGTCTATTTAGCATGATTGAATTCAAAATTTTCTAGTGCTTTTTGTGCTATTTTGAGTTTATTCTTGCGATTTAAATCCCTGAGACTATAAATTTATTTCATATGAAATTGTTTATGTTTTGCATATTTTACATTTTATTATGATTTTGTACTTTTTAATTGCAAAATCTTTGCAATTTTACATTATTTTGGTTTATTTGATTTAGTTATGGTGTTCAGATAAATTAAGTGTAATTTCTATAGTTAATTGATATTAAGGACTATTGTTGAGTAATTTGGATGTTTTAGGGTTGTTAATGCTATTATATTTTGACAGTTATGGATTAATTCGTAGTTTATTGGGTTTATTTATGTTTTTACAAATTATTGTGGGATTATTTTATGGTGCTTGTTTGTCGTGGTTCACTATGCATAGGCTTGTACTCAGAGGAGTACATCAATATCAAGGAATATGTCACATTATTGGTGCACTTTCCAATAAGATTTAACGAGAAGACATTATAGTAGAACATTAGTTGTGAACATTCATACACTTCGGTGAGGTCTAAGGCAATGCAACTGACATCTCCTATAGTGAGATACATACACACACTGATTAGTCACATGATCAACGAGAGAGGAAACAACATTGAAGTGGTGTGGAACGCAGACATGTTTTATCTCTACTGCATGGTAGAGAAGGTCTTCATGCACCTTAGGTATGCCTCAGCCTACTCGACCTGATTCTTCAAGCATCAGGCTTACGACAGCAGAGTAGGGGCCATATGTGATCATATTGGTATGAGGCATGGGACTATTGGAGCATTTACATAGGATGACACTAGCGCAATAGATGGTGCCTATCACTTTTGAGACATTGAGAGCAATGAGGATTATTTAGAGGAGGTCAGATCAACAAAGATAAGTTTATGATTTAGTGGGAGCTACAAAGCCTACAGCTATGGATGGAGCATAAAGGGATGACCCTAATATCCAATAGTAGCAACCCAACTAAAATACCCTCATGATAGCTTATAGTATCACCAAAGAAAAACAACCAATGGAATCCCTTTGAAGCAGATTTTCATTAATTTAAAGTGAAGGGATTTCAACCGTAATACCCTTGATTTTCTAATTTTTCTTTAGTTTAGATATTTTGTCAGATATTATACTGAACTAAACCTTTTATAGTACCTAGATTAGATGAATACTAATATATGCATATTTGACTATTTGTATACCTCATATTTGATGCATTTTTGGTTGATATTTTAAATCTTTATTGTATATTTGGTATTTAATTTGTTCCAAGTACATTTATAGGTTATAATTGCCTTCATAAACTAAAAGGAGAAGAATTCAGATGAAAACATGGCATAATACGAAGATTTAAAGCAATTAAGGGATACACAACCATGTCTATAGTCATGTAAGTCTCTCAGCCCATACAGAATTGTGAATTATATAGATTTTAGGTTATATACGATCAAGTACATGGCCGTGTATTAGACCGTACATTTCTCAAAAACCCTAAAAATTACTATAAAAAATGTAAGTGGAGGAAAATGAGGGGAGTAGACTTTCAAAGACATACAGAGGTGATTCCAAATGTAGAAATCATTCAAAAAGGGTGATATTGATCCAGAGATTTGGAAAATATGAAGAAATCATCGACGTATCTAGTAGAATACATCATCAAACCTCTATTTTACAAGAACATTCAATATGAGATAAAGGGAGATTTAGAATTATGAGCTCTTTGTTTTCAATTCACTTTACTTTTAGTTTATGATTGATTTCATTTTTTATTATGTGTAACTAAACGCTTTATTAGTGTCTAGGTATGATGAACCCCATTTGAGATATGATATGTTTTGATTTTTTTATTCAATGCAATTGTTTTGATTTGATCTATTGTGATTCTATTATGTGTTTAATATATAGTTTAATAGATCCAAAATATGAGTTCATAATATGATTTCATAGCATAGAGATTGAAAAATCCTTTGTATGAATAGATCTACTATAATTAAAAGGAGTTAATTGCAAACCTAGAGATAGGTCAACATAAATCCTCCGAATTAAGGTCAAAACCTAATAGCAGAATTCATAAATTGATAAATCAATCTTAGTACCTTTAGCTTGAATAATATTGGTTAATAATTCTAAGATTAGTTACTAGTAGTCTCAAGTGAGTTACTAGCATACAATAGGAGTTTTTACGGTCCAATAGTCAATAAAACAATTGCATGTTAAAAGGTTAATTATTTAATAGCTTTAGGGGGATTCATTACCTAGACTCTAATTCTTGATACTGATTGTTTCTAAGTGATTTCTTTGTTCTTTACTCAATGTTGTTTCCTGATCTATTTTAATTGTTTAAGTTTTATTTTATAAAATTAAAAATCCAATTTGTATACTAGATAATAGGATAACGGTAATTAATAATATTCATTATCTTTGTGAGATCGACTTATACTTGCCTATGCTAACTATATCTACAATGTGCACTTATGGTAAAATTAATATTGGTATAAAAATATCCAATCAAGTTTTTAACGTTGTTTCTAGGGATAGTGATATTAGGAACACATGAATGATATTTTTCTAGTCATTATTTTTTGTATTTATTTTATTTTTATTGTATTTAGTTATATCCTTGGCTTATTCGTTTAATCATCTTTTGAACTTTTCTACTTTGACAGTGTGTTTGTGGTTTATTTTAAGGATTGAGATTTATCGTCATCATTATAATTCACAATGGTAGAATGGAGCAAACAGTACTCTTATGGAAGTTACGATATGTCTTTGCAATACATAACATCACCATATAGGAGAAAGAGGTGTCTTTACATGTTTTCGAAGGCTCAACTGCTATCCATGTCGTGTTGTGACATTTATGGGAGTAATAATTATAACCATGAATGTTGAGAACTAACCTATAGGTGGAAGCAACAAAGCATGTAAAATCAAACTCAAGGTGCACTATACGAGAACAATTACAAGTCACAGTGGAGTAACTCTTACACTTATGGATGGAATGACTATGCTCCAACTAAATATTTACAACACCAAGAACCTCAAGTTAATGAGCCAACTTTGGAAGAAACAATGAGCAATTTTATTTGAGAATCAAATAAGGCATTAAAAAATAGATGTTTGTATATAAAAAATGGTGAATCGAGTTAACCAATTAGCAGAGATATTATTTGAAAAATTATAGGGAAGTTTAGGTAGTAAAACTGAAATAGATCCTATAGAAGGCAGAATGGCAATCGCCCTCAGTAGTGAAAAAGAGCTCCTAGAAGATGATGAAGAAGAGGAAGAAAACATTACAAATAAAATAATAAAATGCCTTGCCAAACTAAAGCCATCCGATGCAAATTCGAAAAAAGAATTTATTCACCTAAATATCTTAACCATAACACATAATACTATTTAAGCCTATTCACGCAGCAGAGTGAAGAAAATACGAAGGTTGGCTTCATAGAAGAAGTGGCATTCTAAGAAGATGAGGAGATAGCTATTGTTATTATAGAGGAGGAGGACAATATTATAGAGGCAAAAAATGTAGAAGGAGAGGAAGTCTCCATCCATAAAGAGGAAATAGAGAAAGGGCAGGAGACAATTGAAAAAGATGAGCCAAAAGCCTTTATCCAGGAAGAAAAGAAAGAAGAGGAGTGGAAAAAGGTACTTGAGGAAGAACTCGCTAAGGAACCTTATAAGGAATCTACCAATGAATCATTGGTAGTCACCTTAAGTATGGAGGGTTTCTACTTCCTCTAAGACAAAATGTTCACGCTAATAGAAGACTTAGGGAATTTCATTACCCTTTATTTTATGAATAGTTTGTCATTAAAAAGAGCATTAATGCAATCACTAGGATTTATTAAGTTGATAAATTATTTTCTTATGATTATCTTGCAATAGGTGGCTTACTTACAAGCTACTAAATTGCCTTATAGAGAAATGGGTAAAAGCAAGCCACTTATCATAGACCCAATATGATAAGTAAACATGCAAGGTACATCGAGTTAATAAGCAAATGTTGCGTGGGAGGCAACCCATAAATTAGGGTAGTTTTATTTTAAATATTATGGTATTTTTATTTTCATATTTTTATTTTATTTGTGTTTTATCCCTTTTTCTTTATGCTTTACAAGGAAGTAATCTAATACTAGATGAATCAGAAATCAGAAAATCGTCATATTCAAGAAAGTACCACTAAACCTTCACATTTATTATACGTATTTATATTGTGTACATTTATGAACTAATATATTGAATTAATTGATATCTATTCATCTATACTTTACTTCATTTTTGAATATTTATTTGAATGAGAATGCAAAAGGTTGATAGTTATAATAAAATTGCATTTATAAGTCATATTTTAAATAATTGTTGAGATAATTAAGTTGAATGAAATTACATATCATTTACACACATAAACCTATCTTTTTCGTGAACTTTTGAGCTTAAGAGCCAAAATTGTTTAGAAAAATTTAACTCTTTTATTTCTTTCACATGTCTTATAATGCATAGTGAAATAATTTTAGAACTTACCTTCGTTATACATATTGAGATCATATTTGTTAAATTAGAAGCATTGAAATGATAAAGGCGCTTAGATTCAACAATTTGCTTTAGCCTATTTCTTTGATAATTACCTTACCTTAAATTTATCTTTAAGAACAACGAAGTTTGATCCTTAGCCTTTTTCATTGATTATAACCCAATTATTAACCTTTATCCTAATCTTTTTGAAGCCTTTTTATTAATTTGAATCTTAGAGGTTATTTACATTATTTTTTTGGTTTGAAACTTGGAAATCTTGAAATGTCCATTATTTCTTTAATTGTGGTATTAAATGCTCAAAAAATTGTTTAGTTGAAAAAATGACCATAAAAAAATAAAGAAGAAAAGTATATGGTATAAATGGGGTTGCAATAAAAGGACCTGTGTGTGTTGTGAACAAGTTTCTTGTAATTTTTCTTTAGTAAAATTCCTTCAATTTAACCCTCTTTATTATCCTAACCTTACCATACCTAAGCCCCCGTTACAACCTGTATAAAGATCTTTTGATTTTTGTTTCTAGTTTACATAGGTGGTGAAGATGTGATAATATTGCAAGCATATGGTAAGAGTTATACTATACATTAATTCAAAGTTTGATACTTTTCACCCAATTCACTTAAGTGCATAGAGTGAAATCTTGGTGAGGGTATAAAGGTTTATGTTTTTGATTTCAAGGTAATTATTGATGTTATTACTATTAATATGGAATTAGGAAGTTAATTTTATGATAATTTGATTTTAATTGTTTGTTAATAATTTTATTCTAATTGTATGTTAATTTGAATGAATATAACAAGGTAATTTACAATATGAACGACCAAGTTAAAATTAATGATGGATGGATGTTGTAAGATTGATAATGTTGATTATGGTTTGCTTGAGGACAAGAAAAATCTTAAGTATGAGGATGATTGATAAATGCATACTTGATTATGTTATACCTCATATTTGATGCATTTTTGTTTGATATTTTATACTTTTATTGTATAGTTGGTACTTAATTTACTCTAAGTGCATTTATAGGTTATAATTTCTTTCATAGACTAAAAAGAGAAGAATTCGGATGACAATGTGACATAATACCAAGATTTCAAGCAATTAAAGGATACATGGTTGTGTTTATGATCGTGTAAGTCTCTCAACCCGTGCAGAATCACAAATTCTAGAGATTTTGGGTTATACACGATCCAGTACACGGTTGTATGTCAAATTGTGTATCTCCAAAAAATCCTAAAAATTATTATGAAAAGATGTAAGCAAAGGTGAATGAGGGCAGCAAACATTCAAAGACATGTAGAGGCGATTCCAGACATAGAAATCATTCAAAAAGGGCGATATGGTTCCAAAGAAGTGGAACACGTGAAGAAATCATCAACAGATCTAATAAATACATCATCAAACCTTTATATTGCAAGAACATTTGATAGTAGACAAAGAGAGATTTAAAATTATGATCTCTTTGTTTTCTATTCGTTTTTTCATTCAGTATATGTTTGATTTCGTTTTTTATTATGTGTAACTAAACGCCTTGTTAGTTTCTAGGTGTGATGAACACTATTTAAGATATAATATATTTTGATTCTTTTTATTTAATGCAATTATTCTGATTTGATCTATTGTGATTCAATTATGTGTTTAATATATGTTCTAATAAATTTGGAATATTAGTTTATAATATGATTTCATAACATAAAGATTGAGAAATCTTGTATATGAATAGATCTACCGTAATTAGAAAGAGTTCATTGCAAATCTAGAGATATGTTGACATAGATCTTTGAAATTATGGTCAAAACTAATAGCAGAATTCAAAATTTGGTAAAGCAATCTTAGTACCTTTAACGTGAACAATATAAGTTGATAATTCTAAGATTGGTTGTTAGTAGCCTTAAGTGAGTTATTACCATACGATATAAATTTTTACGGTCTAATAGTCAATAAAACAATTGCATGTTAAAAGTTAATTATTTAATGGTTTTTAGGGGGATTCATTACCTAGACTTTAATCTTGATATCAATTGTTTCTAAGTGATTTCTTTATTCTCTACTCAACGTAGTTTCCTGATTTATTTTATTTATAAAATAAAAATCTAATTCGTATATTAGATAATAAGATAACGGTAATTAATAATATTCATCATCTTCTCCATTCTTTGTAATGCCTGATCCATCACCATAAATGCCATGGAAGTCTAGTTTCATCTTAAATTCTTCTTTAATCAAGGAGGTACATACATGCAAATACTAATAGAGATTTTTATGCATCAACCTTATAAGCAAGGCTCCTTTAAGTAATAGGAAATATAACAACTTAAAAAATTGTCCCAATTTAAGTTTCAATTTCTTTAAAACGTTAAGACGTCTTTTGAATCAGTAGAATAATTAATAGGTCAGGTCATTTATTTAGTTCAAGGTTTAATATAAGATCAATGCCAAACTCATGTTACTCCCAAATGAAATTTCTCTCTAGTTCTGTTTCTTCTTACAAGTACACGTATTTATAAGATATTGAATTTTAACATGTCCACAATCCAAAATACGTACGAGTATCTTCAACCTCCTTACCATGCTTCAATAAGATAGTGACGTCATGCTTGATGGTCGTCAACCTCCCTACTTTTGTGATTTTTATAATTTTTGAAAATATTAAAATAAATCAAAAACGTAATTCAATTTTATTTTCTTCGTTTTGGAATCCCAATCCAAATTCAACAAAGCAACGTTCTGCTTTTTGATATTCCAAAAATCTTGCGTATAAATTACACTTTCTTTTACACGAGGATTATTTGCTTTCTCAACCCTATTCAATTGATAACACACGGCTTGATATTACTTTTTATTTCACATTTCCAAACTATGATGGGACAATAAACAATACATACGCAGCATCCAAGTGACAGATAGTGTCTACCAAAAAAACACACAACCAAGGAAAACAAATTAAAGGCTACGTCAATTTGAAATGTCAAGTGACTTAGGTTCAATTCAGGATTCACCATTGCTGCATCCATAAAAGCAGCTGCAAGGATGGGTTAAGGACAAATGAGCATTTTCCTGGAAAGCTGATAAATAAGCTGTTTGAAGGGGGATGAAAAAAGACGCTTAAAACCCAACAGATATTAATTCAAACATAGAAAATATCAATTACGCTTTGCAACTGATCCACGCTATCACATGCTGTAACGTGAACATCGACTAAACATGGAACTTTCAGATCAAGAACCTACTTTTTGATGTCAAGCAAATATTAAAAGAAGAAAAACAAAACTTGTCCAACATTACATTTGCTTGTTGTCATCTTCATCTCCGTTACTTTTCAGCGCCTTCAACTTTCTGTAACCCTTATCAGTACCAAATAGCCTGAATTAGCGAAGCGTTGTAATGTGGTTAGTATAGTACACGACTTGCATGCTACCTAGACAAGAAACTTGTAATACCTATGGAAGACATTCCATAATACCCTCCTATCACACCCTAACCAACTTCGAATTCCAAAGTTGCACACAATCAACTATATTAGTATCCAAATAATTATAGAAACAAAAACCAAAATCTCATAAAAGCTTATAGATACTCAAAGTGCACATAGAGGAGATGGAGGATCATAATTTTTGCAACATCATACAATTGAACAAGAAGGCATGCTGTTAATTTACTTGCGAATAATTGAGTTTTATTTAGAACCATATATTGGCATCCAAACAAAAATGGGAACTCTTTTACAGTAATCCTATCATTCCCTTGATCATTACAGACCCGAATGTATTATTATAAGTAGTCATTATTCGCTGTAAACTCTGCTTGTCTATACCTAATTCTTTCCAAGGATTCAAGCTTCTGAAAACCATCTCCAAAATCTTTTAACAACGCAAAATTTATTTACAACTTAAGCTAATTGCATTAAGTAGATCTTTGGGTGTACTAATTCAGTGGACAGGTGGTTAACACTGATTGCTTCAACAATATCAACCAAATATAATGTATGTATTAAATAACTTAGCCATAAAATGCTACCTACTTAATAACCAAGTAATCTTCCAATATCTGAAACAAGGGCAGGGCAAACAGACATCTAGAAAGCATGAAATCCCTATGAATACTCAAAGTTCAGCCAGTTCAAAGAAAGAGACATTAGTCAAATTGGATCTAGAGAATTCTGTGTGTAGTATGATTTAAACTCTTTTGCAGAGATGTTGAGCGACTTAAACTTGGTCTTCAGGTTTCACAAATGATATGTTCCAAGCAGTATAAGCCAAAAACTCACCAGTCCATGTAGACGAAGGTAGATGAGTAATTTCCCGATTTTGTATACAGCAAGCGATGATGATAGTCATGAAAATCAGAACTGCAGATTGAGAAACAACTGTCAGCAGGAAGAACAGAAATAAAAATTTAAGCCATTGTGATGTAGAACGGAGAAAGAATAAGCCAACTATTTGGTAAAAGCAATATGAACTATAACTCCATGACTACTAGAACTTTCTAGTTTCTCTAGAATTTGAAATTAAGATGTAAACAAAAGGAGTGGCCAAGAAATCACTCCTAATGTTTTGTAACATGAACTAGGAATCACTCCTACGATTTGAAACAACCAAAACTATTAGTATCATACTAATTGCTTCCTAGAAATCACTTCTAAGGAAGGTATTCGGAATCTCTTAATTCTAAGAATCATTCTTAGATAAAAAGAATCCTAAGAATCACTATTAGAAAGACATCATCACAGTTCTTGTTAACAATCCACCCTCTCCCCAGCCCATACCAACTAAGCCCATCAAAAGTTATACTCGTAGAAACAAATTAGGAAAGGGGGGAGTGATTGCCATGTAGGCAAGTTTGTTAGAAGGTAGTTATGGAGAGAGAATGAGGGACAGGAATATAGATGTCTAGTGAGAATAGACTAAGAAGGATTACTATCATCATTGCCGGGAAAGGTTGGCCTGGTTTGTCCAGGAGGGGGAGCTTGCTCCAGCTTGTTATTATCTACAATACTATCAATATACTATCAGTAATACAATCTCTATCGAGATTCTTAACAATTGGTGCTTTCATTGAGAGTCCAAGTGGATAGAGATTGTATGCAAACTAGAATGGAGGCTAGAGTATCGGCAATAGAGGCGTCTCTTCGGAGGAAAGAATAATCTCTCTTAGCTCAAGAGGGAATGGTTAAATCGCACGACACTACTTTGAAGGATCTACGAACGCAGCTCAGCTCCTTGATGGCCAGTGTGGAGACGCTGGCCAAATCTCTAAGTCTACTACAGTCGGAGTTGAGAGATGGTTTTCAGTCCTTAATGGCTAGAGACCCACAGAATTAGAGCGGAGGAGGAGGAGGAGGAGAAGAACCACAGGCATTTACCCACCATGCATCCTCTTCTGCTGGTGGCGACAGACCCGTGCACCATTCCTCAAATTCCGCTGGCAACAATAGACCCGCTAGTGGATCGCAAGGTTCTGGGCACCGCCGGTAGGGTGACCACGTGTCATCAGCTGCTACAAAACGTCCCTGGGAGGAGTATCGAAGTGTGGCACGTAGAGTCAATCTTCCCTCATTTCATGGCGAGGACCCATTTGCATGGGTCGTACGAGCTGAATCTTTTTTTTTGATTCATGAGATTCTTGCAGAGATGAGGTTGCAGATGGTGCAGATTTGTATGGAAGGGACCATATTGTACTGGTTTAAATCCATACGTGTGCTAGAGCCATGCATGACATAGGAACACTTCAAGTGATCCTTGTTCGACAGATATTAGGAAAAAGATGAGGGAAATCCGATAGAGTAGCTGAAATTGATAGTTCAACATAGGTCAGTGGACGACTATATCGAAGAGTATGAGAGAGTGACTTCACAAATCACTCATTTTCCCGAAGAGTGGTTTATGAGTTGTTTTTTGGGAGGACTGTGTGAAGAAATAAGGAACCGAGTCAAGACCCATGACCCACTGACCTGTGCCTGGTTAATTTCTATGGCACGTAAGGTGGAAAGGAAGCTGGTTGGCGAAGGAATAATCCGACCCAGCGAAACAAAATACAAATTCAGGGTTTCCACTATCGGGTATGGGTCTCGGTTTGGCATGTCCAACCCCCAACACCTGGGTCAAATAGGAATTACATCTGCCAACATTAAAGGGGAGGGAAAGGAGCTGCCCAACAGGTCCCAAAATGTGATGATTGGTGATAGTTGACAAAATGGTCCAAGGTGGAAGGGAACTCGGAATTTGTCTTATGAGCAACTAATGGAAAGAAGAGCAAAGGGGCTATGTTTTAAATGTGGCCAAACCTATGGTCCACTTCATCAATGCCCAAATAAAGAGCACAAGCTGATTGTTTGGGAGGGAAATGTAGAAGATGAAATAGTAGGTGACATTGCAGCAATGAAGCAGAGGAGCCTCAGGAGGATTGGGAATTGGTTTGTAATTTGATGGAATACAGAGAAATCGGAAGGGAAAAATCCTCACCGATGAGATCCATGATTATGATGGGTAAGCTTAAGGAAATGCCTATTTTAATTATGGTAGATGGTGAAGCTAGTCATAATTTTGTGTCGAGTAAGTTGGTTAAGGCCATGGGAATCCCTACTAATCATACTCAAATGTTTGGAGTTAGACTAGGTGATGGACACCGATCTTTCTCACAAGGTGTTTGTAAAGAAATGCAGCTAGAAGTGAACGG
>JANSVA010000216.1:17681777-17734004 GCA_025504915.1 Erythroxylum reticulatum
AAGGTAGTTATGGATAGAAAATAAGAGACGGGAATATAGCTGTCTAGTGAGAATAGACTAAGAAGGATTACTATCATCATTGTTAGGAAAGGTTGGCCTGGTTTGTCCAGGAGGGGGAGCTTGCTCCAGCTTGTTATTATCTACAATACTATAAATATACTATCAATAATACAATCTCTATCGAGATTCTTAACAGTTCTCATACATGAAAAACATAATTTCCGCAAAAACAACAGAAAATAACTCACTTTTATTCCCTTTTGAACAGAACATACAGTGAATAGATCAGTCAACTTTTTCATTTTCCTATTAAGGAAAGGAATTGACTTTTTTTTCCTAATATTCATTGAATTCTAACCCAAAAGTGAAAAACATAAAACAATCCTATTCTAATTCCTAGTGAGGAAAGCTCCAATTGTTAAAAAGAAAAAGAAAAAGAAAAATACCCTATTAAAGAAAATATACATCCAAAACAACCGTTACAATGTGCACATGAACAGTACATATGAATATTACATGTGAATAGTAACCACTACTATGGAAACTAATTCTTAGACTCTTATCATATTGCTTCACTAAAATATACTTGTGACAAAGGGCGCTTACCCTCCATACAAAGGTAAAAAGTTGGAGAGGCTCCATGGGAAGTGGTAACCGCAATGAGCATCAACTGTCTCCAGGACTCTAAGCACCATCCAGAGCCACAAAGTCATCAAATGAGGTCCCGTGATTGCGGGACCAATAATGGTTGCAAAGCCAAGGAATAATATCTCAGCAGGGTGAGCATATTCGGATGTCAATCCAAATGGGGTAGCATATCTGTTCATATAAGAAATAAGTTAGCAAATGCATTTATCCTGTTTAGCAAGAAGATATTGCTCAAAAACATAAGCTGGATGCAGCAGTTAGTCTCACTTACTCGTGATGAACACTGTGCACATGCTTGTACAGCCATTTTGTATGCAATATCCGGTGACCCCAGTAGAAAACAAAATCTTCCAGGATAAAGTAGAATATGATCTGAGTTACAACTACCTTCCTGCAGAACCAAAATCATTATATTAGCTACGCACCTTCATGGATAATTGTACTATGTACTGAGAAAATATAACCTAAAGACATAGATTCTATGTCCAGAAAAAGAAATACAGTCAAGTATAAGTATCTGTATCAACTATTGCATCACTCTGGAAAAAGATTCAGCATATAAAGAACCTGAAAATACCAGGATGGCAATGGAAGACTACTTCGCATGCCCATGTGTCTGAAGATAGGATAGGAGAGTAGCATGACTGGCAGATTGACTCCAAAATGATATAAAATCAGACGAGTAATACATTTCTCTTGAGCCGCAGGGCTGTTATTCTTACTCTGCACGTAATGATCAATCAGCGACAATGTTAACAGGACAAATAAAGGTCCTCCAAAACTTTAGATATTTGAAAAAGCTAACCTATCCAACTACATGTTGGATATTTCAAGGGCAATAAGACGATTGCAACATCAGTTTATCCCACAAATCCTATACCAGGGGAAAAATGTGCAAATGTACTGCAGGTAGAACATGGATTGACGAAGAAAAAAGGCTAAAACCAGTCAACCATTTTTCAGTACTAACTGAGACAAGCTGCCTAATTTTATTTCAACTCAAGTTACCAAGCTATCAGCTGAATCTTAAAGGTTGAATATATGGCCAATATTTTTCCGTTTCTGAAATTGAAACCAACACCTTTCACAATTATAGGATGGTGACAAAAATAAATGTTCTGTCTAGTAGTCATAGACCAGCACTAAGTCAAAAACTCAACAGACCATAAAAATTAAGGGGTACTGCATCATTACTATGGAGACAAAGGAAAACCTGAATCTTGTACTTGCTCAGCCACCCCGCTCGCTCAAGAAATATGAAAGGAAGACCAGATAGGAAGAACACACCCTCATGAAGAAAGAAACTTCCAAGGCATGCCAATTGAAAGTCGCTAAAATGCGTGACCAAATACTGCATTAACAAGAAAACAGAAATCGATGAAGACTTGTACACATATATCGTAGTACTAACATACAATACTAAATCAAACGAAAGAAGGCATTGAAATTAACATCAAAATGAAACCAATACGCAACAATTGAGGATTTACAAAAACGCGAAAAGACAAAACAAAATTGTCAGCATTAGAAAAAATGGAGATCTCAGAATGCTGGGCACTACCAGCACTCTCCAATCAACTAAATAAAACAGGAAAAAAGATGAGCAGCATGATTGCTGATTATTCCATACGGAAGATCTGAGAAAAGAAAAATGCAGGTGCCTGAGCTTAAGTAAAAGAAGCTAGGTTTGCAAAGCTTAAAAACTGGGTCAGGGGAAAATTCCGTAAACAGGATGAGGGATCCAAAGAGAGCTAAAGAAGACCACATGGAACAGTTCAACGAAAGTGAACCGACAAGAAGAAAAAAAATGGCGTAGGGAGAGAAAAGTGTACCAGCCAGCAAGACAGCAAAATGGAAGCCATGAAAAATGAGAGAAGTGAAGTAGTAGTATGTACAGCCTCTCTCTCTCTCTCTCTCTCTCTCTGCTGCACAGGGAGCCAGAAAACAAAGGTGATGTGTTGAGGTGAAGAAGTTGGTGGGACCACCACCACATATGTAGACAGTCTTTGCTTTTCTGTGGGCTTCTTTACTTGAGCTGAATATCGTATAAGGTTATTCATTTTAGCCGAAACTTAGTTAGTTTAAAATTTATAAGATAAGTTTTGTTTTGCACTTTTTTAATGAAGTTTTATTTATTGTTGAGTTGAGATTAAACAAATACATAATTAAGATGTCCACGTCTTAGCTTCCTTCCAATCATAGGATTGAATTGGTTGTCACTGTCAATTAGAATACCGTGATAGAATACAAGGAGAAGTTGACTTTCCGGTGCGGTGCTTGTTTAATTATACTTGCGCGTTACGCATTATATTCCTTGAATATATAAATTGTACATGATATCTATCAAGATTTGAATCCGAATTCGATTTCGTAGGAGCTAGTGAAGCAGATTTTTAAATATCAGTCTTGTCTTTGTGGAGTGATCTTTTCATTTTTCGCCCAACAACTTGTACATATTCCTTAATCAACTTAATAGTTATGGTATCAAGTATTAGGAATAATGATCACAAACTTTTTGCTCATATTTTGATTTTGTAAATAAATGATTAAAATATTTTGTATTTTATAAGTAGTTAATCAAAATTATTTTTCAATGATTTATAAAATTATCAATTTTAAATCATTTTTACGATAAGAATAAAATTTAGAAACTACAAAAAATACTTGTTCCACCACTTAATGTAGTATAAGTAAGATAAAATTAGATAATTATTAAATAAATTAAATATAAAAGACTGTGACATGTTATTTTGGTAATAGTATTTAGATAAGAATCAATTTCCTTGCAATATCCTTTTTGAAGAGTAAGTAATTGTATTAATAAACGAAACAAGTAATGGAAAGCATACCTATATAGCAAAGGCCATTATGAAAAGTTTTAGATCACCACTATAGCTTAGTTTTACTTTTAGCACATAGTCCAATATGTTTGCCCAACTAGAGGATAGGATATGAAGATTGAATAAATGAAACAGTTATGACCATGGTGTATACAAATAGGCACATTAAGAGGATAAATGATTCAAACTTTTAAGAGAAAAGGAGCATAAAACACCCTCTAGGTTATTCATATAAGGTTTCAGTCTATCTTTGGTTTTTAACCTACCTTGAGTAGCTAACCAAAGGATCAAAGAGAGTGAAGGTAGAATGTGAGAACCCCAAATAAGTTTGTATCATTAAAAAAGGGGAGATGAGTCTAGAAGCAGCTTCTTATATAGGGAAGAGGTAACTTTCATGGAATTATCTATTATCTAAGTGATGTAGTCTTTCTTTGATCGGTAATAAGAGTAAGCTGGCCAATTCCTAATTATGGTTCCATTTCATCTTGAAGTATGTGGCCATGTCCACCTGTTGTTTAAAATTAAAGTTTGAACTTTAGCTTCCACTAGGGCAATATTCTTAAGATGTAAGGTGCTATTGCACATAAACAGAGGACCTAATTCATGCCAACGAGCATAGGAAAAAATCGTTATTTTATTGTTACCAATCTTATTGACAATTATAGGCTGAACTAGCTCTCTTGTTCCCAGGATTTGTTGGAAAGTCTAAAAGTAAGCAAATCTATGAAGAATGGTCCAATTGCTTGCTCTTTTCAAGTAGTATATATGTATCTACTTTACCTAAAGGTTTTCCTTTTCATTATATAGTTTCCAAATCCTCTTAACTAAGAGGACTTTACTTATTCTCCTGACAGAAGTGAGTCCCAAACCTCCTAAATGTTTAGGTTGGTAAGTTTGGTTCCACTTCATACTTTATTAGAGGAATTGGGGAAATTTCATATGGAATCCTTAACCGACTTATCAATGGTCTTTATAACTCGCTTGGAAATAGCAATGTGAGAGCACCATTAGTTGTCTAAGTTGCAAAGAATGACAGTAGCTAATTGGAGTCTACCTCCATAAGAAAGATATCTATTATATCAAGCTTACATTCTTTTTTTAATAGAGTTGATTAAGGGGGAACAACATTCTACACTTAATCACTTAGCAGATATATGAATTCCTAGATACTTGAAAGAGGGATCAACAATGTTCAAACCTAGAGAGGTTATACGACTAATGTTATTAACAATATAACTAAAAGAAACAATAAGAGAATTTCTGTTAGAATTGAAAGTAATGCCAAAAGTAGCTTTAAATTCCTCTAAGGAGTCTATAAGAGTCGAGATAGATGACTAATCAACACCACATAGCATTAACAGGTCTTTTGCAAAAAAGAGCTAAAAAATTTAGAGCTTACCACATATATAATGATTCTTGAAATCTAGTTTACTTTTGATGTGCAAAGTTATTATCCTTGAGAGAATCTCCATGCAAATGGCGAATATATATGGTGATAAGGGATCACCTTATCTAAGTCCCTTTGAATATCACAATACGTTCTCCATTAACTATGACAGAGTAAGAAGCAGAAGTTATGCATGTTAGAATTATTACATAAACTTGTCCGGATAGCCAATGGCAAAAAAGAGTCTCCTTAAGGAAGTCCTAATGCGCCAAGTCAAAAACTTTGGTAAAATCAAATTTTAAGGCATAACTCCTAGTAGTTTTGTTTGAGTTATAGCCCCTTAATGGCTCCTAAGTTATAAGAATATTAACTTTGATGCATCTTCTACTTATGTTAGCACACTAACTTGGGTTAATAAGAGAGTAACCTTCAGCCTATTTGCAATATTTTGGAGATTAACTTGTAAACCATATTACAACGGTGAATAGGCCTATAGCCATTCAAAGTAGAGGAGTTTAACTTTGTTAAGACCAAACATATTAATATCTTGATGAGTTTAGTAAGCATTCTCCATGAGTTGAAGAACACTTATATTATGTTGATAATCAAAGTAGCTGCTTAAAATATATTGATAATATATTTGACAATATCTTGATAATATTATGATAATAACTCACTTACTACTTATCCCTTATTCTTAATATTTGATTCTAAATTATAGCCAATGAATAAATGTCCTTGATTATTTAGAATTCATTCCATTTTTTTGTTGCTAATTTTATCCATTATCATTATCCAAACAATTAAAAGTTAGGGAATAAAGACCATATTCTCATTATTACTTCTTTATTAATAGTTATTAAACAAGACATATGAGTTTAACTTGTCTCACTCCCTTAGTAGTAAGGTCTAAATGTTGGTAATATTAAAGACATTTCATAATTAGCTTTTAGAGAGAGAAGCTCTCGCTTCTCCTTTGCCCACCAACTTTGAATTGCATGACTTGCATATAAATCTTCCCTTAGCTTCAATCTTCATTCCTGTTCGCTTTCCCCTACTTATGTTTTGGACTTCATCCTTCTGCATCTTTCCTTTTAATCTTTCTATCTCTTAGTCTCAACTCTCTTTTTATTTTCCCATCATTTATAACTTCTCTTTCTTCTATTTTTACCTATTTTGAAAACATATTAGGAGACATATATCACTTCCTGCCCCTTTCTACCACTATCCCACCCAAAATTCAACTCCAAACCAAACTATATCTTCCTCTCTAGTTCTTATATAAAGTCCAGCTAACGACAGTAAATGAAGGTGCTACTTAGGACGCAACTCAAGGGGAGTTTGTTCTTTTTACTTTACATTTTTGCAACTGTTGTTTTTGTTGAATGCTTCATCTCTTACATTTAATGTTACATCGGGGACAACGTAAGCTTTAAATGTGGGGTTGGAGAACTTATTTCTTATGTGTGTTTTTAAGTTCTTTTTACATGTGTTTTATTGTAAAAAAATCTCTCCTTTTCTATTACTTTTAGGATTATGTAGTTATAATTAGAGAGTAGAATTACCAAAACATTTAATGGCAACTTAGGCATGTATTTTTACTCTTGTGATTGGTCAATTTACATTTCCTTTAGAAGAGTAGTAACTAGGGAGTAGGCATAAGCCAGTGAGATTTTGAGCCTAAGCTAACACATCTATATCAATCTCACTATCTTTTGCTCATTGTGGCCTTCATGACACGTACATCCTAACTTTACCTTAATTTTCTATTTAAGATCATATTTTATCACACACATAAATATGAAAATGATATAGGCATTCTTTGTTTTGTTAGTTATATTAGTCAAATAGCCTATCGAATGACATATTTATTCTATTGTTAAGCCACTTGAGCTTTACTAGCCTTTTCTTTTTATGTTAACCATATTATAGGCCTTGAACTTAACAAAATATCTTACTTAAGTATTAAAGCTAGTAGAACATTTATGATTGTTGATGTTTGTAGATGTACAAGAGAAAAAGTGTGGGGGTGTTAATATATGTGAGTTGGTTATAGTTGATGGAATTTGATTTTTATTTCTTATCAATGAGTTCCATTGTTGATGTAGTTCCTTTCAATATTTGTCTTTGTTTTTGTCTTTATTTAAAAAGATAAAAGAAAAGAAAAAGAGAATAAGAGGAAAGAAGTTATCTAGGAGGAAAGTAATTGGTTTTATAATCTATCCTCGTAAATTTGTATGAAATGGGTGACTTGATTGTGAAGTTAATGAGGGAGAAGTTTTTATTAAGAATCACTCCTTATGGTCATAATTAATTGTTCATTATTATTATTATAGGTGATTTCTTTTAGTTCTTTTTACCTCATATTGTTTGTAGTCTGAAGGCTTGAATCTAATTTGTGGAGCAAAGTTTTTACATTAGACTTGATTAGATGTTAATTTTGCACTCGATACTAATTGAGTGTCTTTCCTAATTTAACAGTTTTAATGTCTTTGAACCATATAACCCAAATATTTCTCATCTTAACCTTTAAGCTAATTACAACCTTCAAAAGTCCTTTGATTCACGTTATGCATGTGATTTTTTAGTGGTGGAGAACTGAAAAGATATGCAACATTTTTACCAATGTTTTAAAAATTAGATCAGATATCGAACCAATCAAATGAAAGGTTTAAGGTTTAAAGGTTCAATCGGTATTAAACCGCTATAAAATCGATATATAATAAATAAGAAGTATAAATTTTGAATTAATAAAAATTTCAGTTTGGTTTAATTTATTTTAAATAATAATAACTTTTATCATTAAAAGTGAATCCATTTATTAATTAATGAATTGATTTTAATATTTGCCTTTTTTTAATAGATATATCCTGAACATATGTAAATATTATTTTTTTAAAGAAGTAAATAATTTCATTATAATTTAATATTCCTAAAGGTCTTAATTTGGTATATAAAATTTAAAATGTGTCTATAACTCATGTGTTAAAATTATATATATATTAACCATTAATTTTTTCAACTATTAGTTTCACATCTCTTTGAAAATAAATCAGTAGTCAAATTCCTACTACCATTAGCAAATCTTAGCAAATACTATAAGATGTATAAAGTTGTTTTGATATTGTATGCTCGAATTTCAAGAACAACTTCAATGTTTTGTTACTGTATATTAACTTTCAAGAATAACTTCCAAGAACAATTGTCGACAGCTTTTATCTTTTTCTCTCTGCTCCTTGATTTTTTTATAACTATTTTCACCCTTTTGCTTCATCTCTCAAATCTTCCCCCTCAATCTCTCAATCTCTATCATTATCGTATACATGGCCTAGATTAAGATCTCACCCTTTGTCTTGAGTATACTAATATTATGTTGTTCTCACTTCCTTATGAGTTGTACAAAATGACGCATATCTATCACCTTTAACATTGTCTTTAGTTGCCAATGGGTGGTGTTGGACTCAGTTTTCAAAGCCCAACATTCAGAGTCATAAAATGTGAGCATTTCATCCAATAGGGTTATTTCAATGAACCCTCATTAGCCATCATCCCGCAAGGGTGACATGCGCACACCAATTAAACATAAAAAATAAACCCAATTCTCCTATTCAGAACAGATTTTGGGAAACATCAAATTGGAATTTCAATTTGACTTCTCTAAAAATGTTCCCCATTATCTTATCTTTCTAATGACACAAAAAACTTTCAATTTGGCTCAGAAATCTGAAGGTTATACCTCAAACATATTTGGACTGTTATTGTGCTGAAACAGTACACTATACTTAACTTCCATATAGAAATTGAAAATATTAAAGACTGAATTAGAATTCAATTTCTCAAATAATTTGTAGCTCTATATCTCTAGTTTACTTAGAAACAAGAATAAACTCATTTGGAACTCTACAGGTCAAGATATCATCAAAATACCAAAGTATATTTAGTGAAATATCCAATTCTTACTCTTTGGACCTGTTTTGGTACAAAAGGCATAACTTTCACTAGAGATGTCAGATTGTGGTCGTTTTAGGGCGGTACCAAAGAGGACTTTGAGACTTACAACTTTTATGAAGACCTTTAAGAGAGATTTTGCCATTAAAATGGATCAGATGAAGTTATCAAGTCTGAATGGATCAGACAAAGTTATCAAATCTAGATGGATCAGTAAAAGGGAATAGACAAATGGGTCAGATAAAATGATTCAAATGAAGTGATTCATTTAAGATTGAATCAACAATTTTAGATGGATCAGACAAAGTGATTCATCTACACAAGACGATGAAATTGAAGAATGTACTTAGAAAAAAGATTTCATCTAAATAGGACGAAGCAATTGAAGGATACACTCAGACAAAGGATTTCGTCTAAGCAAGACGATGCAATTGAGGAATATACTCAGACAAAGGATTTCGTCTAAGCAAGACGGTGTGATTAAAGGATATACTCAGACAAAGGATTTCATTTAAGCAAGACGATGCAATTGAGGAATATACTTAGACAAAGGATTTCGACTAAGCAAGACGATGCAATTAAGGAATATACTCAGACAAAGGATTTTGTCTAAGCAAGACGATGCAATTGACGGATATACTCAGACAAAGGATTTCGTCTAAGCAAAACGATACAATTGAGGAATATACTCAAACAAAGAGATTCAGCCTAAGCTGAATCAAACGAAGGGATTCAGCCTAAGTTGAATTAAATGAAGGAATTTAGACAAAGGGATTCAGCCCAAGCTGAATCAGACGAAGGAATTCAAACAAAGGCATTCAACCTAAGCTGAATCAGACGAAGGAATTTTACAGGGTTTTCCTCACGTCACCAAAAGTTCTAAATCATAACTTCAAATGATCACAACTTTCTACTTTGATGTCCAAAAATTTCATACTATATATTGTGGGAAAGCTAGAAAGATAATCTACAAATTTCAAGAAGGAAAATTGTCTAACTCAGTCTATATCAATCCAAAATTTCCCCTGAAATCCGAATACTAATTTGACCCTTATGAAAAACTTGAAATTTCCATGTACAACATGGAAAGTCATGAGCATAACCATTCAATTACCAACTTTAATTCAGTAGCTCTTTAATCTCTACTCATTAGATTCATCCCTTATAAATAATTCTCATCATTCACTAAAATCCTATCTTTCTTTTTCCATAACATCTCGCTTATATATATATCTATATATCTATATATATATATATATCAACAATTAATGATCAAAATTATCATCTCAAGTTGATAGCTTTTTTAAGTATACCTAATTTTAGCTCAACATCATCCATACACAATTCATATTTCATTAACATCATAAAATAAGAGTTTACAAAGCTTTAATGGCATCTCATGTCATAATACACCATAATCCAAAAATACATAAGATATTTGAAATGCGACTAAAGTCTTGTGTCCTTATAAACTAACACAAAACATAATAGGATGCAACTTTGTAGTGGTGCCTCGACTCTTGATCACTCGATCTCTTTCTCATCACCTGAAGATGAAAAGGAATGGGGGTGAGCTTAAAAGCTCGTGGGTAACAAGTTTATAATGGAGAATAAACAAAATCATTGAAATATTCATTTGTCATAGAAAATCGATACTGAATTCATAAAATGCATAGTTCTCAACCAAATTCACAATTGTATCACAAAACTCATAATTAAAACATCATCACATAAACATAGCATGTACATTTAACCAGCAAAGAATAACACTCAATTATGCACCATTCTTAACAATTCTAAGACGTAATGCATAAACAAATGGATCGAGAGTTCAGTGGAACAAAATGGAGAAACCGAAGTTTACACCGTGAACCAAACGAGTCTGAATTTTCAGGATCTCGTAGCCTCAAGCGGGCAGCCGGGAGAAGGCTATAGGTCAACATATACGTGACTAACGAAACGAGTTCCTCTCTTGCCCAATCACAAACAAATATTCATGCTCAATTCATTTCCATGCATTTGCATATTCTCATACTTTCATGCTTTTTCTTCTTTTCATTTATACAAAATGCTATGACATTTTTTAAAGGCATATATAAAATGTTTCAATGCATTTCATTCTTCATTTCGAAATTCATTAACAAAGTTCATATACCAAACATATAAAGATTTCTCAAATAATACAAATAGCAATCGTGCAACATTTATAAAACAATTGAAATCATTTAATTCTCTTGCTTTTGAAAACTTAGTCATGGCTCATTACTCAATTTTAAATATATAACCTACCTTGAATTTCCTTACTTAATAAACTTGCTCAAAGATATCTCCCCTTTTACTCCTCTTGCCTCTCTTGATTCCCTTAACATTGACAAAATTCTCAATTCGATAGGAATTCCAATTTGAGGACCCAAAGAAACATATATATAAAATTGATCCTAGAAAGCTTAAACGCATGAAATTCTTAAGCTTCAAGAACTAAAACCTTTCCAAAAATCCAAAAGATTAAGAATGATCTTACTTTGAGCCTTCACCAAATGAAGAGTTTCTTGGCTCTAATGAAAGATCTTCCCTTCCTCTACCTTTTTTCTCTTTCTTGAACAACCTCAAAATCCCTCTTGAAAACTAAGAAATGATGAAACCCTAGCTTTTCCCTCCTTCCTTTCTCTCAAAACTGAAACCTCACCTTCTTCTCTTTTATTTTCATTTTTCACTCTTCTCTCCCTTTAATTCACGTTTTTCTCCTCTTAATAAGCAAGACAACATATTTTTTTCCTATAATACCCTTAATGAGTGTGCAAAGTCCTTTTTACCCTTCCTTTGTGCCTTATGTCTCTTCCTCCATAAGTGAACTACCAAAAACGCCCTTCATACAATTCACTCTTACTAATTTAATTCAACCAACCTATATAATAAAATCCTACTAACATTTACGTAGTAATTAACTCCAAAAAATAGTCTATCAAGACGTCAAAATTTGTTTAAGTCATGCTTAACTCAAAAAATATAATAAAAAAATGTTGGGGGTTAACATTTCTCCCCCTCTTAACAAATTTCGTCCTCGAAATTCTTATCTGACTGATCAATCACTTAGATAATTTCTTTCAAATGACCATAGTCGATAGACTTACTAGATCTTTCTATTACTTATTTAGTCATTCACTTCCTTAACTGGTTCCTTAAGATATTTATATATATCTCTGATTTCTCACAATTTTCCATTTCCTACGTCGATAACACCAATATCAGATCATATCGATATTTCTTAGCATCCTCACATATAACACATTTTGAATGTGAGACATCTTTGTTAGTAATACTAACTCATAAGTCAATGGTCCGGTTCTTAATAACTTCATGTGGACTAATACAATTCGAGCTTAGTTTCGTCTTTTTCCTAACTTGATCACACCTTTATCTCTATTTAAGCATAACATGCCAAGGTGATACTCTTAGAAGTATTTCACCTTTCGCTTGATATTTCACATCTCTTTGGTGTCAATACACTCAACTCTTATGTCCATCTCACAATATTCCATAACTTCGATGTTGATCCACTTAACTCATTTATCATTCTTGAATCACTTAACTGCTATTATAGATTCATTTCCCTCGTCAACAATATCTCGAATCTATTCTAGCCTTCAACCATTTTTAGGCCTTATTCATCCAAATAAAGAGGTTGATCACTTTTTTTGTCGTATAACGCCTCACGGTATTTAACGTTATCACTTTGATAATGATTGTGATGCTTAAAGTCAATCAAAGCTGTACATTGATCTCATATTCCTATAAACTCCAAAAATATAAGCTTTAAGCACATCTACAACAGTCAAGACTGTTGGCAACTTACAACTGTGGTCATTTGCTACTACCTCCTTAGCCATTAAACACTATCTTGACGTATTCCTACCAGGATGTCTATCATGGGTTGTTATTTCTACTTATCTAACAATCTCTTTGCTCAATCATCTTTATCGGTACACATACTTCTTATTTTAATCACAAAGTATCATTCTTCCTATTTGAACTCAAAATTCATATTCACTTTCAACTTCTTAGTAAGATTCACAATTTCTAAATCCTCAATTTGGGCTTTGTTAATCCTTTCATGTGAACCTGATCTTTAATTCCATAGCAAGTAGTACTTTGATCTACCTAAAATTTAACTCCACATTTTGTACTCCTTTTTGCACTAGATCTAATAACCTCAATATCTGAATTCATGCTTTACTGCTATTGGGGTTTTTGCTTAATGTATCAGACACAACACTAACTTTACTGGGAAATACTCATTTGTACAATCATAATCTTTCAGTACTTCTATCTATTGTCTCAGTCTAGTATTTAATTCTCTCAACTTAATAATTACCTCAAACTTTAATAATCTGTATATTTATATATATCCAAGTTGTTTGTGTACCTATAATGTCTCCAACTTTCAAGCAATCACTATTTTGGCAAGTTTCAATTCATGTATCAAAAAAATTAACCCATGAAGTTTCAATTATCTCCATACGTATGATGTCACTTTATTATGCTACATTGGATTTTATCTTAACCTTTTATACAACATCATTGTATACTATAAAATCTCCAAGTCTAGATGATATAATTTATATCAGTATAATTCCTTAAAATTCTATTTACTTTTCGAATACACTCCAATATCCTCTATGATCATAATCACTAATTGATAAAATTTTCTTGATCACTTTAATCTTCAATACTATAATACTGTCGGGAAATTGTTAACTTTAATAGATATAGCCCAAATATCCTTGTGCCCATGATTGGTTCTTGTAATTCTTTAAGTGTCTGATTCCTCAATGAGGTAGTATTATCTCATGTCATTTTTGGTTTCCCAATTGACTTCTTTTCTTAATTGATTTTCTCAATTCATTCAATTTCCTCTAATTTCACCTTGACTTATTCTAATGTATATTCATTCATACTAGTTTCTCCACATATTTCAATTTATTTTCAATCTTAACTTCCTGTGTTTGTAACACATTCATCAAGTCAAATTTGTATCTCCCGAACATCTTTACACAGAATATAACGTGGACCTATATACTCCTCATATTTGCAATTAACGTCTCCTCAAATTTAAGAATCCACTAACATTGTTGAATACTTTACATCAAACAAAATATATACATTCTTAGTAGCATACTCTACCTCTTATACTTGAGTCTCCACTAGGGATATGACTCTAATATTTACTTTTGATTCATTACATATTCATTTATGATTTTCTTCCTTATTGATCATTCTTAAATTGAATCCTCTAATCAACCTAACCTAATTCAGGGAAAATTCTTCTTTGAAAGAAGATTTCTTGCTACTATCATCTATACTATTTGTGCAATCTTTATCAATCAACTGTTACCATCATCGCATTATCAACCATTCTTAATACCTTCAAAAGACCAAATTTTACTATTCATAATATCTCAATAAGATCAATCTTTTCCATAACTTATGTGATTAGAATGTCCCTTGGCAAAAATGCTTAATGAAGCGTTAAGTAGATTCTTTTACTCTTATGCCTTAGTATATACCAGCAAGATCTTTGCATCTTATCTAGGGATGTATTTATAACAATTCACCAATTAATAACTTGTGCTAAGGATACCTTATCTCATTTAATTCTGACAACACTTCTCCTTTTTCACCAGTCCTCAATCGTGGGGACTATGCTACGATTGTGCTCTCCTTCTTTTTCCTCGAATCCATCACTCATTGTAACATCATCAACAATCACAATCTATTCCCGATTGATCATTATAAGCACTTTTATGTGTTATTCTAGTTCCTCTTAGACTTTAAACTATGGGAACTATGACTAACAAAATATCCAATAAGTCATAGATTGCTTCCTATATCATCTCCACATATATAATACATATGTGCTCAATATTCTCACTTGTTATGGTGATCCCATTATCAGATATGTACTCATAATAACAATTCAACTTAACCTTTTGAACTTCTATATAGCTATCATTCATCTCATCTTCCAATTATCCTTTATTACATCTTACATACGTATATTCGCAATCCACTTAAAATTATAGATGTCTAATCATCATGAAATTCTGATCTCAATTCCACTAATACCTTCTTATGGTGGATCATAACTCTTGTCATATTAATCAAAGAACCATTTCAGTTCTAAGTTCATTCTCATAAGATCATAATAAATTTTTGTTTCATCCAACTTTACTTATACACTTTAAATCTTGTCATTTGTACTTGTCTCCCTATTTTTCTCAAACAATCTATGACAATATATTCACATCTTTATCACATTTGGGGATATAACACCACAGTACAATATTGGTGTCATATTCAATAATGCATCCACCAATACAAATACGTTGAATCATTATGTCATACTTACCCATATACTATTTCTCATTTCTAATTCCCTACAACTTTCAATTTTCTCAAATTCTAAGAAGGCATTATTCTTCTCACTAATTCTATTAGCTCGAACTCTTAATAAATTCCCCTGTGTGTGACTTATACATGTGCGACTTGAACTAGGGATCAGTCATTGTGACATGCTAGGACATGTCAAAAATGCATGTAACTTGATACATATTTCCAAAAATGCCCATGTAAGATACTAAACCTAGGCTCTGATACCACAGCTGTTAGACCCCATTTCCAGATCCCAACATTCAGAGTCATAAAATGTGAGCATATCATCCTATAGGATTATTTCAATAAATCCTCATTAGCCATCATCTTGCAAAGGTGGCGTGCTAACACCAATCAAACATTAAAAAACAAACTCATTTCTCCTATTCAGAACAGATTTTGGGAAACTTCAAATAGGAATTTCAATTTGACTTCTTCTATAAAAATGTTTTCCATTATCTTATCTTTCTAATGACACCAAAAATGTTCAATTTGGTTCAAAAATCTGAAGGTTATACCTAACACATTTTTGGACTATTATTGTACTGAAACAATACACTATACTCTATTTCCATACCGAAATTGAAAGTCTTAGAGACTAAATTAGAATCCGATTTCTTAGATAATTTATAGCTCTATGTCTCTAGTTTATATAGAAATAAGAATCAACTCATTTGAAGCTCTATAGATCAAGATATCATCAAAATACCAACATATATTCAGGGCAATATCCAATTCTTACTACTCAGACCTGTTTTGGTACAACAAGTATAAGTTTCACTAGAGATGCTAGATTGTGGTCTTTTTAGGGCAGTTTCGAAGAGGACTTCGAGGCCTAAAACTTTCATAAAGACTTTGAAGAGAGATTTTGCCATTCGGATGGATCAGATGAAGTTATCACGTCTAAATGGATCAGACGAAGTTATCAAGTCTGGATAGATCAGTAAAAGGAAGCAGACGAATAGGTCAGACAAAATGATTCAGACGAAGTGATTCATATAAGACTGAATCAATAGTCTTAGATGAATTAGGCAAAGTGATTCATCTATACAAGACAATGAAATTGAAGAATGTACTCAGACAAAGGATTTCGTCTAAGCAAGACGATGCAATTGAAGGATATACTCAGACAAAGGATTTCGTCTAAGCAAGACGATGCAATTGAGGAATATACTTAGACAAAGGATTTCGTTTAAGCAAGACGATGCAATTGAAGGATATACTCAAATAAAGGATTCCGTCTAAGCAAGACGATGCAATTGAGGAATATACTCAGACAAAGTATTTTATCTAAGCAAGACAATGCAATTGAGGAATACACTCGGACAAAAGATTTCATCTACGCAAGACAATACAATTGAAGGATATACTCAGACAAAGGATTTTATCTAAGCAAGACGATGCAATTGAGGAATATACTCAGACAAAGGGATTCAGCCTAAGCTGAATCAGATGAAGGAATTCAAACAAAGGGATTTAGCCTAAGCTGAATCAGACAAGGAATTCAAATAAAGGGATTCAGCCTAAGCTGAATCAGACGAAGGAATTCTACAAAGTCTTCCTGACATCACCAAAAGTTCTAAATCACTAACTTCAAATGATCATAACTTTCTACTCCGATGTCCAAAATTTTCATACTATATACCGTTGGAAAGCTAGAAAGATAATCTACAAATTTCAATAAGGAAAAATTGTCTAACTCAGCGTATATCAATCATGAACATAACCATTCAACTACCAACTTTACTTCATTAGCTCTCTAATCTCTACTCATTAGATTCATCCCTTATAACTAATTCTCATCGTTCACTAAAATCCTATCTTTCTTTTTCCATAACATCTCGCTTATATATATATATGTATATACATATATATATATGTATATACATATATATATATATATATATATATACATATCAACAATTCATGATCAAAATTCATCATCT
The DNA here is from genome assembly GCA_025504915.1 of Erythroxylum reticulatum. Lineage (NCBI taxonomy): Eukaryota > Viridiplantae > Streptophyta > Magnoliopsida > Malpighiales > Erythroxylaceae > Erythroxylum > Erythroxylum reticulatum. The sequence continues at coordinate 17,698,976 of JANSVA010000216.1, forward strand.
CAAGTTGATGTCTTCTTTAAGTATACCTAATTTTAACTCAACATCATCCATCCACAATTTATATTTCATTAACACCATAAAATAAGAGTTTACAAAGCTTTAATGGCATCTCATGCCACAATAAACCATAATCAAAAAATGCATAAGATACTTGAAATGCGACTAAAGCTTTGTGGAAAGCTCGTGGGTAACAAATTTATAATGTAGAATAAGCAAAATCATTGAAATATTCATTTGTCGTAAAAAATTTATACTGAATTCATAAAACGCATAGTTCTAAACCAAATTCACAATTCTAGCACAAAACTCATAATTAAAACATCATCACAGAAACATAGCATAGACATTTAACTATCAAAGAATAACACTCAATTATGCAGCATTCTTAATAATTCTAAGATGCAATGCACAAACAAATGGCTTGAGAGTTCCGTGGAACAAAACAGAGAAACCAAAGTTTACATCGTGAACAAAACAAGTTCGATTTCTCAGGATCTCATGGCCTCAAGCGGGCAGCCGGGAGAGGGCTATAGGTCAATGTGCACTTGACTAACGAAACGGGTTCCTCTCTTGCCTAATCACAAACAAATATTCAAGCTCAATTCATTTCCATGCATTTTCATATTCTCATACTTCCATGCTTTTTCTTTTTTTCGTTTATACAAAATGCCATGGCATTTTTTTAAGGCATACATAAAATGTTTCAAGCCATTTCCTTCTTCATTTTGAAAATCATATACAAAATTCATATACCAAACATATAAAGATTTCTCAAATCATTCAAATAGCAATCATACAACATTTATAAAAACAATTGAAATTATTTAATTATCTTGCTTTTGAAAACTTAGTCATGGCTTATTACTCAATTATAAACATGTAACCTACCTTGAATTTTCTTGCTTAATAAACTTGCTCAAAGATACCTCCCCTCTTACTCCTCTTGTCTCTCTTGAATCCCTTAACATTGACAAAATTCTCAATTCAATAGGAATTCCAATTTGAGGACCCAAAGAAACATATACATAAAATTGATCCTAGAAAGCTTAAACCCAGGAAATTCTTAAGCTTCAAGAACTAAAACCTTTCCCAAAATCCAAAAGATTAAGAATGAGCTTATCTTGAGTCTTCACCAAATGAAGAGTTTCTTGGCTTTAATGAAAGCTCTTCTCTTCCTCTACCTTTTTCTCTTCTTGAATAACCTCAAAATCTCTCTTGAAAACTAAGAAATGATGAAACCCTAGCTTTTTCCTCCTTCCTTTCTCTCAAAACCGAAACCTCTCCTTCTTCTCTTTTATTTTTGTTTTTCACTCCTATCCCTTTAATTCACATTTTTCTCTTTTTAACAAGCAAGACAACATATTCTTTTTCCTATAATACCCTTAATGAGTATGCAAAGTCCCTTTTTACCCTTCCTTTATGCCTTATATCTCTTCCTCCTTAAGTGAACTACCAAAGATGCCCTTCATACAATGCACTCTTACTAATTTAATTCAAGAAACCAATATAATAAAATCCTACTAACTTTTCATAGTAATTAACTCCAAAAATTAGTCTATCAAGACCTCAAAATTTGTTTAAGTCATGCTTACCTCACTAAAAATATAATAAAAAATTTTGGGGGCCAACAGGTGGTCTGTGCTTTGCTTCATTATATGATTACTCCCAACCTAGATGCCTTATTGTATGATTGAAAGTTCTTTTATTTTGATTTTGGGGGTTTGAGTTGGAGATAATATGTACATATATAGAGGAAAGTAAAAGAAGAACTTGATGCCTTTTGTGATGTGTGAATGGGTGGCTCTCTTTCTCTCTCTTTTTCTTATTTTTCTCTTTCATCATACATCAAAGTAAATGGTTCTTCTTTCCCTTGATAAGGTTTGTTCAACTTCAAATTCTTGCTTTTGTTCATCTAGCTTTGATTATGTTTGCCTTTATTTATCTAAAACATGGTTTTTCATTTTCATTTGCATCAAATCCTCTACATTCAAAATTTCAAACTCTAGACAATATGGCTAGTCTGAGCATTCTCTCCTTCTTCTTTTTAGTAAGACGATTCATGGTTCAAAAATTGGTCAGTTTATTATTTAACTGATATGCTTTTGTTAACAGCGGTCAAAAGCAAAAATCGAACCGAAAACTAGTCTAATTCATGTTTAACCTAGTTAAATCGGCTAGTTCGATCTAATTTTTACATCATTGATTTTTACTTATGAAATGTGTTTGAGTGAACCTATAGATTGATCTTATTTTTAAACATAATTAGTCAAAATCTACCATTAGATTGCTTAGTTTTTAAATAATTATTTATGAGTAAAAACATTGAATGTTTAATTCTTGTATGGGTTTTGAAAGTTATTCCTCTTTTCTTAAAACTATCTATTCTTAACAAATATGGTTAAAGAGGAAGTGCTTTAATTTTAATTTTGATCTTTAGATTTTCCCGAGGATGATAAAATCTAAGTGTGGGGGAACTTGATAATTGCTTGATCGATTATATATTTATTCCTTAATCCTTAGTGATTAATTTTATGTTGCACCTATGATACTTATTTTGGTTCAGGTACAAGTTCGAGGAACAAGAACTAAAATGAGCTAAATTCAGATCCTTGGTGTCGTTCAATTGATGTTTGATCTTATGTTCTTCGTAGAGTAAAAAGTAGATGAATTAGGGTAAAGATGAGACAAAGAATGGAAGTATCAGAGTCATCATGACTTACACGACCGTATAACTCACTGGAAACATATACAAACTTGAAGAAGTTATTTCAACCATCCTTGTGACCTACCCTATCTGTGTAAAGACTTACCTGGCTATGTAAGTAAGTTACACGGTCATGTATCTTGGTGTTGTATCCAACTATGAACATGTAACTATGTAATTTCTTACAAATTGACATACACGATCACCTACGCGTTTGTGTACTTGACTATGTATAATCACACAACCTTAATTTTGTAGTACAAAAGGGCAATTAAAATTATATGTATGCCAAGCCTTGGATTAATGGGTTTTGAAGTTGGTGCCTCACTTTTGGTTATGTTATAAGCTTTCCAAACACGTCGAAAACAAATGGAACCAATAGAAGTATCTCCTTTGAACTTGCTTTTGATCTAACCATTACTAAAGTTATGAGTATGACATCTTATATGAAATTTTGGCTAACTTAGCTCAGTATCTCATCTCCTCCCCATTTAATCGAGCATTTGTCCTTACTATCATCCTTAAAATCTATCAAGTACTTGAAATAGTAAAATATATCATATTTTCCTTAAATTTATAGCACCTTCCACTAGCTGCTTGCATTCCCTCTCCTATTAAAACTTTGTCTATAGAGACTACGTTGATTCCAATAACGTAATTTGATGTTACAACACACTTGCACAATCTGCTTCATAAAGTATAAGCTGCATGCCATCTACCTCGTGCTGACCAAAATATGAGCTTGCATTTCCAATAAACAAAAAATAAACAAAGCTTACGAATAATCAAACTACAAGGGTAGAAGATAGTTAGGTGTAGAAAGTATCATAGCACCTCCGATGGATGTTTAAAAGTCAATTAGTAGACATAGTTTGCCCTATAGAAGCTGATGGAAAAGCTTAATTGCATTCAGAGATGATTCCAGTGTTTATAATATAGCTTAGAGAGAGTTAAACTTAAAGCTATTCTTAAGAAGATAAGTACAACAACTATATAATAGAAACTTTCTAGAGCTATTCTTAAGGAGATTGGTACAACATCTTTAGTTAATGATTATTTGTATATTTTACATGCCCCTACAAGATGGACGACCGAAGTGTGAGTCCAATCTTGGACATTATTGTATTAAAAAGTGGTCGAGATAGGGGCTTGGTCAGAGCATCTGTAAGCTGGTCACCATTAGGGACATAAGTGACACGAAGAGACCCATATTGAACTTGTTCACTAACAAAGTGGAAAGCAAGAGCGAGATGCTTAATACAAGAGTGAAAAACAAGATTTGCACTAAGATGGGTAGCTCCTAGATTGTCACAGTAGATGACTAGAGTATGAGAGAACATGACACCCATCTCACCGAGCAAATTACGGAGCTATAGTAATTTAGTCGCTGTGGAAGCTACTACTTTGTACTCAGCTTCCATAGATGATTGAGCTAAGAATCTTTGCTTTTTCAAGCTGCATGTTATCAACGTGCAACTAAGGAACACACCTTAACCCATTATGGAGGTGTAATCATCCTTGTTACCTGCCCAATCTGCATCTGAGAAGGTATGAAGTGTGAGCGGGGAGTGACGAAAAATGGTAATACCTTTGTCCAAAGTCCTAGCTAGATAACGGAGTAGATGCTTTAGAGCAATCCAATAGGGAGTTTGTAGTTTATGCATGAATTAAGAGAGCTTATTCACCTCAAACATAACGCCAGGCCGAGTGAGAGTCAAGTATTGGAGACTACCTACAGCTACTCGGTAATTTGTAGGATTGTCAATGGGTCACCAGATTGATTAGAGAGTGACGTATTGATAATCATGGGCGTGGGAGACGATTTAGCATGTTGCTTGTGGGTACGCTCCAGCAGGTCAATGATGTATTTCTTTTGGCAGAGAAATAACCCTATGTATTTGGAATGACCTCTACACCTAAAAAGTATGACAAGTTGCCAAGATCTTTAAAAGCGAAATGACTTGGAAGAACAATATCATCAACATAGTTAATAAGAAAACTGGGCGAGGAGTGATGTTGATGGATAAAGAGCAAAGCATCTATGATTGATCTGGTGAAGTTGAACCTAGTAAGGAACGTAGCAAGTTCCGTATACCAGGCTCGAGGAGCCTGTTTAAGCTTATAAATAGCCTTTTTAAGTTTACAGACATAGGTCGGGAGCACCGCATCTGGAAAACCTGGTGGTTGAGCCATGAACACTTCATCATGTAAGGTGCCATTGAGAAAAGCATTGTTGATGTCAAGTTGGCGAAGATGCCACCCATTGGTCACGGCAAGACTTAAAAGAGTTCGAATGGTAGCGGGTTTGATCATCGGGTTAAAGGTGTCATGATAATCAATCCCGGGGCATTGTTAAAAACCTTTAGCAACTAAATGAGCCCGATAGCACTCAACACTCCCATTTGGGTTATATTTGATCCGAATAACAATATTATCACCTGAATCAGAGGGAACTAAATCCCATATGCTAAGTTTTGTCAAAGCTTGTATTTCATCAATCATTGCTTATCTCCATAAGGGATCTTTTAGTGCTTGGGCAACATTAGTGGGTTCAGTAGGCTTAGATTGAGTGGTTGTGGGATTGACATATTTGGGATTGGACTTGAGAATATTATTTTTGGAGCAAGTTATGATAACATGAGAGATAGGGGTTGCACTGTGGGCTGGGGAAGAGGATCAGTGGGAGTAGGTGAGGGAAGGGAAGGTAAGTCATCTATAAGGGATTGGGAGTAGGAAGGAGGGGAGGAACTAGAAGCTGATGGCGTCAGCGAGTATAATTCGACATTACCCACTGGTTCAAGAGATGAAGAAGAGGAATGTGGAATAATGGGAAGAGAGACGGGACACTAACTATTCGAGTTGGGGTAGGTTGAAGCTGGTAGAGTGGAGGTGAGAGAAGCATATGGAAATTGAGTTTCCACAAACCAAACATAACGAGAAGTGTAGATTTTGTTAGTGGTGGGATCAAGACAATAATAAGCACTTTAACTGGCTGAGAAACCTACAAATATACATGGAAGAGAACGAGAGTCGAGTTTGTGTTTGGCATAGGGGCGAAGCTATGGGTAGCAAAGACAACTAAAACTCCGAAGCTTGAGGTAATTGGGAGGAGTGGCAAATAGGCAATGAAAAGGTGATTTATGGGAAAGAGTCTAAGTAGGAAGACGATTGATTAAATATGTTGCATTAATGAAGGGGAAGTTGGGCATGTAATAGAAGAGAGAGGCCTATTTCCACGATATGACAATGTCGAGGTTCAACATAGCCATTATGTTCAGAAGTATGGGTAGGGAAGTGAGATGAGAAACACCATTAATAGTTAGGTATGTGGAGAGGGCTTGCTATTCTCCTCCATTATTAGAATAGATGGTTTTAATCGATTTTTCAAAGAATTTTTCAACTAATGCTTTGAACCTCAGGAAGACTTCTTTGGTGTCAGATTTATTTTTTAGAGGATAGAACCAAATATACTTAGTATAATGATCCACAAAAATAGCATAATACTTGAAGCCATCAAAAGAATAGATAGGAGATGTCTATAAGTCAGTGTAAAGAAGTTCAAGAGCGGATTGAGAAACAAAAGTGTTTTGATGAAAAGGGAGATTATGGCTCTTATTATATTGACATGCATTGCAATTAAAGGAGAAATCATTAGTAACATGAAGTTTAAAGGAAGAAAGAAGAGTTTTAAGAATAGGTAATGACGGATGCCTGAGACGATGATGCCACTCAAGAGCATAGGCTTTAATAGTTGAGAAAGCGACGATGGAAGATGACTGCCATTTATAGATCCCATTCCTAGTTAGTCCCCTAAGAAGATGTGCCCCCATAAGACGATCCTTCACAAGAAAAGAATCATATCATAATTCTATAAGAAGATTATTTTCATTACAAAATTGAGAGATAGAAATAAGATTACGATGCATGGTGGGAGCATATAAGATATTAGAAAGAGAAAGAATTGGAAGAAGTATGGAAACGAGTGGAACTAGTGTGAGTAATAGGGAGACCAAAGCCATCACCAATTATAATTTCTTCGGTGCCATCATATGGTTAGTGCAGACAGATATTACAAAAGATCCTGGGTGACATGGTGAGAAGCACCAGAGTCGAGAAGCCATGGAGATGAGGTGGGTTGAGCAGAGGTGGTGGCAACATGAGCTTGAGGTGGGTTGGACTTGTAGGTGGGAGGTGGGGGTGGATGAATGGAGGAATATTTTTCCTCAAAGGTAGGGCATTTTTGGAGAGAGTGGCCTTTGGTGTGACACCATTGACACTTACCAAGAAAAGGGCGAGAACCAGTGAAGGATGATTGAGGGTGGTGATTGGGTAGGGTGGGTGATGAGTTGGCATAGGGTGATCGATGGGAGTGGTGATAGTGGTTGGGATGGGTAGTAGTAGCATGTACTGTGGCAGGAAGGAACCAAGCAAAGGTTGAGATTCGAGTGTGAGTTCACGATTAATTAAGTTTTTGTGAATTTCAGCAAATGAGATCGACGAATCACGAGCATTCACAACATCAATGACTTCTTGATAGGAGGAGTTTAAACTTTTAAGTACTTTGTCTGTGATATCTTTGGGATTAATCGGATTGCCAAGAAGAGCAAGTTGATCAGTACATGCTTTAATAGCATGCACAAATTTTGTGGTGGTTTGAGGGCCCTTTGTGATAGCTTTGACATAGGCTTTGAGTTGCTTGATGTGACCATGAGAAGAGCTAGCCTTATATAGGCAAGGGTGTTCCAAAGGTCCTTTGTGGTAGTAGCAAGTGAGACAAGAGGAACGATGGTTTGGTCCAATGTTCCAATAAGAGTTCCAAATAGAAGACGATCTTGCCGAAGTCATGAGTGATATGCCGGGTTGAAGGTGGAGACATTATCTTGGACAATAGTAGGGGATGGTGCAGAAGAGGAACCATCTAAAAACTTAAACAGACCATAGCCTACTAGCGTGGCCTCAACTTGAAGTTTCCATGAGAGAGAATTGTTTGAGGTGAGCTTGATGCTAGTGGGAAGAGTGACGACAATAAGCAGAGTGGTGGATCTGCAACGTTGGATATAGTGTGCTGGTTTTGAGTGGGCATGATGCTCAACGTAGGAGAGAGAGAGAGAGAGAGAAAAAAAGCTTAATTGTATTCAGAGATAATTACATTATAAATAATACAGCTTAGAGAGAGTTAAACTTAGAGCTATTCTTAAGCAGATAAGTACAACAACTACATAACAGAAACCATCTAAAGATATTCTTAAGGAGATTGCTACAACTTTAGTTAATGATTATCTGTATCCTTTACACGCCCCTCCGGTAATCTACACAATTAAAGTACGATACAACATATCATTTTCTAGACCTTCAATATCGTCTTAGTTTTAATCCGTTGTACCCTCCGTTACACATGCTACGTAAACACAAGATCCTACTCTGCCACAATCTCATATTCAAACCTGTCGGACAACTCCACATTGTTTTCCAAAGGAAAGATTTGCTTAGGTTATAACCATTACCCATATTTGATTCATTAGAGTTAACATTGCGGATTATTCCTGCAACCCACTCTATAGACTATTAGCCGGTGTTGTTACATGCAACAACGAAGCAACTAAACCTCAACCAAACTGCATATGCCCCATGCAGATTGAAGTGAAAATCCTCTTGTAGGCCTCAATGATAGAACCCTCAAACAAGTAACTATTACAGAACTTCAAATATGACCACGGAGATGCAAAATCCGACATGGATTTAAAGACCCAACTAAAGTAAAAATCTTGAAGGTTGAAAACTTCACCAAAGTGTAAAACAAATATCCCTCTAATTTGACCTTGGTGTAGCCCACTCAACTTTAAGTATGAGGTTATCATAACCGTAGCCATTGAGTTTGTTGATCGCTTTCTGAGCATCTTCCTTGTTCACAAAATTAACAAACCCAAAACCTCTGCTCATTCCAGTCTTCTGGTCCATGGCAACATAAACACGACTTACAGGGCCAAAGGGCCGGAAAAGTTCATGCAGGTCAGGTTCACGGGTATCTTCTGATAGGTTGGTGACCCGTACTGAGTTCTCATCATTCCTTCGCCTCATATCCGCTCCAGCACCTCTTTCAGCCCCTGCCCTCATGCCTGGGGGAACATATGCTGTCTTGCCTGTGAGAGATGCAGCAGTAGAAGTCTCTGCTGCAGGAGGCTTATCAACAAAACCTTCAGATGGTGGAGCAAGATCCTTGTATGGGCATCTCGAAGTCCAGTGGTCACCCTTTTTACCACAAGTTCTACAAAGCATAAGGACGGCTCCTCCTTTACCCAGTTGAGCCAAGGAATCTCCACCAACTTTTGCTTCTTCTGGTTTGCTACCTGTATGAAATTCAGCTATCATTCATAAGGAACATTGTAAACAACATAAATACTCAAAATGGAATCTTACTAATCACTTGCATCATACAACTAAGGATGGTTATAGCACATTGATTATCAGAAGTTTCCTGCTGAAAAGGCCCAGAACAAACATGACTGAGGGAAATGAAGACTAAGGTCTATTAGCAGTATCTAGACAAAGAAAAGGAAATTCCACCAACATAGATATAAACTTAATTATTTAAAGAAAAAAATTAAATGCTAATAAAGCAAAAACCCCTATGAGAATACGCAACGTGTAGACATTTCAAGGTCTTGGCACTCTGCAATACTACTTTTTTCAAAACTGGAATCAGATTGTAATATGGGCCACTGCTTCTCACAAGAAGAATAAAACAGATGACAAGGCCTTTTAGCTGGTTTTTGGTTGGACAATCTATGCTATAAGAACTTTAACCAAAAGGCTATGGATAACTGGCCATGGATAGAGCACTCAATTGCTTGGATAAGGGAGATAGTACATTCAAAATCCATGAAGTTCATCTTAAACCAAGATTTTGCTGAAATCTCCCAGATCATAGGCTCCTGAAGAGGGACATCAGTCTACGAACAAAAGGAACTCTTCAATAGATAAGAGAACAAGTCAAGGATTCACCTCAGAAGCAGGGAAAGGAACCACTTCCTACCCTTCAACTTTGATTTATTAATCAAATCAGACATTTATAAGCACCATTTGGAAATCTAAGGTTGGTCTATGGACTGGTCTAAACTAGCAGCTTTGTAGACAGAAATCAGTTGACGTGAACAAGCTAAGTAGAGCAAATCTGATGTACTTGCACGGGTTATTCATTGTAAGGCTTTGCCACTGTTTTCGGAATACAACTATCTACTTTCCAAAAAGAAATGTCTAGACATTCAAAATTAAGTTACTAGAATGGCTTTCTCTGCATTTTAGATAGGAACGTCAATCCATAAAAGATGTTCACCAAACAAAGTAGCATGGTCAAAAACCATAGATACATTACCCCGTGAGATATGGTTACAGAGGAGTATGAAACTCAACAAGAACGAAACTAATAATAAGCTCAAGTTTTGATCTAAACTGAACACTCACGAATATTTCTTAACGCCATATTTCAGTAACTACGCATAAAAGATCTAAAACACTCGTCACGATAGAAACCCTAAAGTCCAAAATATTCCAAACTTAGATCTCCACTGCATCTATTAACAGAATTTCAAGGGTTTCCAGCAATTCCTCAAATGAAAAGAAAATTCTTTATAAGTATCCAACACCCAGCAGGTAAAGAGGTGGGGAAACGGGGGAGATTTCAATCCAAATCTGAAACTATAGATCCAAAAATAAGAATTTGGGACGAATAGACCTGGAGCTCTGGGACGTTCGATGAGGATCTCCTCGGTGGACACCATGGTGAGCCTACTGCCAACGTCTTCGTGCACGGCGTCACCGAACTTCGCCCAGGATCTTCTCTCGACGGCTCTCTTACTGAGGCGTGCATTGGCAAGTTTTCGGATGCGTATTGTGGTGGTGATCTTCACTTTGCTTCCCTCCTCGTTGAACTTGTACTCTATCACTTTCTTTATCCCGTTCTCGTCGGGTCCGATCACTTGCCGGGGAGGTAGGAGAAAGTCGAGATCCTCTCCGTCATCTTCTTCCAATTCTCCCCATCGGAGTTTGGCAGGCGGCTGAGCTGTAACGACCATGGCTCTGCGTATATGGGAGTCTAATTTGGCCTTCTAGGGTTTCTGTGGATGGGACTGTATATATAATTAATTTTGTTATTAATTAGTCGCCAAAGTTTATCTAATGTCAAAGTTTGACAAATGTAGTCATTAGCTTGTATATTATATAGTTCGGTAAATTTAAAATTATGAATTATGAATACTTCTTAAACATTTGGCAATTGATGTACTTTTTGTTGTATTATGCCCTACAACAAATTGATTAGTTATAATTTAGTGACAACATAATTTAAAAACATTCATGTACATATTTAAATATATATGATAAAATCCGTGAGATAATTATATATTACAAATGACATTATAACGAAATTATAATTATGAAATTCAGATTGCGTTTATATATTATCCCTAAATTATTATAGTCACTGTTTTATTAGGACTAAACATTAATATAACATAAAAACTATCATGCATTTTGTTTTCCTTATGAGGATGTAGTTGCTGTCATAAACTAAAGTATGAAAATAATTAAATAAACGTGTGGGTGCTTATTGAAGAATAAATTCACTGAACTAATTCCATAGGAGACATTCATTTGGAACACTACTTGTGTATGTCTATGAAAATTTCATTGTGAGATATATTTTGGGTAATGTAGTATAAAAGTCATCAAGCTAATGAAGCAAAAATAACACTTAATGAGATATCAAGTGCATAAGTTATCATTCATTCAAAATTGGGTATCGTCAACTATGATGAATGTAACAATTATGTCTCACAACTCAATTTAACTCTCACACCATATCATATGAATATAACACAAAGAGTGTTCCAACCAAAACAACATCTATCTCATATGCAATATATTCAAACCACCCATTCATTATAACTTCAGGAGGAGAAACAAGTAAGTAAAACATTTGTATTTCCTTCTTGATACTTTTATTCAAACTCACAATTTTTTTATTATTTTTCTCTTTTTCTTCTTTTTTTTCCAAATATAACGGTGAAAGAAGCTATATCAACATGGGAATTTATAACATGACATTTTAACAAATATAACCAACCCATATATATGCACACCCTAACATTTAGGCTTTTGTAAAATCACAGTCATAAACAATTAACAAATGCTCCACTAGCTTTAAGGCTTGGGTAGGACATTTGGTTAGGTTTACTTAGGCTTTTGTACAATCACAGTCATAAACAATTGACAAATGCTCCACTAGCTTTAAGGTTTGGGTAGGACATTTTGTTAGGTTTAAAAGCATGTAATGTGGTTTATATAAAAGGAAAGACTAATAAACCTCATAGGGGGTTAACAAAGGAAAATTCATATAAATAGGTAGGTTATTTAGCTAATATAGCTCGTAAGCAACAAAGAATGCCTAATCATTTTCATGATAATGCATGTGATAAAAATGTGGTCTTGAATAGAAAACCAAAGTAAAGTCAAGATGTACATGTCAGGTCACACATAATAAAAGATAGTGAGACTGATATGGATGCGTCAGTCTAATACGACTCAAAATTTCACTAGTTCTTTTTGTCTATCAATAATCACCACTCTTCTAAGGATAATGCACATCAACTAATCATAAAAGCAAAAGTGCATGCTAAATTTTCCATGAAATTTTCTAGTCAATTCACACTCTAATTATGACTATATAATCTTAAAAAGTAATAGAAAATAAGAACATTTTTATTTTGTTTGTTTGATTTTGAAAACCGCCTAAAAAGCTATATAAGCAACAATTAAGCTAAAAAACATTCATAAAAACTAAGACCCCCACCCCCACCCCCACACTTAAAACTTACATTATGCCCAATGTAAAATCAAATGCAAGAAATGGAGCATTTAACAAAAATAACAAATGTGAAAATGTAAATAAACAGAAATTGACTTCCCTTAGGTTGCCTCCCAAGTAACACCTTTGTTAATTGTCATTGGCTCAACTCCATATTGCTCTCATTAAGTGATGAAAATTTGATCTCTAGGAATCAAAACTTTGGCCTTTTCCATTTGACCTTCATCTAAACAAAGCTTGAGTCGATGACCACTTACTTGCAACGTCTTCTTTGTTTTTAAACTTTTGATCTCTACTGAACCATAAGGAAGAACATTAGTTATCATAAAAGGATCGACCCAATAAGGATAACATTTATGCGGAAACAATTCATATTTAGTGCAATAAAGAAGCACTTTTTGACCAATGATAAACTTTTTCGTGAGACATTAAAAGCTTTGGTCTTCTCTTTTGTGGAAATTGCTTCTTGTTTATTTGTATGTTTCTACTTACAATCTTCCTGCACTGAAAGGTCAATCACATTAATTGTAAAAACAGAGTGGTCATTATGGGAGTGCTTATTGGTATAAAAATATTGAAATGAGTAACTTCCCCATTGAATTCCATAGTGAGGGTTCATCTATCTTAGTTTGGTTCGCGTTGATAAATGACCTCCTTAGTAAGATAGGTATTGGGATATGGAAAGTTTCATCATTCATATCAACCACATAAAAGTCATTAGGAAATATTAGCTTATTTTCTTGCACAACCACTTCCTCAATAACCCTGTTTGGGTAAGCATTAGAACGATCAATTAATTGTATGGTAACACTAGTTTCTTTTAATGGCCCTAAATTTAATCTAGCATGACATGTTTAATCTTAGTATTACCAATTTTATAAGGAATAGAAAACATGCCTGGGGCCTTACATTTAGGAGGTATTTTTTTTAAAAAAAATATAGAAACAATTTCACTCATTCTAATAATTTTATTACCTTTTAACTTTTGCTTGCTTGTACACAATTCCTTAAGGAATGTCGTATACCTCAGCACTTACTTGATCGCTTCTAATAGTGGAATGTTCAACTCAACTTTCTAAAAGGTCTCCTAGATCTCTTTATTATTTTCCTCCTTATTTAACTTTGCTAAACTGCTAAGAAAAGGTTGAGGATTAGTCTTTTCAACAATTGGCAATTCAACATTTACCTTTGAGCTTGATGGCATATCCCTTTCTTCTTCAAGCTCTGTCTTAATGTCTTCTTCATTAACCATCCTTTGAGTAACTTTTTTAGGGTCCTCAAGCTTCCTATCATTCCTCAAGGTGATTGCACTAACATTCTTCACATTGGTCTTCGGTTGTGATGGTAGTTGTCCTCCACTTTGTGACTCTAAATGGTTGATCCTTAATACCATCTGATCCATTTGGCGTTCCAAGTTTTGGAAGCTTGATTTTACTTCATGCTGAAATTGTAGAATGTTATTAGGAATGGATTTAATCAAATCTTCCAAAGATGTACTTGAATTCGAGGAATGTGGTTTTGGTTGGAATTGCTGCAGTCCTTGTGGCAGATTTGGGAAGTAGTTTTGCTACCTATTCCTCCCTAATTCAAGTTGGGATGATCCCTTCAACCTAGGTTATACATCTGGGAGTATTTGTTGTACTAGTTAGGAAAATTCCCTCCTACAACATTCATATAGTCTATACTTCCCTCTTGTAATGTCGGGCACTCATTAGTTGGATGGCTCATGTTTGCACATATTCCACATGCTTTTACCTGTGCCTGTCTGACTGCAAGTTTTCTAACAAAAGATGTTCGCTTGTTTAAACATTGTTCGATGAATGGAGTATTTACCTTGTTCATATGATGAACATCTTTGCGAGTGCCAAATTATTGAGTGTTAATAGCCATTCTCTCAATCAAAATACGAGCCTTTATAGGAGTCTTTTTACACAATGCTCCACCGCTCGCTGCATCAACCAAACTCCTCTCTATAAGCAACAATCCCTTGTAGAAATACTAAATAAGTAGTTGTTCAGGTATGCTATGATAGGGATATCTAGCGCACAACTTCTTAAAGTGCTTCCAGTACTCATAAAGGGCCTCTTCATTATATTACTTTATGCCACATATTTCCTTCTGAATACTCGTTGTCTTTAATGCTAGAAAATATTTTTCTAAGCATAACTGCTTCATCTCTATCCACATGTTTACACTCCCAGCAGGTAAATCAAACAACCAGTCTTTTGCTACATCTTTAAGTGAGAATGGAAAAGCCCTCAACATGATTTTCTCGTCTGTCACCCCTAACGGTTTCATGCTTAGACAAACCACAACAAAATCTTTTAGATGCTTATGTGCGTCCTCACCTGTAAGGCCATGAAAATTAGGTAGCAAATGTATTAACCCAAACTTAAGTTCAAAGGTAACATACTCAACAAAATTAGGAAATGTAATGCATAAGGGCTTTTGGGTTAAGTCTGGTGCTACTAACTCTTGTAGTGTTCTTGGATTTGTCATTTTTTCTTCAAATTCAAACACTTGTTCTACTCTTGGAGTGGTTCTTACTTCCCATCTTCACCTCCTCAATGTCCTTTTGATCTCCAAATCAAGTTATTTACGTTCTCCACAAGGAGATCTCGTCAAATCTTGTCACTAATATACACCAACACTAACAAACGTTTAAAAATTAAAAAATAAAGAAAAGAAATGATTATAAACAAATATATACACAAAAAACCAACTAAAATAAAAAAGAAAATTAAATCACCACACTCCCTAGCAGCGATGTAAAAATTTGACAAAGTGTCTAGTGCATTTCAAAATTTACCTAAATCTGCACATTAAAAATTTGTAACTGTGGTGAGTCGAGATCATATTGACAAGGATTGTTCGGTTAATTCTCATAATGAAACTTATCAATGTAAAGGAAATAAAAAGGGGGGGGGGGTTGAGTTTGAAGCAATTGAGAAAATAAAGTAAACTTAAACTAACAAGAACAAATTATAGAAAATAGTCAAAAACGATAAAAGTGATGAATATATGTGAAATTCGATTCTCGGATCAATCTTAGCCTACACAAGATTAAACATCTTTCATCGTTATAATGCTTTCACATCTCTCCTATAACCATTGGTTTTAAAATAACAACAAACTCTGTTAATCCCAGTTTTTCCTTAGGTTATGTTTAAGTAAGATATGATTGTTAATTAAATTTAATTACTGAATAACCTAGAATATGCTCTCTAGATTTAATTGGGCAGTCGCATTACGATATGGAAAACAAAATAATCTAAGCAACAGAAACATAAGCTCGGGTCATTTAACCTAGGTTAAGTTATCCCTAATGATTCAAAACCATTACCTACCATAAATGAATCTCAACATAAAAATTACAGATTATATTGATTATTCTAGCAATGAATCCAAATACAATGATTATGAATTGTATTAAGGATTCTAGCAATGGGTTCACAATATAAACAATCTAATGATAATGAGAGTACAATTATGCATACATGAATACCCAAATCAATTAAGCAAAGGATAACCTAAACAATTCCAAGAGAGAGATCCAACATTAAACAAAGATAAGATAAGCTTAACCGTGCATCCTAATAGTCGATTTCACCTTTAAACTGGTATCGAAAATTTAACCTTCCATCTTCTCCATCAAGCACCAAGGAGTAGCTTTTGTTTCCTCGATCCTTGTTGAAAATTGAAGAAAAATGGTGTGAGTGGTGTCTCACACACCTGAGACACCCCTGCATGGGCTCACGCCCATGCAGTTGGTTGCACGGCTATGAGATTGCTCACGACTGAACAACTTCACCAGCTGGCCATGAGCTACTTCCTTGCTTTATTCTTCACTTTCACAATCTATCTTGTCTCTTATTCTTTTAATTATCTTCTTCTTGTTGCTCTATGAATCAATAGAGTATGAACATTGAGAAGATGGCTTAATGAATATGATTTTAGGTCACTTTAGCTCCTTCACTTTCAAAATGTACCTAAAATGAAATATGACTAAAATGAGTATCCTAAGCATTTTAAGGCATTATTCACTAAGTGTAGTAGATTAAATGAATCAACACTAATGATGGTATTGAATTTTTAAATTTATACATGTGATGTATTGGATGTAATAACATTACATTACTACTGACTTTATGTCATATATTCATATGTATTAAATGAAATGTTGAATTAAAATTCTGAAAAGTTTAAAAATTTTAAATCTAAGTATAAATTAAACATTGAGAATGCTGAAGCACTTCAATGAGATAATTATGGTGAGTTTTAAATTAGATTCTCTGGTAAATACCTTTACATCAAAATTCCATAAGAGCATAGATTTATGTAATGAGGAAAGTACAATGTGAGATATTGTATGATGCAATATCATTTTTCCTATAACTATGCTTAGTATGATGACTTATCTTCAATAGTTCCAATTGAATCAATCAACAAGATTTCATATTAGATATAAAACATTAAGTCTTTGAAAGTGTTAAAGTTAATGATTTAGTAATGCAATGCTTAGTTGAAGCATGCATTATTAATATATGCATATTTAACTATAATTATACACCTATATTTGATGTATTTTTTTTTTCATATTTTGTAGTTTTATTGTATTTTTGGTACCTAATTCTCTCGAATTGCATTTATAGGTTATATTTGCCTTTATGGACTAAAAAGAGAATAATTCAGATGAAAACGTGACATAAAATGAAGTTTTAAGGCAATTTAGAGATACACGGCTATGTATGTTGCCAGTGTAAGTCTTATTGCCTGTGTAGAATCGAGAATGCATATGTTTTTTTATTATAAATGGTCTCTTACACGCCCATATAGTAGACCGTGTATGTCCTAAAAATCTTAAGTTTTACTATAAAAGGATGTGGGTGGAGGCAAATAGAAGGGAGCCAAATTAAGTTGTACACTTGAGATGTGAAACATCTAGAGAGGTGACGATTTTGATCCAAAGATAAGAAAAATGCAAAATCAACATCAAAAGAGATCTGATAGAAGGCTACATCAAATCCGAACTTGTAAGAAGATTCAATAAGATAGAAAGAGAGATTTAGAATTATGAACTCTTTGTTTTGTATTAGTTTTTATGCATGCTTATATTTGATTTCATTTTCTATTATGAGTAATTAAACACTTTTTAGTGCCTATGTGTGAAGAACCCTAATTTATGATATAATATGTCTCAATCTTTTATTCAATGCAATTATTTTGGTTGATTTATTATGATTCAGTTATGTGTTTTATGTTTGTTTTAATATATCTGAAATATTAGTGCATGATTTGATTTCATAAAATTAAGATTGAGAAATCCTTTGTATTAATAGATCAACTATAATTGAAAGGAGTTTATTGCAAACCTAGAGATAGGTTGATATAAATCCTTTAAATTATGGTCAAACCTTATAACAGAATTCATCGAGTTTTAACTAGAAAGATTTTTGTAATCAATCAATGGATTAGTTCTTAGTATTCTCGAGGGAGTTATCAACATAAGATAAGAATTTTCACGTTCCAATAATTAATGAAATAATTGCATGATAAAAGGATAATTATTTAATGATTTTTAGGGGGATTCATACTTAGACATTAATCTTTGATATTGATTTTTCTAAGTGATTTCCTTTGTCTTCTATGTTCATGATTTCCTTGGTCTTCTATGTTCATTGTTGTTTCCAATTTTAGTTTATTTTTTTATGTTTGATTTTGTATCAAAAATAATATATATTCAATTTGTAGGATAGATAATAGGAGAAGGGTAATTACTAATACTTACTGTCTTTGTAGGATTGACTCGTACTTGCCTGTGTTAGTTACAACTACGCCATGCACTTGTGGTTAATTTGATATTGATATAAAGAAAAATATCAATTAAGTTTTTGGCATCATTGTCGGGGACAATAATATTAGGAACATCTCAATTTTATTACTTTATCTATTTTTAGTTTATTATGTTTTATTCTTGTTTTTATTTTACATTATTTTCTTTTATTAATTTGCTTGTTTTTCTAGACTAAGACTCTTAGTCAGTTTATAACCTGGAGCACTTCTGAGAGCTTAAAAGATGCAAACCTAAAGATCAAAAGAACAATGCACAGGAATGTTTGAAGGACATAATTATAAGAGTTTGAGCTAGATCGTCAAAAAGAAGACTTAGGTGGTCAAGTAGAAACTGAAGAATCATACAATATGGCTGACTAATTGAAAACCATGTTTGACTACACTAGACTAGACTTGACTGGTGCAGAGTGTAGCATTACGAGACCGACTGTCAATGCTAACAACTTTGAGATAAAGCTGAGCATCATCCAGCTGGTGCAACAATCATTCCAATTGGATGGGGAACAATAGAGTAAGGTGGCAGTAGTTATTAAGAAGCAAATAAAGGCCATGAGATGGTAGATATCCAACATTCGAGGTATAAGCCCAAATGTTTGTATGCATAGGATAAACCTTTAAGAAGGAAGTCGAGTAGTGAGGGAGCATCAATGAAGGATGTATCCTTAAATGAAGGAAGCGGTTAAAAAGAAAATGGTGAAGATTTTATACATATGTATCATATCCCCAATATTTGATAGCTAATGGGTCAACCCGGTATAATACGTATTGAAGAAGGGCAGTATGACCATCATGGAGAGTGAAAGTGGAGAGTTGATCTCCACAAGAATCATTATAGGCTGGAGAGATTGCATGAACTATCGTAAACTCAACAAAGTGACTAAAAAAGATCACTTTCCTCTTACATTCTTAGATCAAATGATGGTTCTATTGCATCATAGCTGGTTACTTAGGATATAATCAGATATTCTTCTATCCAAAGGATGAAAAAAGACCACCTTTATGTGTCTTTAGGTACATTTGCATATAGATGGAAGCCTTTTGGGTTATGCAATGCTCCAGTTACATTTCATAGGTTAATGTTGTCTTTTTTTGCAGATATGGTCGAGGACATTACAAAAGTATTTATGGACGAGTTTTCAATCTTTTGAGACTCTTTTGGGCAATTCTTGACAAATTTAGATAGAGTACTCCAAAGATGTGAAGAATCACATTTAATGCTGAGCTAGGAGAAGTGTAATTTTATGATGCACAAGGGCATAATGTGAGGACATAAAATATCATGCCAAGGGATTGAAGTGGATAGAGCAAAGACGGAGGTCATAGAGAAGCTCCCACCATCCATCAATGTCAAAGGCGTGTGAGCATTCCTAGGTCATGCAAGATTCTACCACCACTTTATCAAGGCATTCTCACAGATAACAAGACCTCTAACAAACCTATTAGTCAAGGAAGAGCTTTTTTGTTTTGACAATAACTATTTATCTATATGTAATCAATTAAAGAAGGCACTAATATCAGCACCAATGCTAACATCACCAAATTGGTCTTTACTATTCAAAGTCATATGTGATGTCAACAAACAAGTTATGGGTTGCATGATAGACTAAAGAAAAGATAAAAAGTTGCATGCAGTATATTATGCAAGCAAGACATTAATGGGACCCCAACTGAACTACACCACCATTAAAAAGGAGTTACTAGCGGTGGTGTATACATGTGACAAGTTTTGGTTGTACCTTTTAGGCTCTAAAGTGATCATTTTTATATATCATTGTTGCGTTCTACTTAACACTATCTAAACGTGCAACTTGCAAGTATATGAGGTTGTTCTAGTATATGGTGGATGCCCTAAAATCATCTCACAAGGAAGTTGCTAACTATAATAACTTGATTAAAAAAAAGAAATTAAAGAATCAAATTTAAGAAGGTATAAAGGTTGTGAAATTATGAAATTTAAATAAAAAGAATTAAGGCACGGAATTGATATAAAACTTCCAAAGATAACCTAGGCTTTACATTTTCATCCAATTTCACACCTAAATTCTTAAACTTCCCATTAACATAATCTTCACCTTTATTCTCTCTTTAATCAAATTAGAAACTATCAATTCAATAGTTCTCACATTCATAAACTAACAATTACTAACCGTTCGAAGTTATGAATTAAGCAATCTTTACAACTTATATTTCTAACTCATTCTTAGGTTAATTGATTGTTTAGTTCCAATATCAAGTTTCATCCTTCGGTTCTTCACACAATCTTTCTTTCCAGTTGCTCTTTGTTTTAGGTTCTTTGGCAACATGGATAACACATCATCCTGGCAATAGTAATAGATGAACATTACTCATTGCACGCCATTGCAATGTTTTTGTTTTATTTGATGGAAAGAGGGATGACATTTAATTTTAGGGAAGAAAGTGCTATAAATTTTGATAGAGGACATTGATTGTGACTAGACGTATTTAGGTTGACCGATCCTACTAGTGGGAGTACAGAGGTTTTATGCAAAGTAATATAAGGCTTTTATTCTTTTATAATTTGGATGGAAGATTAAAATTTCTTGGGGACTTCATAAAAATTTAGTGTGAATTTAAGAAGTTGAGGGAGACTTGCTTGAGTAGACTCTATTAACCAGAAAAAAGTCATAAGTTCAATATCATTGTCAACAACATCCTAAGAGATGAGGACCTTGATGATAAGAAATTAAGTAGATCTAGCATTGTAAGGTAGTCGAGGCTTTTGCTGGAATTATAAGAATTTTTAAGTTGTTTAGCAACCTATTATGTAGAATTAAAGGACATAAAAGGCATAATGGAACTTTGGAAGACCTAACAACTTCTGTAAATTATGAAATTGTTTCAACTGAACAACTTTCAACATTTTTAAGAAAGAAATTGTCAATGGTTTTTCATAAACCTATTATTTATTAAGATTTCATTGCTTTCTAAGTTATAAACCACATAATAAGAGGTAATTGACATGTACTGATCCTTTGTTGGTTTCCATTTAGCAGCTTCTGAAATTTTTTTAGGTTTCTTATCTATCTACATATGCATAACTTTTAACTCATAGTGCTTATATGTTCTTCCTAAGACTCCATCCATATATACATACATTTTATTTCTTTTTAACATTTGTTCTATCCCTCTTAACTCCATCTATTATTAATGTATTGTCCATAACAGATGGAACATGACAAAGTTCCAGTCTTAATATCAAAGCATCATAACCATATTGAGTTTGTGACAACATTTGAAGGAAGTTTTGCACTTCCTATTATGTCACATCACGGTTCTATTTATGCCATTTCCAAACACAAACATGCTTTCTTGAAATCAAAAGAACGAATGAAAGCAACAACAAAACTTTGTAGGTTAATAGTTTATTTACTTAATATCAATGGCAGTGGAAATCATTAATGGTCTAAAAGTCAACAGCCTTGCAGTTATAGATGCTGCACTTTTTTTTTAAAATTAAGTAAATGCATTGAATAGGAGAATTAATAATGTCAAAGTTTCCATAAAGGTAAACAAACTAATA
The DNA here is from genome assembly GCA_025504915.1 of Erythroxylum reticulatum. Classification (NCBI taxonomy): domain Eukaryota; kingdom Viridiplantae; phylum Streptophyta; class Magnoliopsida; order Malpighiales; family Erythroxylaceae; genus Erythroxylum; species Erythroxylum reticulatum. Next base: position 17,720,936 of record JANSVA010000216.1, read on the forward strand.
GACAATATCAAGTAACAAGCAGAAGAGTCTTTGGAAAAAGTAATATCAAAAGTTGAAATTGACTAGCTAGTGTGGTCTATTCCAAGTGCATCCTTTGATAGATTAGTGAGAGAGACATAAACGTGTGAGGATCATACTCCATAGATGAGCTAAAAATTTACATGAAAAACATAGGTGATCCAAAGTTTCAACATTGGCGTTGTTATAAAGAACACATTGTAAGTCTAGTAAAGAGTATTTAATGGAATTCTTGGTGCCAAGTCTTTGACATAATATGAAACAAAGGATGAATAAGTAAGAAGGGCATATCATAGATCCTATATTAGCTTCTGATTTAGATTAGTGATAGGTTGATCATCAATCGAATTCCTACACAATTAGTAGTGAAGTTGCTAGAAGTGCCCATATCACTATCTTAAAGAGTAGTGACAGGGGATTAAGCTGGAAAGTTGGAGAGGAAAAGCTCCATGCCGTGGGCAGTACAAGAAAGCCACGTCTAAGAGGTTTGCCTAATGAAATCTTGCATTCTTCAATTAATAGATATGAAGAACCTTACGGGGAAGAGTTCTCTTTAATTAATGATTGAACTGTCAAAGTGCTATTGATTAAACTAGTAAAAAAGTTCCATATCCATTTCCAATATTATTCTTTATAAAATGAGGAACCGATTCCCTCATCTTCAAGATTTTTGTAAAAGTCTAGGAGAGGCTAAGAGAGGATTTAAAAGTCTAAATGCTCAAGCCTTTTAAAAAATATTTTTGTGTTCATTTAACCTATACATTTTCATATGTAGAACATTATTATCAAATTTGTTTGATGAACATTAGTTTTCTCATAGTTCTAATGGAAGTAATTCCTAGGCCTTTATTCTTCTTAGATTGATGAACTGAGATCCAATAAGGATCTTTGGTTTCTTGTTAGCTTTACTCTATACAAAGTCCATTATCATCTAATCAATTTCCTTCATGATTTCCTTTGGCAAAGAAATAAGGGAGATCCAATAACTGTGCAAGATGCTTAAGGTATAAATAATTAGTTAGATATTGCCTCCATAAGATAATGAGTTATTGTTCAGTCTTCTCTTTATAGGACTTGAGAGAGGGAAAGAGTCACTTTTAAAGAGAAATTATTATTGATTAATCCCTTTAGCCCTAAGAGCCAAATCTGTAGTGAGGTTAGAACTAAAAGTAGAAAGAGAATTTTCCAGAACATTATAGAGTTCCTAATAAAAATATGAAGTTACTTGAGAAATACATAGTAACTAAAGTGTCTTTGACCCAAATCCTTCAAAATTTCTTACCTAATAATTGTATTACCACTTGAATCCTTCAGTACAAATATATGGTTACCATTTCTTCTAGCTTGGATTTTCCTAAAGAAGAAGCTAGAGTTCCTATCTTCTTCCCTTAACCAACTAAATCTTAATTTTTTCTTGAGCTAAGAATGAACAATATCTAGAGCTTTTACATACCTTTTTAGCTTAAGAGTTTCTTGATTCATAAGTGTAACATTTTATAAGGTTAGAAGCAAGAGTATTTTGACAGTTAGTAAGGGCTCTCAAAGCTTTAGATTTCCTCTATATCATATGATCAACATTAATGCTTTGCAACTTGATAAGCTCTCTTGCTTTCAACTTAGTTTCACATTTATAGGTATAAGAGCCATTGACATTAAACTTTAGCCCCTCAATTATAGCTTTATCGAAGGAAGGATGCTTCATGAGGGAGTTGAAAAATCTTAATAGAGTTTTCCTTATTTTCCCCCTTATGGAAGGCACTAAACATCCATATAAGATTGATCTCAATTAAGATTACTACCAAAGGTAGTATGACTAAGAGGATAACTGGAAAGCCAGTTGGAGTTTAATGTTCATCTATCTAACTTTCTATATTGAAGCCATTCCCCAATCTGCTTATTTATCTAAGTGTAAAGTTTTCCTGAATAATTCATGTCAGTTTTCTCCAAATATTTGGTAACTTGTAAAATCTCCTCAGTGATTGAATTATGAGGTCTTCTTACACCTTGTACCTTATGTGGTGTAAGAATGCAATTGAAATCTCTAAATATAATCCAAGGGTAAGTATTAATAGCTCCCAGTGTTTTGAGATCCTCCTAAAGATGTTTTATTTGAAACTCATGACTATAAGCATAAATCATAGTAATGTTGATGAATTACAAATTGAGTTTATCCAAAAGTTCATAGTGCAGCACTGATAAGGGCATTTCTAATTAATAAGATCAAAATGAGAGGGATTCAAAGACATATTATTCTACCATGTTTTGATAATCATGATTATTGATAGTAACCCACATTTTATCTAAAAATTAAAGATCCTTTTGGAAAATATTATGCTTGATTTTAGTCTAAATTAGATCAATGAAATGTGGCTTATTAATGGATAAAAGATCCTTAAGTACAGATTGTTTTCGAGATTCATTAAGTCCTTTCGCATTTAAAAAAAGTGGGTGCATTTTTACGAAGGGGAATTCTTCTTCTTCTTCTTTAAATTTCTACTTGACTTCCCTTTGCTAGTACTAGGATTATAGGCAGATGGAGAGCTAACATTACAATGCTCTTAAATACCGATAACAAAATCCACAAGAGCATAACTAATGTTAGTGGTAGTAGTAGTGTTATTTAATAGAGCTAAAGCCACATGATTAATCCTAGCTTGAATTGCAATTTCTATAGAAGCAGAAGGGGTGTGAGAATCAATACAATTAAGGGATTTACTAGGATGTATAAAGGTATCATTTCCCTTGGTAGGAGAGTCGTAGCAGGCATTAGGACATCTTCTATTCTAGCTAATACAAGATTACAGACAATCACATTTTATGCAGTCTTCTCTTCAATAGCAGACTCTTTAGCTTTAGCTTGCTAGATTTGAATTTATTCCTTATTTTTTGGTTTCTAAACATAAGTGACACTTAAAATGTCTTCATATAGTTAATTATTCTAGTTTAGTCTTATGATTTTTATAGAATTAGGAAGTTCAGTATCCAACTCAACCTCCACATAAACTTTGACATGCTCTATTTATATTAAATTAGTAATTTTCATCTAGGCTTATAGGCTTGCTTATAACACTGACAATGTAGCTTATACCCTCTCTAGACGAGTATTTAAGTGGAACATAGTGGATGTTAGCCCAAATAGGGATTTTGGGTGAGGCTTTTCCGATTTAGAGATAACTTAGAAGATGTCTTCCATAGATGTGCCAAGGACCACTCTTGAATTCTTTAAGCATTTTCAATGAAAGAAAATTTGAAGTTGGACAAGTCATCTTCTCCTATAAAAACCTTCTGAAGACCAAATTTCTTCCAAGTAGCCAAAGCACATTAGTGAATAGTGGGAAATGAAAGTCTTTTTTCGCCATAAAATACCCTACTAGAGCAAGACTCCATTTTCTAGCTCATAGCTGGAGGATCTTTATAGGAGGCACGATAAGAGAACCTTTAGAGCTAGGATTAACATATCTCAGTTGTCCTATACGTTTAATGTATCCTTCAACTTTACACCATGTTGATTTCTCTTATTTTTGAACTTTATCCTTATTGTCTGTAGGGAGTGAGTGATTTGCATTTCTAGTCACAATTCTAGGAGATACAAGTATAGGAAAAGTCTTATTCTGAGAGGAAAAAGCTAGATTTAAGGTCAAGGGATTGGGATGAAGGGTAAGGAATGGTTGGAGTATTCAGGTGTCAAGTTGGAGAAGAAAGGTGAGTAGGAATATTCTTTCCCATAATGGTAAAAAATAGGAAAGAGATTAAGAGCAAGAAAAGATTGGCAAAGGGGGGTTATCCAGCAAGGTAACTCTAAGCGTAGTTCTACTAGATTGAGGACAGGTAAAGATAAGAGAGAAAAGAGAACATTTAGGTTAGAGAGAGAATCCACTTATTCATATCGATGTTATAGATGCTGCACAATTGTGAACATATATTATTAGACTTTTGTCTCTCTCTTAATATTTCAAGCTTTATCTTAGGAGGCTACATCTCATCATTATTTTGCTTTCTTTCACGTTAAAATTTTAGGTGCCTTTCTCTTAATAAGGTCTATATGGTTAATCTCCAGGATATTAACTAAAGAAGTTGTACACATAATTCTTCATAAAAGTGCAAGGGTGAAATGAGGTTGTATGTATGTGGTTGCATTCTTTAGTTTTATCATTAACATAATTATGGTCATATGACTAGGTCATGATCATTCTCTCCAAGCTTGTCATAATCCCTCATCATCATGTTCACAATCATGCGTGTGGAAACAAAGAAGAGCATACTTAACTTGTGTCTAGTCCTCAAACGAAACAAAATTTCTTAAATATAAATATTCAAGGAGTTTATCTACATACAGTGGTAGATCTAATTCAATTTGTTGGGGTGATGGTTGCTAGAGCCATTATATGGGACAAATCCTAATTATTTTGTAGTGGATAAGGTATTAGATAGAACAATCTAGAGAATGGACAAGACACCAAAGGAGATTAACATTGGAAATATAGAGAATGGAATCAAGTGTATTAAAGGACCTAGATACATTTATGGCTTACACCTTTAGGCTATAACAATAGGGAAATTTGTATTATTTTGCCATTTAAACATTGAGCCTGGAGCCAACTCATTTGAAGTACTTAAAAGGAAAAAGGAATATTATGAAAAAGTATTTAAAATTCATCATGTAACTATACAAGTTGAGTAGTATCATTCAACTTTTTGTTGAAGAGTAAAATACTTCAACTTTTTATTGAAGAGTAAAATAATTATAGCTAGTGAGCTTAGTCAAAGTGGGAGGCTTACTTGTCATTGAAAACTATTGAAATATAATATTCTCATTCCGGCAGTGTTCTGGTGACTAGTTTTTTTACCTAAAGGAACCAATAGAAAACTAAAGTATAAAAATTTTTAAGGACTAAGTCTAAATGTGGAAGCACCTCAAATATCAAACCTTTTAAATGATATGAAATGATAAAGTTTAACTGAGGAAATAGAGAATAACAATGTTTAGGTGAACGATTAATAGGCTTTTAACATTTCAAATAATAGTGTAGGATGCAAATGATGAACAATATGAAAACGTATTGAGAGCGAGGAGGGAAGAAAGGGAAGAAATAATAACATGTGTAAAAAAAGATGATGAAGTTATTTTAACTATTGGAAGAAAACAAACATAACACGTTTTGTAGTTTGTATGATCTTAGAAAACAGTTAGAATAGGTGTTATATGTCATTTATAATAACATTTTGATCGTTAATAAAGGCTGACAACTTTCTTTCCCCATTGAAAATGGCTTTTATTTTTTACCAAGCTCAATTCTTTTCTATCTAAATCACTAGACACTAAAATTGATAACATTATAAAATAAAATTTATGAAATTGGTATTAGAGTAGTTGTTCCTCATCGAAATAGGCAAAGAGATGGTTGCGGGAACATGAGGACAAGAATGGCAGGAGCTAAAGGAACATCTTAAGAATCATATGTAAGAATTCGAGAACAAATATAAAAGGAATGTGCAGGAGTTAAAGGAATGGACTTTTCAATACCAACAAAAGGGTTGAGAAGAGTTGGAGGACATAAACATGATAAGAGAGTACCATAATACAACAATATGGAAGGAACTTATATTGGCATTATAAAATTCCCACATGTCTCAGTAGTATTGAATTTTCAACATCATAGGAGAGGTTATATAAGTATGGATCTTCAATTGTGAGTGGTTCTTTAACTTATATTGTAACTCCCCTTATATGGAAACTACAACCACCCATATACATGGCAACCAATTTCTTGTACATACATTCATGTCATACATTTCTATTTAATGCTATATTATATACATATTACAAAATTTCACATCACTTAACATTATCATTTAAAAGTAGTATTACATCTTTATATTGACATGATAATTCAAAAGAAAACATACAATTTCCTTTACTCTTTTACATGTACAATCATCTTTATCCAAAACACATTCCTAAGGTATTTTTACTCCTAGTTGTTGGCCATGGTCCTTACAAATGTTCCCTATACCTCTCTCCTATGATTTGGACCTATACGGATTAACACCTATGCTATGCTTGAAAGCTTGGTGGGGAAACACTTAGTTTAGATGACCACTCATAGCAGTCATCCGCTAAACACAAAAATTCAGAAATATCACAACTCATATACCATAAATTTACATTCATAAACCAAACATTGATATTCAACGGTCATTGATAAAAATTGTTAATGCAAATGCAAATGCTCATTAATAATAATTATTTATGTTGTTATGTTGTATTTCTTATTTATAACTATTTGCCTTTTCAAATGCTCATCAATAATAATTATTTATATTTTCATGTTGTATTTCTTATTTATAACTATTTACTTTACTTTTTGTGTTAAGCCTGCACATTCTTATGGGTGTGGATAACGGGAGTTGTGGATATCCGAAGATATCAAAACTATGGATACCCGAAGGCATCAAACTGTGGATACCCAAAGGCATCAAATTGTAGAGATATTATAGTCTAGAAATGAAGACACCATTAGTGTCAAACTATAACAGCTGTATCCCTATAGGTATACCTATCTATCCATCACCAAGGCAATAGAGTAGGCACTATAACATTTCTTTAACCATTTGCTAATTTCACAATTCATATATTGATAAGTCATAAAATCTGTATCTGTGTTCATACATGTAAGTCATAACTTACCACCATTAAAAGGGTGTCAAAATCACACTTGTATAATCATACTATACATATATGAGCGATAAATATGCACACAAATCATTTACATACATGTAAGTTTTCTTTGGAATGCCTTATGCTCAATATTAAATTCCAATGTTCAATCACCAAATTCACATATGGTAAGTCCTATTTCAATTATTTCTAGATGTTTAAAAAGTTTTATACATATTCAAAAAGGTTCAGATAAGATTCGGTAAAAATAAAAAATGAAAACAAACTCAAAATAGTATAATTTGGGCTAAGCCCATGGTGGTCTAAAAATAAACAAACAATCAGTCTAAAAGCAAATCACATTATAGACTCCAATTGTTCGTTAATATGCATATAGAAAACATTTGAATTAGGTTTTGAGATCTTCTATACATTTGTTCCCTTATGTCTCTAGTTTCCACAGAACTAACAATTAGACCGTTTGAACTTCTCAATAATGAGATATAGACCAAATATCACAAGTTGCTCCAAAACAGGGGAAACATCAGGTCACAATTTCCTTTACTTTTTTACATGTACAATCTTATTTATCCAAAACACATTCCAAAGGTACTTTTTCTCCTAGCTGTTGGCCTTGATTCCTGCAGATGTTCACTGTACCTTACTCCTATAAAATGGACCTACACAGATTAATGCTCGTGCTAAGTTTGAAAGCTTAGTAGGGAAACGCTTAGTTTGGATGACCACTCATAGTAGTCATTCGCAAAGTACACAAATTCATAAATATCACAACTCATATACCATAAATTCACATTCATAAACTAAACATTGATATTCAACGCTCATTAATACAAATTGTTAATACAAGTGAAAATGTTCATCAATACCAATTATTTATGTTCTCATTTAGGCTAAGCCCACGATGGTCTAAAAATAGGCAAACAGTAAGTCCAAAAGCAAATCACATGATGGACTCCAGTTTTTCCTTAATATGTATATAGAAAACATTCAAATTATGTTTTGAAATCTTCTATACATTTGTTCCCCTATGTCTCTAGTTTCCATAAAACTAATAATCAAACCATTTGAACTTCCCAATCATAAGGTAAAATCAAATATCACAAGTTGCTCCAAAATAGGGGCAACATCAAGTCACCATTTTTTATCCCAATTTCCAATGTTATAAAGCCATAATTAAGTTAAAGTCTCTTCTAGAGATTTCTAGTTCTACGTCTTATTTTTCACATGCAACTGATTCATAGTTTTCATATGTAGCTGAAATCACACAATTTAGAGGTCTTTAGGCTGAGTTATGACCCAAACAATGTGACTGGTTTAACAAACCCTAGATAGAATTCCATTACACGATATGCTCTTGTCATAATCAACCAATTGTATACAAGATAACACCAAAATATTCAAAGCATCATCCTAGAAACCATTCCATATCCAAATGAATATGTATATCCATTTAAACTTACACACAAAGAGAAATTAGACTAAGTATAGTCCTAAACCTTAAAATTGGCGAAGTAGTCCTTCTAATGACTTTCTTCCTTTCCTATTTGGCTTTGTTTGGCTCACCAAATTGATTTCCACCTAAGATTGGCTTGATTTCTTACATGAAAATGATGAGATGAAGAAGGTGAAATGGAGGAGAGAAAAATCTAAAGTTAAAACCGTCAAATTGTCGTACATCTCCCATCTCTATATGCCCATTTATGCTCTTTTAAGACTCACACACATGCTTAATTCTTATTGGCCACACATGCTTTATTATTATTAGTCACACATGCTCTAATCCAATTAGTCTATACGTTGACTTTAGAAAATTTGCATATTGGCCTATAATATTATCAATTAATTTCATTTTCCTATGTCTTAATTTTATAATGGCATAAATTTCATACAATTTGATTAATTATTAAGGGAGATATACCTAAAACACTATAGGCTTCTCGAAAATAGGGACAACATCTAGAACTCAACTTCAAACCAGAATTCAAAATTCTTAGAGGTAGAATCAAATTTTGGTTCCTCCATAAAGGTTTTAGATCTATGTTTTAGTTTAAACGTTCCAATTTCAAGGCCTACATGCAAAGATATGGCCTAATTATAGAAGTATGTTCAGTGTAACCTATCCATCTAGTGAGGTAATCATCCTAAATCAATAAACTTCGGTCTTATCACGCAAGAGCAATGTAAAAACACATCCAATTTAACCAACATCTCATTTTCTTATGGAATACTTCTTTTATCAATTCTTGTCATATCAAGCTCATAAATCCTAGTAACCATATCCAAAATTCCTGTCCATATTTAACTTCTAAGTATGTATGTCCATGCCGAAACGAACAAATTACCCATTTACCCATGTCTTTTACATTAAATACCATTATGTCTTTTACTATACTTAGATACACTTAATTCATTCGTTATGTTCACTTCTTAATATACCTTAGACATGCTATAATACTTCTAGTGATAGGCTCGTATCTTGAAACAACTAGGCGGCCTACCTAGCACCCCACAGTGACCATCCAGTTGATATCTGATCGAATTGGAAAGTTCCTGTGGAGCTGAGCCTATTGCTCCTTTTAATCGAAAAGCTTTAACTCAACATTCATAAATATAAACAATAGGGTTTTTTTAAAACCATTTTATTAAAAATTTCGGTAGTATAACGCCTGTATTTTGACCTTCCTAAAATTTTCAAAATCCTTGTAAAAGTTTAAAACACTTCTATAATCACATCAAAATCCCCACTACAATTTTTGGACTTCAAGTCCTTTCATAAGCAATCTCAACAATCACTTCAATAATATTAAAAAAGACTAAAACATATTCATGCATTTAACTTTAAAACATTCATATACATATGTTCTTTACACAAAATACAATCCAAAACATATTCATGAATATGCAAAGGTTCACAAGGAAAAAATGCCTACACAGTAGCACGTGACAAAGTTAACTAGTCGTGAGGTGGAGTCCCTGCTACTGAAGCCCCTAAGCGTGCACCTAGGAGGTTTTATTTTGAAAATAGAAAGTAGAGTGTTAGTTAAATAAGGTCAGTGAGTGCTAACATTTCTATGCAAATCATATCTAACAATTTAAACCTCTTTAAAAACAAATTCATTTAATTTGCTCTAAGACAATACGAATATAAAACACATATGCTTTCTGAAATTAAATCTCTTAAGTTACTTTTAACGTAATTAGTGGTGGCATTATTATTGTCGTGAACTTTCTTACATGACAAAGCCCACTACTAACTTCTTTGCCATATGGCACCCATCAGTATACAGTCACAGACTGGTTCTGCATCGCTTACCCATAACTAATTAACCACTAGTTACGAAACTAGTTCTACATTGCTTACCTGTAACTGGTTAACCTTTAGTACAGAGCTGGTTCTACATTACTTACTTATATGAGGTTAACCATTATACACCGATATAATCATATGTATAAAACATAAAGCTATACCATACTAAAAAAATAATCTTTCCTCTTTATTAACGAATAATATAATTTCTATGTAACTTCACATCGTATGAAATACAATTTGCAAATTTCAATTCATATATTGCTAAAACATACACTTATACTAACAATGCATCATTCATTTTAAAACTCATAATCATACAATATATAAAGTCACAAGTCATCAATTCTTTTGCAAAGAGTTTATTCAAAGAACACTCACAACTTGCTAGTCTCCATAAATAGAAACTATTTTGTATAAAATCAATTTAAAGAACACTCATAACTTGCTAGTCTCTATAAATATAAACTATTTGCATAAAATCAATTTATAGAACACTCACTATTTTGCAAACTTATCGCCAAGCACACTCACGCATTCAGTGCATCTCCTTTACTTGCATGAAACACATTTCTCTTAGGCATGTAGTTCCAAATTTGGAAATAACACGTTGAAACTATAGTTCGGTTTAACCAAATTCGAGATCAGTATTTAATCTTGTAACATGTACGCTAATTGTATTTTTTCTTACCTATAAGCTAACCTATTGGTCTCTGTTTCCAAATATAACTTCAAAAGTCACTTAAATATCATATTTTACCAATTCTAACTTACTAATTTATTCAAAACACATTCTTACCAAATTTAATTCACCATATCACAATCATGCATGATGAGTAATGGATATGACCCATGTCTAGAATCCATACCTCCAATTGTTCCTTAATTTTCTCATATCAAAATGTTCAAATTAGGTTTTTAATTCTTCTAAACATTTGTTGTCCTATGTCTCTAGTTCCATAGCATAAAAAATAATGTCATTTCAATTTCTAAATGATGAAATATGTACCAAATATTATATGCTAAAGTAGGGATAGTATCAGGTTACTATATTCAATCTCAATTTTCAGTATCATTAAACTAGAATTAGGTCCAGGTCTCTTCTAGAGATTTTTAGTACTATATCTTAGGTTTCAACTCCAATTAAAATCACCTAATTTTGAGGTCTTTAGTATGAGTTATGGTCAAAACAATAGAACTAGTTCAAGTGAATCGATAACCAAAGATAAAATTTCACTAAACATAACTTTTTCTCTTGTTATATTCAACCCTTAAATGCTTCCAAACTTATTATCTACTCCATGGCAAGTAAAAAATCATCGTTTATCTTACATGAATCTACCCCATTCAAAAGTCCCAAAACTAGAAATTTAGGTTAGGAAAACTTACGAATTTATCTTCCAATCATTTGGGTATTTGATGAATACTTCCACTTGATCAAGATCTCTCTAATTTGTTCTCCAAAACCATGAAAAATAGTGGCTTCACTCTTCATCTCCCTCCTTAGCCAAATGTCCCCTCTTCTATCTTCTCTCTTCTTTTCTCCCTTTTGTTTGGTCTCTCACATTTATGTTGAAAGAATGAAGCAAATTGTCTTACTTTGGCCCTTTTATACCCTTTAGAGCATTACACATATCACTCTCTAATTGGTCCTCTCTTAATGATTCATTAATCCACTCACCTTTTGTAAAAAGACCAAATTACCCCTAATGACATGTAAAAAGACCAAATTGTCCTTTATTGAATTTAATTCATCAACTAATCGAATTAAATTTCAAAAGTGTTCCACATCTGTCTTACCATCAAGTTGACAGTGAAATACTCTAATTAAGTTCAATATTAATTGATCGGATGCTTTTAAAACAATTTGAATGGGTTTAAAATCATAAATACCCATTATTTTCCAAAAAGGACATTTTAAACCTAAACTTTCGAAACTCCCGAAATTCATTGGATCGACTTATTTTTGAGTCGTTTCAGTATCATTGGACTCTAATACTTATTCTAAATAATTTTCAATATTCTAGTGTTAAGTACCCCCAAAAATCACTATTCACTTAGATTTACTATTCATCCAAAAATATTATTCTCCAGACATAAAAATTTGTATTAAATGAAAGGAAAGGTTTAAGGTTTTTCAATCACCCCTCCTTATACAAATTTCAACCTCAAATTTTAACTAAATATACATGTTTAAAACAAGTGGGATATAGTCTACGCATCTGCAACTCGGGCTCCTATGTAGATTACCATATGATTCCTCCATAGTACCTTAAATAAAGGAATGATCTTATTTTACAGAACTTGTTCTTTATAGTCAAGGATTCGTATTGGTTCCTCCTTAAAATTTAAATCTTCCTTTAGGTTCACCGGTTGTGCTATGATTACATTCGAAGGGTCCACTAGGTACTTGTGAAACATAGATACATGGAAGATGTTGTGAATCCTTACGAGCTCATCTGGTAGCTTTAATCGATACGCCGCTAACCTAATTCTTTCTGTGATCTCATATGAACCCATGTAACATAGACTTAGCTTATCGTGTTTCCCAATCCTAAGTAGGCCTTTCCAAGGGGAAATTTTAATCAATACTCTATCTCTAATGTCAAACTTAAGATCCCTACGATGATTATTTGCATAGCTTTTTTAACCTATCATTGGTTATCTTTAATTTGTCCCAAATAACTTGAATTTTATCTGTTGTAATCAGTACAAGCACAGGACCTATCAATTTCCTTTCACCTACCTCATCCTAACATATTGGTGTTCTGCATTTTCTTCCATAAAGTGCCTCAAAAGGGGCCATGTCAATAATGACCTGATAATTATTATTGTACATGAACTTTATCAATGGTAGGTGTGTGTCCTAACTCCCCCTAAATGTTGGATCCTGATTTTTAAGTAGAAGTTAGAAATAATAATTGAAAAGAAATAAGTGTTATTGTGTATGTGTTATAGTATAGATGTATTTAGACTTAAAGGAAAATAATGAGAAAAAAGAATTGATGGATTTTAATAATTTTGGAATTTGAATAGATTTGTATGGTTATGAAAGTTAAAGTGAA